>CM021102.1:393852959-394288308 GCA_007115665.2 Sequoiadendron giganteum | reverse complement strand
GCGAACTTACCATCAGTAAGCCCGCTAGTGGTATGGATGAAGAAGATATACTCAAATCACAACGCCACACTCCACAATTAACAACTACTTGCATGAAATAGAAATCTACTTTACTCTATCTACCTTGAATTGGAAAGACGAAATGGCCTTGCTAGCTACTCATAACAAAGAAGAAATCACCAAGCAATGAAACTCTTTGTGTTATGAAAAGTGTTCACAACAACCTTTTACAAAACTTTCAAAGGAAAGTTTTCTTCCCTCCTCAATCTAAAGCTAGCTTCTAAACACAATGCCTTCCTATATCTGGCTGCGATCAATGCGATTCAATCTCTAATGCTAATTACAATATATTACAAATGAGGGGGGATGCCCCTTTTATAATAAGTCCAATTCAGTGGACGATTCAGATCAAATTACAATGAAGGGCTCGGATCGAGCCACATATGCCCTGATTAGGGTTTCTGCCCTAAAAACCGCCACAGAGAGGAGTGGGCAATGAATGCACAAAATATTCTCCACTCCCCTGCAGGAATCATAATGAGCAATTAATGCCCACTACCATCATCAAGAAGATCCTCATCAAGCAGCGCGTTCCCACTGGTCTTCTCCCGGATAGCAAACTCGATCAATCGGGCCAATACTGCTTCAACCTCCTGTGTAGAGATCGGTGGAATATGGTTGAACTGGAACTCCAAGACTGCTACCGTCTGTCCGTATCTGATGTAAGATTTTCTCCATGTCACCAAGGCGTCCTGGGTATGCTGAATTATACTAGAGAACGTGGAGACATTCTCAAAGTCATCCAGGACAAGTGACCTCGCAGCTGAGAAGAATGGAGGCAGTCTACTTTTCAAGCCATCAACAGTTATCTCCTCTGGGACCAACTTCCTAGCAAATATGGCTTCTAATGTATTGAGGACTCCCCCCAAGATGTTGCCCATTGCTTTCCTCACTTTAGCTGAATCTGCCCTTGCTGCGTCGTGAAATCCACGGCCTGTGACCACCGAGGAGTACCAACCGGTGAAATCATACCTATCACCTCTCTGAATTACACCTCCATCCACCAAGGTTTCTAGAGGTATATGCATCAAAGCCCCCAAACGAAGTACAGTCTTCGTTTGATAGATGCGAGTATCACCCCAGGCCTGATCTACTATATCCATCCGTGCCAAAATACTTGAGGCCTGTCGATAAGCATCGGCAAGGTCCTCCATGAATTTCTCTGTCTCGGTATGAACACGGCTAACCCACTTGTCTGCCTCCGTTTCCATTTTCTTCAAATCCTCTAAGGCAACAACTGACTCCTCCGGAAGCTCTGATGGACGTTCCACTGCTGGGTTTGCTGGTTCACCTGGACGTGCTAGATTTTGCATGTATCCTATCAAGGTTTTGTGCTCCTTCTTCAATTTCTTATACTTCCCCTCTGTGCGGAGCAACTGATCCTTCAATGCCTGATAGGAGTTATCGAACTCCTCGATAACTTGGGCTCCCGTGGGACGACCCAACTCTACTGTGGTGATCACATAATTTTCAGGCCTCTCCTCGGTTCGATCACAATCTTCCCTCGGAATAGCCACCTGAAGCGTGCGAGAGCCTGACTCGTCAGTCGAGATCTTTGAAAACTTTCGGGCCTTTTTCTTCTCTGGTGGCGCACTGATCCTTCTAAGGAACTCCTCCATCTCAATGGCCGGATCCGTATCATCCTCGGGTTCTCTCCTCACGTCGATGCATGGAAAACCCGATGGTGTCTGCTTGTAGATTACAGCTGACAAGGGGCATTTAATACCATTTGCCTCATCTAAATTGCGCCACTCTCTTCTTGCCTTTGGTTTGCTCAGGCTCATCCTCCTCTATAGGCTGGGTATCTCCCGACCCTTGGGTCCCCTGTTCTGTGTTTTCTTCTTCTTCCAAAGCCGTGTCCAACATCTGCTGAAAATGTGTGTCGGCCATTGTTTCCTCTTCCTCCTCATGTTGGCCGCCCCTGGATAGACTGACACTAGCTGATTCCCGGGCGTTGGGCTGATCTACCTCCTCAAGTCCCTGCTCTTCCTCCAATCCTGCCCTCTGATCGGCAAATAATGAAACCACTCTCAAACTCGAAGACTGAGTTTGTGAGTGCACGGGTGATGCTTGTTCTATCCTCAACGGTATCGGTTGGGTTGGCACTTCTACCTGTGCCCTCGATGTCTGAGCAATTTGTTTCCCCCCTTTTTACTGATAACGGCCTTGGGTCACCCACCAAGCTATAAGTAAGGGCGATCGACTTGCTCTTGAGTCTGCATACATGTCTGTCGACCCAAGTCCTGGTAAAAGTCATCACCGGGATAGAAAGCGTGTCCAAGTCCATGATCTCTGGCTCGGACCAATCAGGTGGTGGGACAGGAGTATCCTTAACTGAACCATAGTCGGGTTGCATAACGTTGATATCCTCCTCCACCTGGTCGGGAACTGGAATAATCTCACATTCTCTAATCAACTTGAGAGGAAGTCAGGAAAACATCCTTCTTCTTATCTCAGCCTCATCCACTGCATTTGCCCAAAAGTCCTCCAGATGAGCTCTGTGCCGGTATTCAACGTTCTGTATCATCCGGATGTTCCTGTAAGGGTCGAAATCCTGCCTGCCTGTGTGATATGACAAATGATAAGATTGCAGCTCGTCCTCTGCCTCTCGGGCTGCCTGCAAAGAGGGACACACCTCAATGGAATTTCCCATGGTGATAGGGAAATCAAGTCCACCCTTCTTTTTCCTTTTCTGAATCTTATCGTAGGCAATCAATTGCCTAGATACCTCAAACATTACTATGTGATCAGTGGGGTATCGTGGTAACCGATACGGATACGAAGTGAACCCTTGCAGCCTAATATATGTGAATTTCGGGAATTGGATGAGCCAATACCCATATTCCTCAATCAATGTCTATGCTTCTTTAGATATTCTCTGCTGCGTCCTCTGCTGAAGTGTCCTCGCAATGTGCATTGTGAATGCATCATTTGCCCGTTTATAGTTAGCAATGTTAGCTAAATGTAGCTGTGTGCAGGCTTCATGGATTTTGAATTGACCAGGGGCACAGCCGATTGGCTCCTTGTACGAAATCCCTCTGTACTTAGTCATTCTGGCCAACATGTAAATCACATATGAGCTCATGTAGAAAGTCTTCGTCACCTTCAGGCTCCTGAATTGCTCATCGATGTGGTTGCTAATCATCCTAGCCCAATCGACACACTCCTTTCCCTCCAAGATGATCTCGATGAAGTAGAACATCCAAGGCTCGAAAATGTAAGCATGTGCACTCCCATTTACCCGGCTCAGCATCATTATCAAATCACAGTATTCTTGTTTCACGTCCTCGGCAATTATCTGCTTTGGGAGCTTAGTGCGGGGTGGCCTCGGCTTCTGCATCCAAACTCTGTTGATGACTGCAGTGACTCTTTCGAAAGAGGAAGAGTACATCTTGTCTACCCTTTTGTTTGTTCTGTATAACATCTCCTCAACAGTTGGAATCCCAAATGCCTCTCCGATGGCATCCGGCGTGAAGTTGGCGAGCAGTTTACCATCCGGAGAGACAATCGTTCTACGTTCTAGCTTGTAGTGATTAGTGCACTCCATAATTAGTTCCGGACACTGAATTGCTGGCAGAAAACTAGCAGCTACGTAGATTCCACTCTTCATTATATTATGTGCCGTGACGGATGGTTGATGGCCCCCTAGCCCGAACATCCTCGATTTGAGTGCATTTAGATTAAATGAACAAAGGTTGGTGTCATTTAATCCTGCCAACTTTTAAACTATTGCTGACTTTGGGAGAAATGGCTTAGCGAGCCTTTTAATCATTGCCTGCCGGGATGAGCCAGCCTTGCTTGCTTCAGTGTTTGCAGCTCTGCCTGCGGCTCTGCTTGTTTTCCTGCAACATCTTTTGCTCCGGCCATCTGTAAAAATAAAATAGAAGAATAAGCTAGGCTGCAGATTAATAAAATAAAACAATTCCCGAGATGGCTGCGAATACGGAGTTAGCTTTGAAAATAAAATTCCTCAGCATAAATTTCTAACTCCAAACCTCAAACTATATAAAAATCTCTGAGTTTAGAGACAACTCTCAGCAACTGCACTTCTGACTGGTGAAGAAAAAAAACGCAGCAAGCTAATAACTTTCAGCAATGTAGCTAATTTCTCCAGCACAAATAGTTCGAACCTTGACTTCACTTTGTCAACTTCAGCAGTTAGAGGAATAAAGAGTTGCCAGCAATATGAAATTTCAACTTCCTCAACTTCTCAACGTTTAAACTTCTTCAACACTTCGACTTTCAGTAGCTTGAAAATAAAGATCTCCAGAGAAAAGAAATCTTCTACAACTTCGCAAATCTGCAGCGACTTCAACAATCTGGAAATAAAATCTTAGCTCTCCAGTATACAACTTCGAACTTCGCAGCAACTCCACTTTCAGCTCTTTGAGAATTAAATTCTCCAGCAACTCCGGAAAATAACTTCAACCTTCAACTTCGAAGTTGCAGCAACACACTTTCAGCTTTTCGAAAGAAAGAGTCTCGGCAAATGAAAATTTCTCCAGCACTTCGCACTTTCAGCAACTCAACACTCCGAAATAAAATAAACTCTCACAGAATTTCTCTCCTCAACCACTTGGAAAATATTTCAATCTCTCAAGAACTTCTTCAGCAACTTCAACTTCGAAACAATGTGAGGAGAAATGAGAGAAGAGATTGTTTAAATAACTTTTCTCGGAGAATCCTGCTAAGTAGTGCTGGGGCTATTTTTAGCACCTTCATCAATTTTCCACTCTCTTCGTTCGGAATCTTCTAATTCAAGCGCAGTAGTGGGCTAGTCGTCAGCCGGTCATTATGGCAGTTGCTATTAATAATGATTCCTTCTTCTTCAAATTTCGAATTTTCCTCTTAGTCTGCCAGTTAACTCTTGGCGATTTAAACAACTCGCGAGAAAAACAATCACTTGAATTCCATTTTAAAATCTCGCAGTGTTTAAATAAATTCAACTCGAAAAAATTCGTGGGAGTTGTAAATATATTTCCAACTTTTAAAATGTCTGTCATTTAAATTCTCGATTTCATAAAATTTGCCTTAGACATTTTAAATTCTCTCATTAAAATGTTCAACTCCGAGTGATTAAAATTATCTGCGCCTGCTCGAAATAATTCACCCTCTGAGATTTAACTTCCGTCAGGAAAATAATCAAATAATCTAGGCAAAACGAATTTCCTCTGAAAATATTAAAATTTCCCTTAGGAAATTAATTTTAAAATTTCCCAACCCATGGGTGCCTTTTGGAACAGGTTCATTTGATTTTTCACTTGACCCATGGAAAATATTTAGTTGCTTCCGCTTTGGAAATAAAACTTCGTCACTGTGTCCACTTCATTTAAATGTCTCTGGAAAATTTTAAAATTCATCAAGCTATCTTTTCATGCCAAGGGCGTGTTTTTCCCCAGTGAAATGTTATTCCATTTAGAAAATATTTCTAACATTTTCTGTACCATAGGCGTATATTTTTGATGAAATATTTATTTCATTTAAAAAAATTCCTCACTTTACACCTCTGGCGCACTTGACCCCTTGGCATTTATTTTTTTGCGACTTAGAAATTTTCTCCAGTCATCTCACATCTTGGGCGTATTTCACTCAGTGATGTTTTATTTTGCTAGCTTTTACCCTTGCCACGCCTTAGAAACATTTTCAATCAAGGGCGCATTTAGCATGAGCCACTTTCATTTTCCACACTTAGAAAAATTTTAAAAAAATCTCCACTTCAACTTGGGCGCATATTCATGTGTCTACTTCTACTCCTCGTGCCTTAGCATCCTATTGCCTCCTGGGCGTATTTTACTCATGCAAGCTTTGATTTCTCACTTAGAAAATTCTCAAACACTTAGAATATCCTTTCAAGGTGAGGGCGCATTTCATAGGTTCCACTTTCATTTCGTTGCCTTAGGAAATTTTCTCCAGCAACCTTGGGCGCATATGGGGTCTTGAGCTTTCATTTTCTTGACTTAGAAATTTCTCCAAGTCCTAGCCACTTTATCTTGCCTTGGGCGCATATGGGTGTGTCTGGTTTTATTTTCACCACTTAGAATTTCTTCAAGCCATGTATCTTCTTGAGGGCGCATTTTGACCTCTCTACTTTCATTTTATGCCTTAGAAGAATTCTCCCATCTCCTCTTCATCATGGGCGCATTTGCTAGGCCAAGCTTCCATTTTTACCTTAGGCGTTTTTAGCCTATTCCTTGGGCGCATATTGGGTAGACAACTTTCATCTAGGGGCGCAAATGAGAGGGTGAGCTTTCACTTTCTCTTGAGGGCGCATTTCACCCTTGATACTTTCGTTTGTGTGCCTTAGAATATTTCATCAAGCTCACTTTACACCTAGGTGAGGGCGCATTTTCATGGGTGTGCTTTCGTTTTTGCCATGGGCGCATTTCAAGTGCCATGCTTTGATTTCCAATGCCTTAGAATAATTTGAAGGCACTTCCAAGGTGGGCGCATTTACATGGGTCTACTTTCATTTTCATGCCTTAGACGTTTTGAGAGAGTCATCAAGGTGGGCGCATTTACATGGGTGTGCTTTCGTTTTATGCCTTAGAAAATTTTAATGCTCCCCCTATTCCTTGAGGTGAGGGCGCAAATCATTAGGTGAGCTTTCACTTTCATACTTAGCCGCTTTTCACCTATCCTCTTCTTCCTTGGGCGCAAATGAGACCCCATGCTTCTGTTTTGCTAGGTGGGCACATTTCAAGTGCCATGCTTTTATTTTCACCATGGGCGCATTTCAAGGGGTCCACTTCTACTTGAGGGCGCATTTTGACCCTTGTGTTCACATTTTTACTTTCCATGCCTTAGATTTTTCTAGGCATCCTCCAACATGGGCGCATTTGACATAGCTTACTTCCAATTTTACGCCTTAGCACTTTCCCAATGATCTCCTTACCCTTGGGCGCATTTTAGCTGGGAAGCTTTCACTTGAGGGCGCATTTACACATGTGAGCTCTTAATTTTGCCTTGTAAAATTTCTCTTAGCCACCTCTAGCACAAGGGCGCATTTCATAGGATGAACTTTGATTTTGACTTAGAATTTTTTGCCTTGATTATTCCATCAAGGGCGCATTTAGAGGGTCAAGCTCACATTTTCCCATACTTAGAAAATTTTCGTGTCTCTGCTTGCTATTACTTTTGCATTCTATTTTTAGCAAGTTGTGCTATTTTTAGCAAGTCCCTTGATTTTCAACTTCTACAGCTCCGTTTTGCCTGAAAATTTCATCATATGATATTCTTCACCTTGTGAACCTGTTCTGCCAGTCCTCTGCCCTGACCTGCTATTTATAGCCACCTGCTATTTATAGTAAGTTCTGACTTTCTGACTTCAGTAGCTCCGTTTTGCCTGAAAGTTGCAACGCTTGATCTTGATAGCTTAAGGGTCACTCCGATGCCAACCTCGGGTGCAGACCTGCTATTTATAGCCGTGCCCTGACTTACTAAAAATAGTAAGTTCTCCGATTTCGCTCAAATTTTGCCAGCAGGTGCCTTGAAGTGTGCCGACATGGGTGGGGTACTTCGTTTCGGCTATTTTTGGATTTTACCCCCCCTATAAAAGTGGAAACCCTAATTTGACTTGTATGTACCCCGAACGGTCTCCGTTTGTCTTCGTTCTTTCTGCATGTCGTTCTGCTTGCTGAACTGGAGTGTTGGGCGGCTGCCAGAGTGTACCTGCTAAAAATAGAAACTGCCTGAAAAGTGACTCATCCACTGCCGGATGGTTTCGCATGTCATATTGCCCGTGGGATCTCAAAAAACCCAGAAAACTGGTCTGCATGCATGCACTGGCTAAAAATAGTAAGTCCTTAAACTTTGATCTTCTCCGCTTGCATGTCACCTTGTTGCGAAGCTCTCGAAAAACCCGTAAAGAAAAACCCGACATGCGTTGAAAAACACTGCATGCGAACCCTAAAAATAGCCTCCGAAGGCTGACTTCTGGAAGTGGTCGTCTCGGTTTGCATGTTACATCACTATGAAGGTTTTGGAAAACCCAGAAGGAAACTCCAGGCATGCATTTGACAAGCTCATGTGGAAACCCTGAAAATGGCTCTTGAAGCCTGAACTGCCAAAAATAGCAAGTCGTCTGATCTGGCTCAAAATTTACGTGTAGACAGCTTGATGTTACCCGGATGCAGTGGAACTGACAGAATTCCAAAATCTCAATAAAATAGTCCCAAATTGAATACTTACTAAGAATAGTAAGTTGCCGGAATACAGTGAAAATTTAGGGGGACTCTGCTGGAAGTCCTCCGACTGCTGCACTAAGCTTAGATTTCAATTTCGCGACTCGGTTTGACCCTTAATAAGCCTGAAGGATGAAAACCCTAATTACACAAACTTAACCAATACTTTAACCTGGGTCAAACGACGGGACATCCCCGGAAGGACCAGAGACCAGAGAGAGAGCGAACCAAAGCCAAAAGACCAGAATGGAGCAAAATTTAGTGGGTCCCCATCTTGATGGGGTGATGTGTGAAAAAGGTCACAACAGGACTCTTTGGTGAGCCCTTGAATCCTACAATTATTCATTGTGATAATCAGAGTTGCATCCAACTCTCTGTAAATCCTGTCTTCCATGATAGATCTAAGCACATTGAGATCCCCTATCATTATGTAAGAGATATGGTGTTAAGGAAAGTGATCTAGTTGGAGTATGTTAGTACAAATGATCAAACTGCAGACATTCTCACCAAACCTCTCTCCCGAATCAAGGTAGAGCACTTCAAGAAGAAACTTGGTATGGTTGAAATGTAATTTGATATTTATGTTTGAAATTCAAATTGTTTATAAATTGTACTAATATATAAAGATGTTTAATGTGTAAATTCTTTTGTCATGTGTGTGACTCCATGACCTTATGAGCCTACTCTCTCTGTGTACATTATTGAAAGGTGACGATCTTTCTAATAATGAGCACTTGTATTTGACATTGTAGAGTGACGACTTTACAATGATGAGTTGAACTATCATGATAGATATCATGTGACTTGATATCTGTGGACATGTCATGATAGTATCTCTTGGATACTTTGATGGATATCATGGGACTTGATGTCATCTGAAGATCATTGTGATCCTTAAGAGATAATCATGGTGGATAATTATATATCTGTCGATATACCATGAATTATGGTAGACATCATGTGACTTGATGTCAGTGCACATACCATAATGAAGATGTGTTATGAAGAATGTCATGTGACTTGACAATATTGAGAAAACATATCATATCTTCGATATCACGTGTGAAGGTGATATCTCCACTTATTTGATTTGAAATATCTTCCCTAGCTAAGAGGGAGTGTTAATGAAATATAGCTTCGGTTAGATATAAATGATGATTGCTAAATAGTATCATCATCATTTATATGTGATCGAATTTATAAGCATGCATAAATTCGAAATAATAAATGATGTTCAATTTCTGCATTGAATAAAATCGGAACTCTTATAATATATATCCGCCAAGTGTGTAAAGGTTATATGAGTGTTTATTGTTAACCGAATGCAAGTCGGTTATCCTTGGAGCCCGCGCGCCCAAAGGGACACGTCCCATGAGCGGATGTGTCTGGAGCCCGTGCGCCCAAAGGGACACGTCCCATGAGCGGACGTGTCTCCACTTGTGGAGACACGTCCTCTCATGAGACACGTCTCTTAGAGGCGGGTCTCCAAGGTATATAACATGGTTCCCTCATTGATATGCAAACATCGAAATTTATAAATGTTCTGCAATCAGCACATTCAGCATTAGAGAATTAAATCTGACTTAGAATTTTGAGTAGAATTCTTACACTTAGAATTATCCTAGAATCCTTAGGCTCCTAGTTTGATAAAAGATTTGATTACATTTACAGCTATGAACTTCCTTTGTGACTTATAAACACTAAATAACAAGTCTGACTGATATTTATAACACTCTAAAATCTTGCAAAGTATATGCCCAACACCACTAAACATGCATAAACTAAAAACTACTCCAAAACACACCAAAAGTGAACCCAAAGCACTGTGAACACAATGAGAAATTAGTCACCTTGCAGGTCTAAAACTTAACTTATTGTTGTTGGTACAACATGTACAACAGTGCCAAGTTATGAGTTTCCTTTGTGACTTATAAACACTAAATAACAAGTCCGACCAACATTGATAACACTATGAAATCTTGCAAAGAATACGCCCAACACCACTGAAATGCATAAACTGAAAACTACTCTAAAACATACAAAGTGAATCCAAAGCACCATGAACACAATGAGAAATTAGTCAACTTGCAGGTCTAAAACTTAACTTATTGTTGTTGGTACAACACATACAACAAAGCCAAAATCTACGTAAATCACTACAAACATCAAACCCCAACTCCCCAACAAGTATGAGCATCTATACTACTCAAAAACAATCATAAACTAACCCCAAACACATGAAAACCAATGGATATCAGATTGGGATAGTACTCAAATTAATTGTAGGTTTGAAGTATAGTTTTATTGGTGTTGGTACAGTAGTTACAATAGGTACAGCTATCATAAAACTCTTAGAAATCACCAAAGGTCACCTTATTTTTGCTTGGTTTCAAGAAGAAACCTCCTTCAATCACTTCACAAGCCCACTAACTTCTTAAATCTGCATCATAAATCCTTGCATGCCAAAAAACATATCAAAACGTATCAAAAATCTCCATCGAAATACAATTGAAAAAATAACTTAACCTTGTACCACAAATTGGAATGCCTCCACTTTCAGCACCAAGGTGATCTCTATATGAAATTGCTCCAATGGATGTTGAGGGTTTTGTTACCAAAACCCAATATTTTGAGCACACAAGTGACATTTTTTTCATCCCCAAAACTAGTATTGCAAGGCAGCAAGAGGGTTTTCATTCTCAAGAAATATGAGAACTCATGTTCTGACTTAGAGCAAGTAGCAAATAAAAGCCATCATTAGAACAATCGAAGGTACCAACTACGACAATGCCATCTGGTTGAGTGACACCGAAACCTTTAGTCACACACTCTCTTGGATCAGTGATGTGAAGAGAAAGATGAAGATGGAGGCTATGTACAACTACCTACCGACCATCTCACCAGAAAAGTTTGAGTCATTACCGCTTTCCAGGGATATGCCCTCGAAAGGAAGTGTTAGTCCGACATTCATCTTTAGGGACCCTAGAGTTCTACCATTGGCAGAAGTAATTATAATTTCTTTGAGTAAAGGGTCTGAGGAATATGTACCATAGACACCGCCTGACGAGAAATGGTCTCATGAACAAATGTATGCAAAAAGGGTAGACTACATTGTTAATGAACACCATATTGACATTGCCTCTCATAACTATGTATCGGATGATAAATCTGAAGTCTATTATCCTTTTTGGGATAGATACAAACAAATGAGAGATGAACAAAAAGATAGGGAACAATAGTCTCAGTCTGTAGGTTATACTCCATTAAGTTATGTGTCAGAGAGTGAATCCGAGGGATACTCTCCACTCGACTATTTGAATAGTCCATGTAATCAAGGGATATTGAAATCCTCATGAAATGAATAAAATTATGTGTTTATAACATAAAAAAGCGTAATCTGATGTGGAATTCTTTATGTGCATATGAATGCCATTGTTAATGTTTTCCATAAGATAGTTGATAACATAATTTAGTCTAACATGGATAAACATTCAGGTAAAGATCAATCTCGTAAGAATGGTGGGACATGAACTAATTCTGGCGGAAGCCAAGAGGTTGGACAAGGAACCACTGGAGTTAAGGCTAGACTTGACCAAATTTTGGCAAGGTTGGCTAACCTTGAGAAGGAAAGAGTTAAGGTTAGGGTAGAGAATGATGTTCCCATTAATGAGCATGACGGAGAAAAGTCTTCCCATGGACGTGAAGAAACCCATGATCATGAGAGGGAAATATCACCTACGCCATCTATTGAAAGGAATAAGAAGCTTGTGGCTTCCTAACTTTCCAAGGACATGAAGAAGATAATACCACCCAAGTTTGATGGAAGTGTTGGAGGAGATGAGACTGAGGTGTGGTTTGTCCAAATGGAAAAGTATTTTGAAATACGAACTATGATGAGGTTACTAAAGCCGCATGGGGTGCATATCAGTTAGCAAGAGAAGCCTCTAACTAGTGGATGAACAAGAAGTTGGAACTTAATATTAACTCATGGAAGCTAACATGGGGGAATTCGTGGAGATTTTCCATAAGAGACGGTTGCCACAACTCTACTATGACCAAAAAATCTCGGAGTTCCAGGGATTGAAACAAGGTAATATGACGGTCAACGAGTATTGGGAGAAGTTTACCTGACTTCTCTGCTATGTTCCCATATATCACAAGGATGAGCGCTTCCGCATTAGAGAATTTATAATGGGACTCAACAGTCAGATTGGAGGGGAAGTGGATATGCATGGTCCAACAACAATGGATCTTGTATATGAGAAAGCAATTAAACAAGAGCAAAAGCTCAAGGCTAACTCCACTCGTCAAGACAGAAGAGAGCAAAAGAAAGATGCAGAAGTTATTGATAAGATAGTTCCGAAGAAGGTGGAATATGTGCAAAAAGTTCCAAGGAAAAAAGGAAAAAGGTTCCACTATAATGGAAAGGATTCTAGAAGAGAGCGTAAAAGGAATGATTCTAGCATGGGTAATACCAACAAAGCTAATGAAAATATCAACAAGTCTCAAAAAACCATAAGAAAAAGAGGGCCGGTTATAGGATGTTTTATATGTAGAGGAGATCACTATGCTAGCGAGTGTCCCAATTAAACTTTTGGATCACAACCATATGGTAATCCATTACCCACCCAGCAAGCAATGTTTTAGCAAAAGATACATGCAGCTGTGGATGATCGTCAGGCAGAGTACCAAGTAACTCCAATTGAAACGCTAAGTATTTTGTTTGGCTCACCTATTTCTATTCTTATTGATACTGGTGCAACTGAGAATTTCATTTCACCTAGAATAGCTAAACAATTATCTAGGAAAGAGAGATACATGGCAATGTCTTGGGATGTAGAGTATGCAAACCAGACAAGAGAAAAGGTGAATCAATGTCTATTCAAGGCTAGGATAGAGCTACCCAATTTTTCTACAGAAGTAAACCTTTATGTTGCAACTCTAGGATCATATGACGTTATCCTAGGTATGAATTGGTTGTGGAGACATAGGGCTAAGGTAGATTGTCATACTAAAACTGTAGAATGCCTAGATGATTTTGGAAATCAAGTAAAATTTCAAGGGATACCTAGAGAGGTTAGGATTCGTGTAACAACCCCAAAACCGGGTAAACAAAAAATTTTCTAATTTCACTAATAAGATACAAGGAAATACAATTAAATGACAAAGTAAATAACTTTTCTTTTCATTCTAATTGAACATTTCATCATAAAGAAATAAAAGACATGATACATCATTGTTCTATTTTCCAAGTAAATAACAGAGTACGCTTTCATGATTTCTTCTCTTCAAAATAAAAAGCAAGGTAAGAATCTTACAAGTTTCAAACATAGCTCGGAAGCTTTTGAGCAAATAGGAATAAGACTGTCCAGGATCTTCCCTTTCAAACCTTGGTTCATCAGAAGTCTTAAGGTGGAGGGGAAACATCACTCAGGTGCTTTTCCACCAACCACGGACTTATATTGCGGTCCCCCGCACGTTTACTGTTAAGTAGACGGCCCTCCCTTCTTCGAGGAGATTGGTTGGGTAACCGGTTCTGTATGACCAACTGAGCATAGTGTGTAATCCTACATAACTAAATCCTTGTGTCCTCACAATCTCAATCTAGCATGTAACCTGGATTACTGTGAACTGACAGTGTAATTCGTCTCACAGTCTAAGTGGACGTTAGGTATACTACACTACTTTGGCCAAAGCATTTCGGCAGTACTTATACTGACGGTCATCTATCACTTGCACTAAGTCAGGTTTGGTTTGACTTAAGGCTGCCTTATCCTACGCGTAGGTTGAGTCCTTCAGTGGGTAGTCAATCACCCTAGACTTCCTACTTCAACTACTTAAACAGGAAATGGAGTACAGTCAACAAGGGGTCCCTCTGGTACTTCCCAACATGGAAATCTATATCCATGGAGTACGTAGCTTTCTCTAGTTAACCTATTTAACTCTAAAGCTTTAGACTACCTTGGTTCTGAATCCACCCTCGTCCTAGTATTTAGTAACTAATCCCTTTCCTTTACTTAAGGAATTCAAGCAGTATTCAAGCAATACAAATTATAAGGTACTTTACTAAAAGTAAACAAATATTTCCCTTTCAAATTCATCTATGATTTCAAATGATTCGTTTCAACATGCTTTTAAGTTATTCCAATTCATCAAGTTCTCTAAGCTATTTCAAAAGCTTTTCTAAGGAAATTAAACTATTCCCCAATTTGACCAGCTCTTTAAGCTATCTATTAAATTCAATAAGCCTTTTCTAAGGAATTAAACTATTCCC
Organism: Sequoiadendron giganteum; assembly: GCA_007115665.2. Taxonomy (NCBI): domain Eukaryota; kingdom Viridiplantae; phylum Streptophyta; class Pinopsida; order Cupressales; family Cupressaceae; genus Sequoiadendron; species Sequoiadendron giganteum. Next base: position 394,273,794 of record CM021102.1, on the reverse strand, counting down.
AATTCAGCAATTTCATAGAACATAGAGGTTTCTTTTTATTTTTCCTTTCATAAAGCAAGACATAATCAAGCAATCTAATCATGCAATTTAAAATAAATAACAGAAAATCTATCAACATATATCTCATGCCTGATTTCCTTTTGCGTATGAGCTTGATCGGTGACTTCGATCCCTGCTCCACCGTCCTTCGCAGCCTTCTCTTAACTTAAGCAAAAACTACTTTCAGGTAAATGCAAAAAGTGTTCTCAGCAATACTGTCTCTCAGCAATACTGTCTCAATTGCAAATGATTTTCACAAAATGGCAATGGCTTTCACAAAAATGGCAATGGCTTTCATAAAAATGGCAATGGCTCTCATAGAATGACAATGGCTTTTATAAAATTTGAATTCCAAAACACAGAAATACCACAGCACTGTATTTCGAATTTTCCAAGGCAAGAAGAGTGAAATGAAAAGATTGAGTGTCTTTCAACAATGAGTGAGAACCTATTTATAGGTTTCGAATTCTCATGTTTCCTACCTTGTAGGCATGAGAATTCGACACCTCTCATTTTGAAAATGTCAAAATTCGCAGTGGCAGTCACACAGCAAAAGAGTTGATGATTCTTCATAATTTCTCAAGAATGTTTCAACATATCACATGCCAAATTCGTGGATCAACCACGTACAGGGAAAAGCCCTTAAAAATGGCGAACTTGAAGAACAAATGGCGTTTGGATTATGCTGCAGAAAACGTCAAGGTTTACGCACACACAGTTCATGTCTCCTTCCACCCACGCGTCCCAGACCGGTGGCGTTCAAGCATCCGCGACCAGGTCTAAGCTACGCGAGCTGGGCGCGGATTATTCTCCTTAGTTTTCCACTGTTTTCTGGTTTAACAGTCGCGCGATTTCTTCCCATGAAGAAATCCGCGATTTTACTCAAACATTAACTTTACATTTTTAAACAGTCTATAGTTCAGCATTTCGAAATTCTTTTTCCTTTTATATTTTCCAAGTATTTCAATATTTCGAAATTCCTTTGTATGGTTTGCAAAGTATTTACCGAAGACTATGAAAGTTTTATTACCTTTATTTCCAAGGTAAATAAACTCAAATTCCTTTATAAGCTAAATGTAAATTTAAATGCCAAAGATTTATAGTTTATACAAAATCTTTCCAAAGTTTTAGATATTTTAATATTTTCATTAAAATGTATTAATATATTTTATATTATATTCAATACAATATTATTATAGTTTTTAACTTACCTTTCTTTTAATATATAATATATAAATATATCTATATAATATTCAAAATATTACATTAGATATATTAATATATTATATTACCGATAAAACTATAATAACATCGATATTAAATATATTATTAAATATATTAATTAACTTACCCAGTTTACACTTAAACATATCTATACATGTTTATTTTCAAATCTCCAATTACGTGTATTATAGGCCAGTCAGAGCACCTCTAATGGACGTAATTGCATAAACACGTATTTATACATTTAACCGTAAATTCCAGGCATCAGTAACTTATCAGTTCACATTTCACATTCAAGGCTCACAGAACAGTAAGTCAGTCAATCAAGGAACACCACTCATAAAGCATGAAGAAGTAATCATATATCCTAAGCCTAAGGATGACTTATCATGACAACTTAATCTGACTCAGTTCCTAAAATCCTCAGTGAAGTGTGTGTATGCTCATACGATCAACTTTACCGGTTAGTCGACCAAGTTCCTCTTCCTGAGTGATATTTCCCCTCCACCTAGAGGAATAGCTCCTGTTCCTGCATCCATGGCACAAAACCACGGCAGTCAAATGCTCACAATATTTGCAGTATATATATATAAATCAAATATATAAAACAAGACTAATTATTTTCCTCTATTCATTGTTTTATTCAAGAATAACATAAATCAAAAATACAGAATGAGCCAAACATAACATGTAAACAGGATTTCATATTGTCAACACAATTCAATCACATTTATTCATTCAAAACCTTCCTTACAATCAGAATGCTTTAAGCATTACTAGAATAGTAACTATACAAATTCCGGGGTGTAACAATTCGCCAAATCACGGCAATGCAACTAATTAGAGCTAAGAAGAAAGGGTGCAAACTCTTTGTTGTAAAGATTGAAGAACTTGGAAAGAATATTGATGATTTTGAGTTCCAAAGTTTTCAAGAGTTAGAAGATGGTGAAATAGATGAAACTGGAAATTTGGATATGGAGAAGTATCCAATATTGAGAAAATTTTCGGATGTCTTTCTAGATGAGTTACCAGGGTTGCCTCCAAAAAGAATATTTGACTTCTCTATAGATATAATTCTAGGATCATAACCTATTTCCAAGGTACCCTATAGGATGACAACCACTGAACTTATGGAACTTAAGGCACAATTGGACGAATTGTTGTCTTAAGGATTGATAAGACCAAGTGTTTCACCTTGGTGAGCACCAATCATCTTTGTTAAAAAGAAGGATGGTACCTTGCATTTGTGCATCGACTATCGTATGCTTAACAAAGCTACGGTTAAGAACAAGTATCCATTGCCACGCATAGACGACCTTTTTGATCAAATCAGGGGAGCCGTCGTATTCTCTAAAATAGATCTAACATCTAGATATCACAAATTAAGGATTAAGGATGAAGATATCTTTAAAACTACATTCAAAACCAGATATGGACAATATGAGTTCACCGTTTTACCCTTTGGTTTAACAAATGCACCTACAACATTTATGAACTTGATGAATAGTGTGTTTAGGGATTGGCTTGACAAATTTGTATGTTTTTCTAGATGATATCTTGATTTATTCTAGAAATGAGGAAGAACATTGCAAGCATTTAGAAATGGTCCTACAACATTTAAGAGAACATAAGTTGTATGGTAAACTATCTAAGTGTACATTCTTCCAAAAGAGAGTACATTATCTGGGTCATGTGATCTTAGCAGATGGAATTTTCGCAGATCCAGCTAAGATCAAGGCAGTACTAGAGTGGCTTGTACCTAAGAATGTGTCGGAGGTGTTGTATCCCAAATTAAAAATTTTGCTACACTTAGGCATTTTGAAGAAATGAGTCCAAATACTGTTAAATTTGTCAAAAAGGTCGAAATTGGGGTTTGTATGTCTTGCATGAGGATCAAAAACTTAAAATTTTGAAAATCTGACAATCTGGGTCGGCTCAAAGTGACCAAATCAACAATACCCAGATTTCAATTTTTCAACCCTAAATTTTAGGAAAATTTCTATTCTTAGCAGTATTCTAAAAATAGAAACTTTTTTTGGGTTTCTTTTGAAATGGATACTTGCAAAATTTTCTAAAAATAGAAAGTTTGGCTTCTAGGGTTGAGACTGATTTTGATTGGCTCAAAATACTTCCTCATCAGGTTGGTGCAGTTAGAATCACGAAAGGATCAATTTTTCCCTAGTGGGTCTATTCTATTTTTTTAGAAGCTTTTTCTGGAGAAACAAGGTCATCAATGGAGGAGAGTCGGCTACCAGGTGTCAGAATGAGACGTTCAAGCGTCAAGCAGAAGCTGTCAACGATGAACGTGCGCAAAAAACAGAGAAAGGAGAGAATAATTTGAAAAAGTTGAAAAATGCGAAAATTTAGCTAACTCTGGTGAATCCAGACGCCTCCAGTCAAGAAGGGCGCCCATACTCCCATGCCTTAGAAAATTTTCGCATCCAGCAGTCGAGGCCAAGGAAACACGTCAAACGAGGTTGAAAAGTTTGAAAGTTCAGAAATTTTCTAAGTCTGCCAGCCATGGGCGCCCCTGAAGAAAATAGGTACCCAATTTTTCAAGGCACTAGATGATGGAATCAGAGTCGGAGCTCCCAAGCAATGTTGTTTAGATTCATCCCAGCTCCGCAGAGAGTCTAACAGTATAGTCATCCGATCATGCAATCATCCGGAATCTGAGATTGAACAGAGGAGTTTCAAGCTAGAGACAAAATGCAACTCTGAAGGTAAAAAAATAGATAAATTGGCTAAGTCAGATGAACATGGGCGCCCTTGGAGAAGAAGGGCGCCCAAGATTTAAGAGGTTTAATGATGAAATTTCCAGAAGATGCCTCTAACGTAGCTCCGTCAGACTTGATCAAGCTGTCCAACACAATCATTAGCATGTCCGTTAGAGCAGGTAGTCATTAGATGTCGTACGCTGAACAGGAGGGAAACATAAATGAAACGACAGAAGTCGAAAGCAACAGTGAAAAACTCAAAATAAAAACTAACTCTGGAGAAAATGGGCACCTCCAATCAAGAAGGGCGCTTAGGGTTTAGAGGTGCCAATGTCAGTTTTCGGAGATGAAGTGTCCAAGAGACCCCTACCAGAATCTTCTAAGCTATCCAACGAACCTGACAGCCAGTCAATCTAACAAGTACAACGCTAGATATCATGAATTCATCTGAAAGTTAGAAGACAAGCATAAATTTGAAGCTCATTAAAATGGCCAAGACTGGTAAAGTTGGGCGCCCCTAGAGGAGATAGGCAACCGACAATTTGAAGGGTCAAATGAAGTTTTCCTCAGAAGATGTCTCTAGGACAATGTCGTCAGCTTCGATTAGGCTCCGTGATAAAACATTCAGCACGTTCGTTAGATCAATCTAGAGGCCGAAAATCAGAATCAAACTAGGGTGGAAAATTGAGGAGAAGTTGAAAATGATGAAAAAATGGTTTAGTCTGAGTGAAATAGTCGTCTCCAGCCAAGAAGGGCGCCCAACTTCCGCCTTAGTCAAATTTTTCGAAAATTTCAAAAATTGAAGATGAAGACAAAAGTCTAAGTTCATTGCACAAACTTGAATTAGGGTTTTGAAGAATTAGGGCAAAATAAAGTTGTTTTCCCAAGGCAAAGCTTATTTAAGGCACCTTTGTGTTTCATTATTCATTATTTCCTTGTAGATGGTCTTCAAGGAGAAACAAAGCAGCAACTTCAAACCATTATTTTCAAGATTCAAGAGTTTAACTTGCTGGTTTTTTAATAAATTTTCAGATCAGCACTCAAGAAGGCTTGCTTTTTCATATTTTTTTTCATCCAGAACATCAAATCTTTGAAGGAGGCCATTATTTTCAATTTTCAGCGAGCTGGTTTATACTAGTTCGATCTTCTGGATAATTTTTGAAGAATTTTCTCAAGGTTGCAGTAGCTGCTTTTTCTTCGCATGTCAGAGAAAACTTCAAAATTTACAACTTCTAATCTTTTGGGTCCATCTTAAACGTTCTTCTGGACAAAACTCATATCGTAGCTTTTTTAGAGAAATTTCAAGTGGCTTCTTTTTTTATCAGACCAAAAGGTTTTCAACATCTGATCAACTGGGTTCATCCAGAATGTGCCTCTGAATAATACCTAGGTGCTAGCTTTTTCATGCTTTTTCGGAAGAAATTAGGGTTTGCTGCTTTTTCAACCAGCCATCAACATTTTTCAAAACGGACAATCTGGGTCTCTTTGCAATGAGATTCTACACAAAACCCATATCTCCGATTATTTTTGAAAAATTTGTCATTTTGAAGAAGGAAAATCAACAAGTTATTTTTACAGTTTGTGCTAAGCTTGTTCAAGCATAGTCAAGTTTACAGTCAATCTTCAATTTTTTCAGCATGAATCACTCTCCCATCGAATTCAAAGCCAAACAAGTGTTGTATCATAATTATTTGAACGAACAATGTTGGGAAGTGTTTTTCAGTACCATCATGGACATAAAACATCATCATCTCAGTTGAAGAACGTGCAAAGGGAATGGTATGAGTGAAAGGACAAGTGTCAGAAAAAGTTGTGCAATACTTTTCCATGGGGGAATCAAGAGAAGTGTTAGAATGCACAAAAGTTGCAGAGCCGCCAAGTTATCAATTATTGGGTCATCTTTTGGGGCAGCGATGTTTTTCAAGAATAGAACTCATAAAGAAGCTGAAGATGTCAAAGATTCTCTAAGTTTGATTGCAAAAGAGGAGAAGATCTTAGAAAAGCGGAATATGGCTATAGATCGTATCAACGCTCCTGATAGAGAGGCAATTTCCCACTTTTTGGTGGATGTGATAGAGATTTAAAGCAACAATCTTCTAGAAGCTTTCTCCAAGGTTTTTTTCCATTCTTATCTCACACTTTCTTTCTATTCTTGTCTCAATTCTTATCCATTCTTTGAAGAAGAAGGAAAACAAATGCAATGAGTTGGCATTTCCTATTTTACATACTTTCTTAGGTGTTAGATGTTATCTTCTTTAGGTTTAGAAATAAAGCTTAAATGTTGGCAATTGTTAGTTGTAAAAGTGTTATACCCAAAATGAAATTTTTGGCATTCTGCTTAAATTGAGCTAAACAACGTAAAAATGCCATCTAAAGTATGTTTTAGGTCAAACCAAATATGAAATCTTTGTGGGCTTCTGTCAAGGAACCTATGGTTAAAATTCTGAAAAAACGAAAATTAGGGTTTTACACCCCTATTTTTATGGAAACCCTAAAAAATAGGACCTTCCCGGAAATGATTGAAAATAATTCTGATAGGATTAATTGCCTTCACGATCACACTGATCAAGTCAGAATTATCAAAAAATATGTTTTACTCTGGTGGGTCTATTTCTATTTTTCAGGAACAAAGTTAGGAGCTCCGCAGCCATTAATGGCAGATTGGCCAGTACCAGGTGCTGAAAGCTAAACCTCAAAAGCTTCAACGAAGAAACCATGGCGGAAAAGGATGAAAATGATGCCGTTCAACGAAGGAGATTCTCAAAACAGAAAAGGCCAAAATTTGGCTAAGTCTGGAAGGTGCGCGTTTTGTCTACCAAGGCAAAACACAGTCTACAATGGCTAAAAGCGCCCCTCTTGAAGAAAGGCGCCCTTGGACCTCAGAGGGCAAATCAAATCATTTGGCATTGTCAAAACAATCATCCTCTTCACTTTCATACTGGCTCGACAACGAAACAATCAGCAAGATCATCTGATTCAGGGATCATTGACCAACCGTCAGCAAAGTATGGAGGATCCATTGACGACAGAAGTGCCAAATCAGAAAGCTTCAAGATAAAAGCGCCCCTGCTGGCCAGGGGCGCCCCTCAGTTGCAGGCACCAGATGAATCCAAGAGCTGTAGCTCTATACATGATATCTTTCCAGCTTCCTCCCAGCTACGTGATCAATCTAACAGCAAGTCCACAAGACACACCAGACGATCACGAGATGAGATCAAGCAGAAAAAGTCAAATTTGAAAAAACTGGAAAGATAAGCCAGAAAATGGCCAAGGCATGGCTAAAAGCGCCCCTCTCAAGGAAAGCCGCCCTTTCCTAAAGGTATCCAGATTTAGCCAGAATCTTCACTACCTCCCAGGATGACCTTCTCAGCTATGACCTATCTCGTCAGCGAGACTATCAGCAAGAACTTCCGACAAATCAATCAACTGATGGAGGAGGTCAAAGATTGGCAGTCCACAACCAAAATGAAACCAAGCAAAAGCTACCAGGGGCGCCCTTTAGTTTGGAGGCCCAAAACTTGCCAGCTTCCACTGAGAAGTCAGGCATCGTGAACAAGACTGAACCGGCTACCCGACGCATCGTCAAGCAGAATCATCTGATTCATCAAACATCGGGAACGTCAGATCAAAGCAAAGAGGGTCTGAAAAGGTCAAAACGAAGAACAAGTCAATGAAAATTGACTAAGGCATTGTCAAAAGCGCCCCTTTCAAGAAAAGGCGCCCTTCTTTCTGGAGACCTAAACTCAGTTTTCTGAGTTAACCTCTCCCAGGCATATCTAATCATACTGATCCCGCCTCGACAACAGAACTGTCGGACACTGCCTGAGATCAACTGAGTAACCTGAATCGAAGATCAAACGGGAGCACTTCAGCTTGCAAAATAGACAAAAATGATCAAACTCAAGGTTGGACGCCTAAAAGAAGTCAAACAGAAATGTTGACTTGAGTTAGCAAATTTGGAGCCAAAAAGAGAAAAACACTCCACAATCAGTGGAAATCATCTTTTGGAACTCCAAATCAGGCCTGAATGATGAGTTATCTTCCATACTTTGTGGATCTTAACCCTAATTGCCTTATATTCATGCTAGGCGTCCCTTTCATCATTATTCTTTTTTGCAGGTTGAAGGATAAAACATCAAGTAGCTCCCAAGAACAAGTTTTCAAGATCTGGCAGGGGTTTTGAACGGATCTTCAATATTTTTGAAGATCATTGGCAGTAAAAGCATTCTTCTCCCAAGATTGCTTCCAGAGACAGATTATTGCAAAGTGGCAGTTTATAACTTCCAATCCATCTTCTGTCTACTTCCTCTACTTCTGTCTATATTTCTTTTGCATGTCACAGGAAACGACAGATTATCACAGATCTGACCAACTGGGTATGATCAGCACAGCTTTTTCAACAAAACCCACATGGTAGATTTTTTCAGAAAAAGTAGCCCTGCTGCCCCTATTTTTTAGGGTTTCCGAAAAAAGTCATAATATTGAAAAACGGACAAACTGGGTTTGTTTGGCTTTGAAGCACGAACAAAACCCATGTGTTAGATTTTTTTGAGAAAAATCACTTTCTGGTGCCCTTGCTGCCTCTGCCACCGAAGGGCTCTTGCATGTCAAAGAAAAACTCGTTTTTTCGAATTTCTGACGATCTGAGTCTGTTTAGAAAATCATTCTCAACAAAACCCATGTCTCAGAATATTTCGTAAAAATTACCCTTGGCAAGGCTATTTTTAGCAGTTCCAGAAAAAGTTGTCCGTGCAGCATCGTGTGCACAGTCAATCTTCAAGGTTTTCAGAACGCAGTTCTCCCAAGACGAATACAAGACCAAAATGGTCTTACTCCATGATTTTCTGAAAACGGCTGGCACCGATCTGCGTCGGGCACACCCAGAGGTCAATCTAGCCAGATTGACAAGCATAGAAACAAGTCCACAGGTTCCATAATGGTTTCACCTAGTATATCTGATCGCCTTCCAAGGCCAGTTTAGAGGATTGTAATCGTTGAAATTTTACACATGCAGCAAGTTCATGTGCATTTCTCACGGTTGGAATGATCGTGGTCAAACTTCGCAGTTTCATCATCAAGCTTCGCGGTTTCATCATACAACACTCTTCCATTGAGAAAGATCAAGGAAAACGCCAAAGCTGCAAAAGAACGCGGAAGGTAGTCATTCCCAACACAGAGCCGCCATCGGTTAATACTACACTACCTTCCACGTCAAAGTGGAAACATAGACAAAAAAGAAAAGGAGTAACCCTCCTAAGGGAAGCAGAATGAAGGAGATACACACATCAAGTTGCTGACAAGTGGTAAGCTGACGATTGACAGGCATGTAACGGTCTCCGTATGAAGAAGTCAACAAATGAACAAAAGCACCATTGACCAATGGTGATGAGGTGTCAAATACCTCAAGAAGGACGTCCTACCCTCCAAAGTAGCAATAAACACAACTGAAGTCAACTTGATGCCCCTTTCCAAGTTGACTCCAGATCTCCACAGATCATGCATGTCAGATCCCACTAATCTAGGATGTCTATTTGACTCCCACGATTTGTGGATCTTAGATCTCCTTTAAAGGTGGATGTCTATTTTGGAGACACATTTGTAACATAAGTTCACTTTTAGTTAGGTGTCAGTCAACTGAGGTAGACTTCCAGTTTGACTTTTGTTTAGTTTCAGTTAACTGAAGTAGATTTCCAGTTAACTGTTTGCTCACCTACTTTTAGACATAGAATAATATCTTGCTGATTGGCAAGAACTGTTTGTTAACTCAAGGAGATTTTAGGGTTGCCTACTCCTTTGAGTTTCTATAAATAAGAGCCTTAGGTTCTTTATTTGTTTAACCTTTATTTGCTAGCAAAATTGCTGCGCCACTGTTGCCAGAGTTCGCTTGTTTATATCTGTTCACTCTTGGATGAGAGTTCGTTGGTTGATCGCAATTGTGCATGATTTCGTGCCTTTGCTGTCCCGACCTTTGTAATTCTTTGAAGAACCTTGAAGAAATAAATCAGATGGTGCAAGCTTGATTGATCTAATTATTTGAGTTATTCAAAGTCTTGTTTTTAAATAGTGCATTGTTTCAATCTCCTCCTTGGACAGGTGTCGTCGCCTCCTTGGATATTTTGTCATCGATCATTATCATTTGATGTTGTTTAATGATCTCTCTTGCAGCCTAGACTTTGGACAGGTGTCGTCACCTCCTCGGGAATCCTGTTAGAAAGGCCATCGTTCCTTGTTGTTTCCAGTGAGCTGCTTCCAAGCCTATACCTCGGATAGGGGTTCCTCCTCCTTGGCAAGTCTCAGATCCAGTTTACCGTAACGAGTGTTTGCTTGTATCGAGCCCTATCTTGGTATATATCCGAAGGTTCAGAGCCTCGGCCATATTCCATTGAGACGGAGGATTCAAGTGATCCAACCATACCATTTCGCTCCTACGCCCTCATGCTCTGTTTATCTTGAGGAGGTAGGATAGTTTAGAAGCTTAGTTAGTCGTAGTTAAGATCTGCGGAAACCAGAGAAAAAGCTTAGCTACGGCGCATTGGTTTATGCACCCTTGTGTTCTGCCGCTGAGTAAAAAAGATAGGAAATCTTAGTACACCCCCTTTTTTATAGTAGAAAATCAGCAAAGAGAGATCTTCCTCTCTATAATCCGAAGAGCATGTACTAACACACTTGCAATAGCTGTCCGTTTCCAATAAGCACTCCAGAGGTGCTAATTGAAACGCCAACAAAAAGCAAGGAGATTTTAGGGTTCCCTACTCCTCTGCTTAGTTATAAATAAGAGCAGTGTTTGCTCATTTTTTTTTAACCGTGCTTGTGATAATAGAATTATTGAGCCTATGCTTTCATGTTTGTTATCGATTAGTGTCAATAAACTTTGTGTAAAGAGCAAGTTTGCATGCCTCCTTAGCTGCAAATCCTTGTTTAGTGCATGTGTTTTGTGTCAATCGTAATCTGGTTTGATCGCATGTTGCGTGTATTTTGCCACAACTTGCTGTCCCGGAATTGTAACTTTGTGCTAGAAGTTTGAGTAAATAAAGTCCTGAGCGTGCTTTGCTGCCCCGATATAAAAATCTCAGATTTCCATTTATCGTTTTGTACCTAGAAGTGTGAGGAAATAAAGTCTTGAGTGTGCTTTGCTACCTTGATATAAAGTCTCATATTTCCGTAATGCTTTTATGATCTCTTTTTCAGCTTGCATTGAAATTTAGTAGATGTATGTTGAGAAAATTTTATTTAAGTATCTTTGTTAGAAAATCAATCTCGTCCATTTCTAACTCTCTTGCTCTGTGTTTACTTGAGAGGCTAGAAACGTCAATAGCGTAAGTTAGTTGTAGTTGTTAAGTTTCATTAAAGGGAAAACCTTAGTTGCAACATCTAGAGTTCTATAACCTTGTGTTCTCGCAACTGAATCAAAAAGATCGGAAAAAATTAGTTTTAGTTTACTTTCTTTATGCAAACTCAGCAAAAGAGGGAGCTTCCCCTCATAATTTGAAGAGCGGTTTACTGCACATAGATGTCCGTTTCCAAAAAGCATTCCAAAGGTGCGATTTGAAACGCCAACAGGAGGTAAGAAGTTTCATGGGTCTATCAAGGTACCATAGGAAGTTTGTTGCAAACTTCTCTACAATCGCTTCCCCGATTACTTCTTTACAAAAGAAAGGAAAAAATTTTGAATGGACTGAGAAGTGTCAAGAAGCTTTTGAGCTACTCAAAGAGAAGTTAACCACCGCACTGATCTTAAAAGTACTAGATCCTGAGGGTAACTTCATAGTTATCACAGATGCATGCAGAGAAGGGTTAGGAGGTATATTAATGCAAGATGGGAAAGTAATTGCTTACAAATCTAGAAAGCTGAAACCTTATGAGATGAATTATGCACCGCATGATTTCGAACTAGCAGTTGTGGTTCACGCATTGCAAATGTGGAGGCACTACTTGTTAGGAAAACCCTTTGAGATGAAAACTGACCATAATGGGTTAAAGTACCTTTTCACTCAACCTAATCTGAATGCTAGGCAAAGAAGATGATTGGAGTTAATAGCTGACTATGATTTTAGTATCAGATATATTAAAGGGAAAGAAAATCGGGTTGTCAATGCCTTAAGTCAAAGACGTCATATTGCTTCTATAGTAACAATTCAAGCTGACTTAAAAGGACAAGTGCTGCAAAAGTGCAGTGAGGATGAGTATTATTTACAAGTCAAGCAAGCACTCACTAACAATCCACAAGATTCTAGGTATGAAGAGTTTCATTTTGAACCTAACGGATTACTTAGATATAAGAGTAGAATGTATGTACCTAATGTAGAAGAGTTAAGAAATTTGGTATGGAAGGAAGTACATGAAGCACTGTACTCTAGACATCCTGGAGTGACGAAAATGATGGCTAATGTAAAGCCATTATACTTCTGGAAAGGGATGAAAGGAGATGCCGCTAGTTTTGTGGCTAGGTGTCTTGAGTGTCAAAGGGTGAAAGCAGAGCATCATCATCCTGCAGGCTTGTTATACCCACACGATATACCAAAGAGGAAGTGGCAAGTCATAAGTATGGACTTTGTGCAAGGATTGCCTATGTCAAGGAATAAGCACAACGCCATTCTTGTGGTTGTAGATAAGCTTACCAAAGTAGCACATTTTATACCCAAGAATCTAACTGATGGAGCATCTATCATAGAAAGAAAATTCGTGCAAGAAGTGTTTAGGTTGCATGGGATTCCCGAGAATATTATCTCAGATAGGGATGCATGAGTCACTTCTAGGTTTTGGAAAACATTGTTTTCTGCACTAGGGACTCAGTTGAATATTAGCTCAGCCTATCATCTGGAAACGAATGGACAAACTGAAAGGGTGAATCAAGTATTGGAATACCTACTTAGGATGTATTGCATGGATCAACAGTACAAGTGGGAAGACTACTTGCCCTTAGAAAAATCTTCTTACAATAATTCTTATCATTCTGCAGTAAAGATGGCTCCTTTCGAAGCTTTGTATGGCCGAAAGTGTCGAACTCCTATAAGTTGGGATGAACTTGAGGATCGAGTGAGTCTTGGGCCAGAGTGTTGATGTTATAGCAGCTTCGGGCTCATCCTTTCAGCCTCGAGTCAAGACATAAAATTGCATATAGCCTATCGGCTATTTATTTTATTGAGATAATTAAAATGAAGAGGCGCTTCACTTGGTAATATATTATAACATTTAATTATTGTGAATAATTAAAGGGGGTTGACCTAAATAATATTTATTATTTATTATTGCCAAATTCCTTAATGTGGCCGACTCGTTTAATTATTATTATTATTCCTTAAAGAGGTTGACCTACATGAAGAGACACTTTGTTTTGTATAAATACAAGGTTATGATCTCTCATTTGATCATCAAGTTCTTTCACCATATTCGCACTCCTTGGAGAAGTTCGCACTTGAGCAACAAGTCATGATCTTGAGCAACAGATCATTATCTTGAGCAACAGATCACTCTATAGCAAAAAATCATCATTTTGTAGTAGCAGATCGATCTCAAGGAGAAACATATTCTGTATCTTCGCATCTAGGAGAGGTGCTATTATTCATTGTATCAAATTCGGCCTTGTGTTGGGCCTGAGCTGTAAGCAGATTTCTGCTCTTACTCCTAAAATATATAAGCGATATATTTGTCGGGTTTTTCCCCTTGAGTTGGAGCGTTTTCCCAGGGTATCTTGTGGTGTTCATTGTCTTATGTGTTGCATTTTCTGATTTCCTTCATGTCTGATCATAAAAACTAACATGGTATCAGAGTGGGTCTATGAAAAAAATCTGATCAGAAATTGATTGCAGTGAGATAGTTTGTCAACATTGGAAACTTAGATTGAAGTTATGCACATCTCGGGACAATAGACTGAGAGTCTTCAACGGCATCCCCTGTTCGTGTTTAGTTGATGTAATTGCAACATTGTGAAGAGAGTAATTGGCATTTTTCAGACCCTATCAGAGTGGGTCTATGAAAAAGATCTGATCAGAAATTGATTGCAGTGAGATAGTTTGTCGACATTGGAAACTTAGATTGATGTTATGCACATCTCGGGACAATAGACTGAGAGTCTTCAACGCAATCCCCTATTCGTGTTTAGTTGATGTAATTGCAACATTGTGAAGAGAGTAAAGAGGCATTTTTCAGACCCTATTAGAAGTTGCCTGGATTTCAACGTTTATCTTTTTAGCGAATCCTTCTTGTTGGGCAGTTATCTGTGACATCTCTGAAATGGAATGAAAATATGTCATGTGCTGGGCATTGTCAGTGAGGAGGTCGTGATCATCATTTATATACAGCCACTGTGATTTTTGTGCAGGCTCTAACAAGTATGTTGTTGAAGTTTATCAAAGTGGAGAATGCGCTGAATGATCTAAACCTATCTACATGAAAGCAGTTTGAGCAGATCTGAATCCTTGGTGAATGCAAGGAAGATTAATTAATAAAGAGATAAGTATTTTTGTTTATATTTTTAAATCTAGGATGAATTTCAGTTTGTTGAGTTGTGCAAATCTGACATCATTTGCATGGATTGTGTGTGACCAGTAAATAGTTGTTACATCCCTTATTTGAGACTCTGGCTTTGACTACAAAATTTTGGATGCAAAGTTAGTTGCAAATAACTGTATTCCTTGAGCAATGAAATTGGGAATAGAATAGATGATTATTTTATCTTAATTAGAAGTTAACAATCTTTGTATGGAAAATCGAACTCTTGTTTACATGAAATGGATTATGCTCGTAAGTTATATTTAAATGCAAAAATTATATATATATAGAATCGTTGGGAACATCCTAACCATAATACCTGTCAGTGAATGCAGGACTGTCAACGCCTCAACGGGAAAAAGGAGATGTCATCAGGGAGGGGATATGTTAACAAGGGACAACTTTATCATTAGGCCTTGAGTCAGAATAGGTAGTATGTCAAAGTGGTAACTTGGCCGTGAGTAATTAAATGCATTTATCTCTCTCTTCAAGTCGACCTTAGCAAATCAGATATATATAAATAATAATAATAGCCAACTTATATAGAGATTTCCTAATGTCTCTTAATAAATCTTTATTTGTGGCTGCTTATATCCTTGACCGCCGACCACTTGGGATATTCGAATAAATCTTGGAAAATCAAATTAATTTATCGAGGAATCGTGGGCCTGTGTAATGGCAATTTCATCCCCGCCATCTCACCTCTGGAAGAAAACGGCCAAGAAAGGTAGCCATGCAGGCGCGTCCGCATTTAGTAGAGGCCAGAGGTTCTTATGGTGGGAGTTTATTTTGGGGTATTCATTATTATCTTTCATTTTCCTTCTGGGCGCGGGGGGGGGGAGGTGGGCTTATCTAGGAAATCCGCCTGTAGCTCCATCGCGAATATCACCTTCCTTTCTGAAACTTTCTTCCTTCTCTTTTCCTCCGCTTGGGATCGCTTCAATCTGTGTGGACTCTTCCATCTCTCTCTTTCGGAGTGCTTCCTGTCTTAACGCAAATCAAAGGACGTTTACCTGGACGGCCAGTCGACTTAGAGAATTTCGTGGTATCAAAAGTCTTTGTTCCAGTCACAGGAGCATTCCGCGAGGCATCATCAAATTCTTGTCTCTCTCTCTCTTCCAGGCACGTAATCATGGTTGCAATTATTTAACCTTGTTTCAAGAACATTATGCTTCCTCTCACTTCATGAATCATCAGTTTCACACATGTATATCTGGTCTTAACTAAACGTTGTTGCTTTCGTAAAAAGAATCTCGGCTTGTGAAATGAGAATTTATTGTTCTTTTTCTTGTGCTCGGAACTCCCTCAAGAATTTAGATTACGAACTATGCTCTGAAATCCTTACTTGTCTGTACTTTCGAGTCTCTATCGATTACTTTCTTTTTCTCTCTCTGTTCTATATGAATATGTTGGGAAGTCCAAGGGTAATCCTCTTCTGCTTAAAAATCTCTTGGTAGCTTCCTGGTTAAATAAGATAACTCAACTCTGGATCGGATCTAAATGTGGGTAGCTTTAAACCAAACTGGACTATGAACCTCTGTAATGACCCCTTCTCAAACCTGATATTTCCAGTGACCGTTGGCCTTTTTCAGGAAACCCGAAGGCTAGTCGGAAGGTAAAATTAGGGTTTCCTATTTCTGGGGATGTCTTTGCTCGGAGTTGGTGGATCTGACGGCGGATTCTTTCTGGGTTTTCAGAGAGCTTCGCAGTGGTATGATCATTTCGGCATTCAGAGCATTTTTTGGAATTTACTATTTCTAGTAAATTCTATTTTTGGCAGTATACAGGTTGGTCTCAGGTAGTTGACTTTCCCCTTCAGTTGTCTCAAGTGGCGTATTCAGTTTCGGGCTTCAGAATGCAGTTTTGGAGAGTTGAGCTCATTTCACTTAAAAATAACATTATAATTTAAATGTTATTTTATCACCTTGGCCTAGTCAAATAACTTAATGTTATTTTAAAAGGTGGACTTGAAGGGTGGCGCCATCATTGAGGTTATATTAAAATTATATTGAATTTATCAAGTCAAAACTAAGCCTTAAGGAGGACGCATTTATTTAAGTGAGAAATTTAATGAAGTCAAAATTAAAGATGCTTGGAAAAGGACGCCATTTCTTGGGATTAGGGTTTTGACTTTGGAAAAGAAGTTAGGGTTTCAAGGAAGGTCCACAGAAGCTTATAAAAGACAGCCTTGGGTTCTCATTTGATCATCTTTGGTCTATGCTATTGTTATGCTGCCAAAATGGTTGCTGGATTGCTTCGAGGAATGAATGCCTCCTAGCTTGGCTCGACTTCGTGCTTGAGAGATAGCACCTAGTGGAGAGGATTGCTTATTTTGAGTGAGTTGTAGTGAGGTTTGCATTGTAGTGTTGTTTTGCCATTAGAAGTTCAGTTTCTTGCATTTTATGTCATTTTCTGGAGTTGCTGATAACAAGGCTGAATCTGTAGTTTCACTCGTAAATCAGAAAACAAAAATAATCTCATTCTAGGTATTGTGTCATTGTATTTTATTGGTAAGGGCACCCTTTCATGAATATTTGCAGATTTTAATACAAAGCTTATGATTTTATAATGCAAATCCGTCATTCCTTGAAAGCCGTACTTTTTGGAGTGCATTAGGATTCGTGTCAGTAATTAATAACCATTTTTAGATGCCATTTCTTATTACTAAGTTAGGCGCCATCATTTTGAGGGTCTATTGCATCAGATTTGAGATCATTTGGGTGAGAAATGAGAGAGTTATGAGCATATGAGTAAATTCATAGGTTGCTGGTTTTTCAATTTAAAGTGCAGATTTGTGATAAACCAGAATTAGAATCTTGATCATTGAAGAGTTGTATTGTTTTGGCACTCTATCCAAGCTAAGGAGAGTTCTTTATGATGTATCGTTAATCTTCCGAATTCCTAAGCTATTGGTAGGCAGATGATCCTCATTTTGTAAACTGACAGTAGTACTGGCAGTCATTTTCAAATCTGATTTGTAATGCTCTCTTTCATTATGAAGTTGTTTTGTAATAGATATATCTCCGCCCTATGGTAGCTACTTTCCCACTCTGGGTTAGCAAGCACATTCTCGGTGTTGAGTACTTTCAGCTTTTCAGTATTTCTTTCAAGCATTGTACTCTGTAACACTCCGCCATATGGTCGCCCCTCACTCCATACTGGATTGGGTAGCACATACTTGGTGTCGAGTTCCCTTTCAGCACTTAGTGTAGAAGATCCTCTGACCATATGCTCGCCATCATCGGCGCCATTCTTGGTTAGAGTTCCTGCATAAGCAATTTGATTTAGATCCTCTGACCAATGCTCACACCTTGCCCACATCGGGATCCTGGTGTACATTCTGGTTAGAGTTGCTTCAGCACGTTTTGGGTTTAGCTACTAACCTTAACGGGTGCATTTGTTTCTAATTTGTAATTTGAAAAACGAAAAAATTGGCTCGGAATATTTCAACCTCTGTTTTACCTTGGCAATGCTGAAGGTAAAATCACATGATTGTCAGTAAGTAAAGAGAAGTTTAAATCTTGGGAAAAATAAATTAGATGTTAGGAAATCAAAATGCCGAGCAAGGGTGAGAAAGTGCTGACGGCACAGGAGTGCCTTAAAAAGAAAATGAAATCCTTGGCCAAGGTACGATGCTTGACTCCGCATCTGTCAGCCATCAGGTCCCAGATGTATCACTTATCAGAGGAACCATATAATTGGGAGGTACCCATCGTAAAGGTTCGATCAGGAAGTACAGGTCCTTGACACCAAGCTCGGAGGCATGATGATCCAAAGGTGACCCTTGTTAACTACCCTCGTGAAGGGACGGGTTCCTTCGTGCGAAGGAACACGGGAGACCAGTAGGTCTTCGGTTGGGTGGTAAAGCCCCTGATGATAACTTCTTTTCCCTTGAAGCGACTGCTAAGATCAAGTACTTCCGCTTAAAACTGTAAATTTCTGTTACCCTCTTCCTCTCTCGTATTTTTGAGATAATTACTAGAATTAAGGTTGAACATAGTGATCTTTATTTGTAGAAGCATTAAAAGTTAGTTAAGTTGTTATTTCTAATATTTTAAATAGTGGTTGCTTCTTCCTTTCAGTTAATTCAGTTACATATTTCCCTTTTCTGCAGAATGATTTGTTAGTTACTACTTATTGAATTTTGTTGTCCGTTTAAAAGAATAGTGAACCCTAGCTGGTTATTTCTTTTGGCCGCTTTCAGCTGAATATGACATTCTCTAGTCTTGTTATGAACCTAGGGTGTTATATGTAACAATAGTAATCACTGCGATAAGATTCTTTGGAGTTACCAATTATTCATTGCAAGTTGTTTCATGCTAATTTTTGAGTGTGATTCTGAAATAAAAGGAGAACTGAAATTATGATGGTGATTGATTTCATTCTCTATATGCATGAACTGTGATAGAGCCTCGATTCTTTGAGAAAGTCTGGTTCTATATGCTATCTGCGTAATGAAATCTGTGTAGATTGTCTTTTGTTATGTTGAGAGCAGTAAAGATGGAAGAAAGACATATCAGAATCAACGAAGATGAATGATGAATTAATTATTTGGGATTTCTTAAGGAGATTCTGATTTCAATGAGATAAGTATTTCATGGTTGAATAATGTTCATGAATTTTTTATGTAGTTATTAATTCATGCTATAAAATTGAAATAGTAAATCACGTATGCTTCTAGCATCGGTATTTCTCTTCAGAATAGTTGAGTTCTATGAACTATTAGTAATCTCTCCTTAATGCCTTCAAGACGGAACAAGAAGCGTAAGAGATTGCTTTCAAGAGAAGAAATGCTTGATGCATCCTGTAGGCTGAAGAATGGAGACACAGCTTGCAGCCATAGGACTGAGTTGGTGGCTGTGGACACCTCTCAAAGATGAAGAATCTATTCAGATTGTCTTTGCGATCAATTCTTCGAAGAGGAGGAATTAACTTTCAGAGGGAGTTTTGTGTCTCACTGAGAAGAAGGGAAGGTTGCAGTGTTGCAAGGCCAAGTGCTAACTCCTTGTAAGACCTCCTCAGCAATTGAGATCAGAATTGCACAAGACAATCTATCTGAACTTGACATTGGTAGCTCCGCAAACCTATTTCGAATAGAGTGATTTGTGATGAGGTCGAAAAGGACAGCCCTAAATCTCTACAGAGGTGTGCATTGGAAACCATTTCTCTAAGGCAAGTGTTGCAAACAATCTTGGACAAGGAGGTCAGAAGGTTGATGCAAGTACTTGGAGACTCAGAGGGAGTCTACTGAACCAAAAGAGGATGGTGATCCAACTAAACCTTTGGAACCTACTGATGGGCCTACAAACATTGTTATTGGTCGAAAGAGACTTCTATGGGCTAGGCAAACAATGCAGGAGGCAGAAAGGGTTGCAACACCTAGAAAGCAAAAGACGACAGCAGTTTCCAAGTTATGCTACATTAATGGGTCATATTCTCAAAGCTGAGCCTTCCAGTATTGAGGAAGCATCAAGTTAGCAAGTATGGAAGAATGCCATGGCTGAAGATTATCAATCTCTCTTCAAGAATGATGCAGACCTGTACTTAAAAGTAGTTAATGGTGAGGCATTAATCGTGGTTCTTTATGTTTATGATCTATTTCTTACTGGAGAAGATCTCATTATCAAATGCAAGGAATTAGCTTTTGAATTTGAGATGAAGGATTTTAGATATATGCATTACTTTCTAGGATTAGAAGTATGGCAGAGGCCTAATGAGATCATTCTAAGTCAAGGAAAGTATACTATAGACATCTTGAAGAGATTTGGTAGTATGGATTGCAAATCCTTGTCTACACCTATGGAAACCAATTTTCAGAAGCTTAAGGAGGCTAGAGCTAGTTCAGATCTGGTGGATCCTACTATGTACAAGCAGTTGATTGGATCTTTGATGTATCTAGTCAATACTAGACCAAATATTTGCTATGCAATGAGTGCACTTAGTCAATTCATGTGTGAACCAAGGCAAATACATCTAGTTGCAGCAAAGCATATCCTAAGATACTTGTGTGGTACAGTTGGATATGGCTTGAGATATCTTCTGGTGTAGACTTGAAGTTGCATGGATATACTGATTCCGATTGGGCAGGGTGTGTCACTGATCGAAAGAGAACCTCTGGATGTTTCAATTTGGGGTCTGCGATGATCTCCTGGTGTAGCAGGAAGTAGTCTTCAGTGGCACTAAGCACTGCAGAGGTCGAGTATATTGTAGTTTGTGTGGAGCTAGAGAAGCAGTATGGCTTCGGAAGATCCTTGCAGGATTGTTTGGACAATCGATAGAGCCGACTGTCATTCATTGTGATAATCAAAGTTGTGTGAAGCTTTTTGTCCATCTAGTGTTTCGTGACATAACCAAACATGTTGAGATCAAATACCACTATATCAGAGATATGGTATTGAGGAAAGCAATCCAGTTGAAATATATCAACACTAATGAGCAGACAACAGACATTCTCACCAAGCCTCTTGCCAGAGTAAAGTTTGTGTACTTTCGAGACAAGCTTGGTATTGTGGAGAATGAAGCCCTAGCTGAGAAGGAGCCTCAGCATCAATGAACTTCAAATTTGCTTTAATGCATTTCTCTCTGTTAGAGAGGTTTGAGGTGTAAGCCCTTGTTAATGCATCTTTCTCTGTGATGGAGAAATTTAAGGTGAAAGCCCTTGTTTCCACCCTCTGGGAGTAGCCACGGTGGATGTCATGTGTGTGACTCCATGACAACATCACGTGAGAGAGTCCGTGATGATTTTCTTTGAATTGTGTTTATTCACCCTCTAGGAGTATCTATGGTGAATGTCACGATGATGTGACGACATCACGTTGAGTGATCGGCACCTATGCACATATACCATTCATGGGAGTAGCCATGATGGTTGATATCACGATGAGGTGATATGCTCTTTCCACACATGGGTATAGCTATGATGGTTGATATCACGATGAGATGATATGCTCTTTTCACACATGGGTATAGCCATGGCGGTTGACATCACGGTGAGGTGATATGTCTTGTACAGTTGGAAGTATTCCTCCCTAGCTGAGAGGGAGTGTTGATGTTATAGCAGCTTTAGACTCATCCTTTCAGCCTCAAGTCAAGACATAAAATTGCATATAACCTATAGGCTATTTATTTTATTGAGATAATTAAAATGAAGAGGTGCTTCACTTGGTAATATAATATAACATTTAATTATTGTGAATAATTAAAGGGGGTCGACCTAAATAATATTTATTATTTATTATGGCCGAATTCTTTAATGTGGCCAACTCATTTAATTATTATTATTATTCCTTAAAGGAGGCCGACCTACATGAAGAGACACTTTGTTTTGTATAAATACAAGGTGATGATCTCTCATTTGATCATCAAGTTCTTTCACCATATTCGCACTCCTTGGAGAAGTTCACACTTGAGCAGCAAATCATCATTCTGTAGCAGCAGATCATCATTTTGTAGCAGCAAATCGATCTCAAGGAGAACCATATTTTGTATCTTCACATCTAGGAGAGGTGCTAACATTCATTGTATCAAATTTGACCTTGTGTTGGGCCTGAGTTGTAAGCAAATTTCTACTCTTACTCCTAAAATATATAAGTGATATATTTGTTGTGTTTTTCCCCTCGAGTAGGAGGGTTTTCCTAGGGTATCTTGTGGTGTTCATTGTCTTATGTGTTGCATTTTCTGATTGCTTTCATGTCTAATCATAAAAACTAACACAGAGATGTTGGCTGAAATGGATGAGAAAGTTAAAGATTGTTAAACAAAGGTTAGCTGAAGCTAACGATAGACAAAAAAGCTACGCCGATGCTAAGAGAGTGCCCCGCAATTTTTCCATAGGTGACAAAGTGTTGTTGAGAGTGAAACCTCACAAGAGCTCCATTAAATTTGGAAAATCTTCTAAGTTAGCCCCGCATAATGTTGGACCTTTTGAGATTCTAGAGGAAGTGAATCCAGTAGCTTATCGGATCGCGTTGCCATCAACTCTTGCTAGAATGCATAACGTCTTCCATGTATCCTACCTTAAAAAGTATATACTAGGAGATAATCATGTGATTGATTGGACTGTTTTACAGGTACGCGACCCCCAAGTAGTAACTCTCGAGCCCGTCAAGGTGTTCGGAACACATAAGCTTCGCTTGCGTAACAGAGAAGTCTTGCAATGCAAAGTCCAGTGGGACTAGTATGCAGAAGACTCAGCTACTTGGGAGGACTATGCCAAAATTCAGCGAAAGTTTTCTCATATTCTTAATGCTTTTGAGAATGCTTGAAACAATGTGTTATTTGTTGTTATGTTTTATATTGCTACCTAAAGTAATCGAGGATGATGATTCGCAACGGGGGGAGTATGTTACACCCCAATTGTGTAATTACTATTTACTATTACTACATAGGGTAAATATGAATGTAATGTGAATTTTGGAGATGAATAAATTGTGCTTATACTTTGTCATCAATGTGTTATATGTGAATGTTATCTCATGGAAAAGTATTGCATATATTTGAATGGATGGTTATTGAATTATTATTCTAACTTTGGAGATGTTTTACGTATACTGCATATGTTGTGAACAATTGACTGCCGTGCGCATGTGTCAGTGGATGCAAGTATATGTTTCATTCCTCTAGGCGATGGGGAAGTATCACTCAAGAGAAGATCTTGATCGGGTAACCGATAAAAGTAAACTATCTGAGCATACACACACCACATTAGAATGATTGAAATGAGTCAGTTTGTGAGAAGTTGGTAAGTCATCCTTAGTTGACATGTTTGTATTGGTAGAGTCTTGTTTACTATTGCATGCATTATTGGGTGATGTTTATCTAATTGAGCTATTGAGATCTTTCTTGTACTATTACGATTATATTGATAAGTGGGACATAGTGGAGTATGTGTATATATATGCACATATATGTCAATGGGATCTAACAACATCTATATGCATATATATAGATGTAGCACACATAGATACTTATCAATATGATGGAAATTGGGAATGGCTATATGTGAATTGAATGTGAACATATATATATCTGTGTGTGTGTGTGTACAGTATATACACATATCCATATGTATATATGTATCGATACACACGTACGTTGGCAAATGGACAAACCCATACGAATGTATCAACATAAATATACATACATATACGTGTACATGGAGGCATATACTTATATACATATATATATATATATGCATACATTCGATATATATTGTGTTTATTATGTGTAAATACTATCTTGCCTATTTATATATATATATATATATATATCAAATGTATACTTACATTGATGGCTTATGATATATATATATATATATATGTATATATTGTATTATATATATATATTAATATATATTTAACATATTTGATATTGCTTAAGATCGACTATCATTTATCATGATAGAGGCCGATTATTAGAGGCCGATTTGAAGTTGCCTATGACTGTGTTTATAGAAGCCGATTTTTACTCATATTGTCATGCTTTATGAAATACATATATTTCATTTAAAGCTTGCTGCCTTATGTCCATTCATGACATAGACTTAGTCAACACCTATGGTGAAGATTATCTTTGACTTGGTAAACTTAAATTGCCATGAACCAACATCTGTTGAAACATGAGAAATAGTCGACGACTTTGTCAAAGAGAATAAATAACCAAAACGACTCACCTCTAGACCAAGTCAATAAATGTTTGGTGTTGCAAATTGGTAATTGACTGTATCTACTTGCAAGGAAACCGCACCAACATTGAGAGGAGTGTGGAAGCTTTGGTGCCACCTCTGGAAACCCGTTTTCTGTAGATGTCTATTGCTGGAGATAATTTGAATTATCCATGCGCAGATCTTAACAAGTCTCTGGTTGCTGTCGATTTTCCAAGTCAATCTATAGATGTTTTGTTGAGTATGAACTTGTTTAGTCGCCACCTTTTTGCTGTGATTTATGTGTTGTTTTGCATGGTGTTTGCTATCCATTTTCATGCCTAAACCATAGGCTGAGAAGTTACCAAGTTGCTATATAAATAGGGGTGCTTGATCATTGAGAGGATGCATTCTTCTTGCAAGTTTCTACTATGCATTATTTCAGCTTATACTCTATTTTATTTGTGATAGAGAGAGAAAGAGAGAGAGAGAGAGAGAATTCCATTTATTGTGAGAGAGTTGTTGTTTGAGAGAAGTAAACTATCAACTTGAGAAATAGAGTTTCTTAGTGACGTTTTCTTGGGAAATTATTATCAAGCTTGTTGTTGTTTGGAAGAGGTCACATTGCTGTCAACAAATTGGACAAGCGATAACAGGCATGAGGATATACTTCTTTGTTATTTTAAATTATGAATGATTTGTTCTCCATGTATGCTTGAATTGTCTTTTCCAAGTACTTGCATTTAGAGAATAGAAGCTTTTATGTTGTTTTTATGATGTGCTTGTAAGTACTCCATAATAGGAGATTGGTGTTTATCATAGGTATTATATACTAGATATGATTGAACATGATTGGCACATGTGATTACACTTAACTAAGTTATTGATTTAACTAGAATAGCTTGTGTTTACTCCTACAATTGTTTATCCAGTATGGGAGGGAGCTTGTGTACTTACTTGTTAAGTAGGTTTATTCCAAGTAGGTTAAAATGGTGATAGGTTATTGTAATGTCCCCTTTTTCGTAGCTATCTCAGTGTGATTTCTTAGCCTTTATTCTCCAAAGGCTAAGTGGAGAAATAAGGAAAAATTAATTAAGTTAATTATTTATTAAGTCATCAAATAAATTAAAAATTAAAAGGTGACTTTATATTTAATTAATTTAATTAAAAGTGACTAAATAAAATACTATATCATAAAGTCACTTAAAATAATATTAAAGGGGGGATATATCTTTTATCCCACATTGGCAAGGAAAGTGTTGAGCTCTCACATGAAAAGTATAAAAGGGATCTTAAGGGGCTCATTTTGGATTATGCTGGATATTTTGATAATCGATTTGGTATGATTGTTGGAGAAGCCTAGGATTTCTGCAATCAACAATTGGAGGTCTTTGGGTACGAAGTATCCCGTTGGTTTGCATAACTGAGGTAGTGAAACTATCTACTGAAGGGTTGTAGCTAATTTGGAGGAGTTACTTCAGACTTCTCATTGCGTCAAAATTTGTGGCCAAAGGCCAATTTTGGAGAAGGTTCAATTCAGAGATGAAGGAGATCAAATTGCAGCTTGAAATCACTTCACATCTTCAGCTATAGGGTCGATTTGCATAAAATAATATTCTGATTATAATTTCCAGTCAACACATCAGCTTACTGGAAGGGGACAATTTTATTCATGGAGCCTCTTGGATGCATCGATTTTCTTCTCTAAGTGGAGCGCTCATTTTGTGGAGGTCTTGTGATGATTTTGGAGATTAGAAAGGAGACTAGAAGGCTGCGAATATTTTATTTGTTGCATTTACATCAGAACAGGGGCAGCTGGTACAAGGTTTCAATTTGGGCTTGGAAGGTGCTCCTTTCATTGGATTTTGATTGTTTCTTCATCAACAATATTGGGCGCCACTATTACCAAGTTCTTCTTGCATTTACAAAATAGTTTGCATTGTCATCATAGGCATTATATGTAATGTCCCCTTCTCGACAGTGACATGACAGTTGGCCATTAGTCTATCCTGGTGACCCGTAGACTACTCGGAAGAAGAAATTAGGGTTCCCTATCTTCTAGGAGGATGTTTCGGCTTTTGTTGGAGTGTGTTTCTGGAATCATGGTATTTGGTTGGCAGCTCCTTTTTGGGTTATCAGAGAACTTCGCGATGGTATGTCTGGCATGATGATCCGAGTTACTTCCGGGATTTACTATTTTTAGTAAATTCTATTTCTGGCAGTGGTCCTATTGGCTTCAGTGCATTTGGCTTGCCTCATCAGTTGGTTCGGTTGGCAGTATCAGATTTAGCGCCTGGATGCAGTTTCTGGAGAGATAAGTTGTTTTAATTAAAATAATATTTTATTTTAATTATAACCCCCTTGGTCTAGCTTTACAACTTAATTCAATTTTAAAAAGGGGATTTTTATGGGTAGGTGCCTCATCAAAAAGATTAAGTGAAATATATCTTTGTTTATTATTGTTAACTTGGGGAAAAAGGTACGCCAACATGAGGAAGTTTGTAATAAGTTAAAAACGTGGTAATTACCTTGGAAAAAGGGACGCCATCTTGAGAGTCAAAGGTCAACATGGAGTTAGGGCATCTCTTGAGTGGGGCACACCTTCTAGAAGGTTCTAGAGGTGCTTGGCAAAAGTTATAAAAAGGAAGTTTGGGTCTTCATTTAGTATCTTATGTTTTACAGTATTGTTATGCTGCCGGAATGGTATCAGACTTGCTTCGAGGGATGCATACCTCCTAGCTAGCTTAGCTTCTTGCTTGAAAGATAGCAACTAGTTGAGAGGTTGATTTCAGTTGAGCTATTTTGCATTGTAGTTGGTTCTCTTTCATTTAAGTCAAATTTTGCAGTTGTTGTTCTGTCATAACTGATTCATGTTTTTGCTCATAAGTTTGGAAATAAAAATGGAGTGATTCTGGGTGCTTTGCTTATTTGTTTCTTTGCTAGAGGTGGCCCTACTTGCAAAGTTTCAGATTTTAATACTGTGTATTTATTTTTATAAGGCAAAATCGACCCTCCTTGAGGGCCGTACATTTCTGAAAATGCATTGATTTCCGTGCAAATAAAATATGTGATCTTTGGGTTAGTTTCTTGGTTTCTCCTTGGGCGCCTCCAGTATGAGCAATGTTTGCATTTGGTTTCATGGGATTTGAGTGAGTTATCATTAAACGAGTGAATTTCTGTGTTGCTAGTCCTGCAATCTCAATGTAGGTCTGTCATAATCAGATTGATGAAAATGGGGTTTGTGAGTTGGGTTTGAGTTTGTGAGGTCAAGATAGGGATAGGGAAGTCTCCTATTTTATTACAGCATTCTATACTTGCCTGAATGACATGAAGTTCTATCAAATTGTAAGCTGAGCAATAGTACTGCCAGCATTCTCAGTTATAAGCTATTTCCCACAATTGTGGAAGGGACTGGTACTCTTTCAGTCTATAGTTTAAGTTTAATCACTGTATTCCCGCCGAACAAGTGGAAGAGGTCGGCTTGCCGCCTATTTACTTTGATTGTAATGCATTCACATCATTTGTTGATCGGCTAAGCCGTCAAAATGCTCTCGCCGAATAAGTTTTTGAGTTGCACTTTATTTTCAGTATTGTACTTTCATTCCAGTCCTCCCGCTGAACAAGTGGTTGAGTGATTGCTCTTCTTTCAGTTACTTTCAGCAAGCCCTTGTTTTGCTAACAATCCCCTTTCATGTATGCTCTCAACCTTGCCCACATTGGGATCTGGGTTGATCAGAGGAGAGGGTTACATTCAGCTGGTTTATGTTTGCACTAATGCTAACGGGTGAATTTAGCTGTGTAACAAAATGAAAAAATTGGCCGGCATATTTCATTATACTTGCTGCTGTAAGTGAATACTCAGAAAATCAGATTTGGCATTGTAATAGAGTTGCATTGTGAAGCCAAGAGTCTTGGCTAAATTACTCTAGTATTGTTTTTGAGAAGCATTCAATAAAGAGGATTAATCTGCATACAAATTGGTGATGTAATGTTCATATTGTTTAGCTCTTAGATTATCATATAAGTATGTATGCCAAGTGTTTGTAAAAATGCTACTTGGCTGTAGGTGCATATTTCTTATATAGATGCTCATGTATTGAATTCAAAAAAGGATAAAAAGAATTGCATATCATTTAGATCATTGCCTAGTTATTGTAGTGTTGATTGCAAAAGAATTTGTATTCATTTGAGACCAATTAAAGACAAGCAAGCAAACTGAAACTCAGAAAACAGCTAGTTAAGGGGTTGCAAGTGAAGTGTTTGACAAAATTCCTTGAGGCAAACTTAGGCCAGATTTGAAGGGAATTTCTACAGTGGTTTAAGAAGTGTGAACATTGACATTTTGGTCTATTCCATCTCCTTTAGGTGAAAAATCCTAAAATGTTAGAAGGTTATAGTAACCAAGATCTTTGTTTTGCATTTTGGTAACCCTTATGATATTCCTTGAGGGCAAAACTCTAGATCAGAAGTAGCAAGGTTCATTACAGTTATCTCTGGGATGATTGATTATCCAATGAAAGAAATGCCTATGCGTAGTTTAAGATGGCCTTAAGTCAAATCGGCCTTGAGTAGTGTATGTGATAGATGACCTTCATTTGAAGTACTGAATGAGAACACTTTGGCCAAAGTAGTGTGATTGACATTGGCTCCACTATCAGTTCACCGTGATCTAGTATTACATGCTAGTTTGAGATTGTGGGATTACAAATTCTAGTTATGGAGAACACAACACTATGCTTAGTTGGTTGTCGTTATTAGTTACTCTACCAATCTCTTCGTTGAAGGGAAGGGACATCTATCGAATGATAGATGTGCGGGGGACCGCATTAAGAGTTTGAGGTTGGAGGAAAAACACTTGAGTGATGCTTCTCCTCCACAGCAGGCGACAGAAGAACCAAGATTTGAAAGGAAGGATCCTAGACCGTCTTACAACTATTTGTTCCAAAGCTCATTGAGCTATGTATGTATTTGTTTGCATTCTTGTAATGTTGTAACTTGTGAATTTATGAAATGGAAACCTTATTGTAATATGTTATGCATCTTTGTTTGTAAATTCTCAATAAAGAATTTTTTTTTTTTTTATTGCAATGGCTTGTTACTTAGTTTATTTACTCGAAAGGTGTAAACTTAGAAAATTTTACTTCAGAAAGGGTTAGTATGTTACACTTTATGTCACTTGTACCCAATACCTAAAGTGCTAAAACTTTTTGGCCCTCATTTAAAAACACTTTTTGGCCCTAAGCCACCCTTTAATATAAATAAATAAATCTATCTTTATAATATAAATCCACCTTAAAACAACTTAAATTATCTATTTAATTATTTTTATCCACACATCCCAAGGCCTTAGAAAAGTTGGTGCTCTCCAAGGATGTTGGAAAATATTCATCTCGACTCTTGGAACACTCTACCATTGTCAAAAAATTGTTTCAATACAACCGGTGCTCTCCAGGAAACTTGGAACTTTCCAAGAATGTTGGAATGGACCGAAAAGGAACATTACAAAAACCATGAAAGGTCCATACCTTAATGTTTTTGTTCTTTTTTTGCTTCTCCCTATAGCCTTCCTCATCCAAAGAAAGCCAAACTCTATCCCCTACCTTAAGTTTGGGCTTCTCCCCATAGCCTTTTCTTGCCGAGGGAAAGCCAAACTCTACAATGTCTTTCGTTATACAATCGTTGTGTTCTTGCCAATTGTTCCTTAAATTTGAGTTGAATTTGTACAATCTTCTCAACAAATTTTGTTTCCATATTCACCTGATTATTTTGCCCAACTTGTTCATCTTGCTTATCAAAATTACATCAAGTGGACTAGAAAAAAAGTATCGAAAGAATACCTCAAATGGTGACCTATTAGTAGAAGACATAATGCCCTATAATGAGCATAGTTCACGAACTCACTGAGTGTAATGTCCCTAGCTGGAATTTTTTTTAAATATGCAATTTTCTTGTATTTTCTGATTAGTACAAACTAAAAATAGATATGAATAGATGCCAAACTACAATGACTAAATGAGGATCAGCAGTAGTAACAGATTTGGGAAACCTTCAAACATCAAAATATCATGGAAATTATAGCAGATCTTGAAATGAATAATGATACTGTAAATATGGAAACCCTCACATACCAAACATAATTAATTATGATATTAGATCTGAATAATAAAGGCTGGTATAAATATGACAGTTGATGTAAGCAGCAGAAATACTTGTGTAACAACGATAAATAGTGAAACCATTCATATTCAAATGACTAAACTCATATTGTAGCAATCTAGCACTTGGAAAATATTGATATGAACAGAAATTATTCTTTATGACAGCCGTAATAAGCCCTTCAAATATTATTCAGCAAGTTCCCAAAAATTGCCAATAGTAATCAACAAAGATTCCACTCACAAATACTGCAATTAATAGCAAGGTATGGCTGGCAATTAGATGTATCACCGTTGAAAAGAAGGTAAATGATGTGACTTAGATCTAAATGCAAGGTACAATTTCCTAAAATTGTACGACAACATCCCCATTTTGCTAGTACAATGATATGATGAAGGTTTGATAACTGCAACAGCCTTTGTAATGTCCCCTGTCCTAATTTGCCCTAGAATGCGCCTATGGGTCACAATCTCCACAAACTAGGGTTAGGGTTTTCACCTTATCAAATGAATAGCTCCTTGATAATGTAATCCGAAATGTGCAAACCTGCATTCAACCCATGAACAATTTTTAGCATTAATTTGTGGCAACACATTTATAGACTATCAATAATGCAACCTACTGTCAACTAGGAGTAACATGGTGGGTCCTGTTGTGACCTTTTTCACACATCACCCCATTCAAATGGGGACCCCCCTATATTTTGCTTCGTTCTGGTCTTTTGGCTTTGCGTCTCTCTCTCTCTCTAGTCCTTCTGTCTTTTCGGGGATGTCCCATCGTTTGACCCAGGTTAAAATATTGATTAAGTCTGTGAAATTAGGGTTTTCTATCCTTCAGGCTTTTTAAGGTCAAACCAGGTTATCAAATTGGAATTTGAGCTTAGTACTGCGGTTACAAGGCATCCAGCAAAGTCCCACTGAATTTTCATTGAATTCTGACAACTTACTATTTATAGTAAGTACTCAATCGGGGACTATTTCAGCAAGATTTTGGAATTCCGACTATTTCATCACATTCAGGTAACTATCAGCTGCTTGCACGTAAATTTTGAACAAGATCAAACAACCTGCTATTTTTGGCAGTTCAGGCTTCAAAAGCCATTTTCAGGGTTAGCACATGTGATTTTTCAATGCATGTCTAGAGATTACTTCTGGGTTTCTCGAAACCTTCGCAACGATATAACATGCAAATCGAGACGATCACTTTCAGAGTTCAGCCTTCGGAGGCTATTTTTAGGGTTTGCATTCAGAGTTCTCTAACGCATGTCCGAATATTCCTTCTGGGTTTTTCGAGAGCTTCGCAACAGTGTGACATGCAAGCGGAGAAGATCAAGTTTCGAGGACTTACTATTTTTAGCCAGTGCCCGCATGCAGACCAATTTTCTAGGTTTCTTGAGATCCCACGGGCAGTATGACATGCAAAATCATTCGGCAATGGATGGGTCACTTTTCAGGAAGTTTCTATAAATAGCAGTTTCACCCCAGCCACCCAACACTTCAGTTCAACATAGAGAGCGACATGCAAAAGAAACAAAGTTAAACGGAGACCGTTCGAGATACATGCAAGTCAAATTAGGGTTTCCACTTTTATAGGGGATGAAATCCAGAAATTGTCAAAATGAAGTACCCCACCAATATCAGCATACTTCAAGGTACCTGCTGGCAAAATTTGAGCGGAATCGGAGAACTTACTATTTTTAGTAAGTCAGGGCACGGCTATAAATAGCAGGTCTGCACCTGAGGTTGGCACGAGCACGACACTCAAGTTATCAGGATCAGGCATAGCAAGTTTCAAGTCAAACAGAGCTACTGAACTCAGAAAGTCAAGAACTTACTATAAATAGCAGGTCAGGGCAGAGGACTGGCAAAACAGGTTCACAAGGCAAAGAAGATCAGATGGTGAAATTTTCAGGCAAAACGGAGCTGTAGAAGTTGAAAATTAAGGGGCCTGCTAAAAATAGCACAACTTGCTAAAAATAGAATGCAAAAGCAAGGGTCGGCAGAGGCGTTAAAAATTTCCTAAGTATGGGAAAATAAAAGCAAGAGGCTCCAGAATGCGCCCTCAAGGAATGGTGGATGGAAATATTTTCTAAGGCAAAATTAAAAGCTCACCCTAGCAAATGCGCCCACCATGGAGAAGTCAACATCAAATATTTTCTAAGGCAAAATTAAAAGCTCACCCTAGCAAATGCGCCCACCAAGGTAGAGACTTCAGAAAGTTTCTAAGTCATAAAATCAAAGTAGCACATGCCATTTGCGCCCATGGTGAAAGTGAAAACAAAGCTCCACTAAGGAAATGCACCCAGAGGGTGGTGAAAGCCTTGAAGAAATATTCTAATGCGTGGGAAATCAAAGTAACCCCTTCCAAATGCGCCCATGGTGAAAATGAAAGCTCACATGTGTAAATGCGCCCACCTTGATGAAGTGCCTCAAAATTATCCTAAGGCATGGAAAATAAAAGTTGAGCGTGCTAAATGCGCCCAAGTTGAAGCAAAGATGTTGAAAATGCCTAAGGCATGAGATCAAAGTAGACCCCATCAGATGCGTCCAAGGTAAGTGTACGGCCGAAAATATTCTAAGGCAAAAGCAAAAGCCACCCAGCTAAAATGCGCCCAAAGTTGCCAAGAAATGATGTGAAAATATTCTAAGTATGAAAGTGAAAGTAGACATGCCTAAATGCGCCCACTTTAGAGAATGAGATCTCCAAAGGTGAAATGCGCCCATGAAATGAAAGTAGACATGGCAATATGCGCCCAAGGATATTGGTGGCCTAAAAATGCCTAAGTTCAAAATGAAAGTACCACCTCTAATTTGCGCCCATCTCCAGCTAGTCAAAAGGCGCCCAAGTCAAGGAGCATTGAGGACTAAAAAAGTTTCTAAGGCAAAAACAAAAGCTTATCATGGTAAATGCGCCCAAGGCAATGGGAAGGCTAAAAACGCCTAAGTATGAGAATGAAAGTAGCCATGGCAAAATGCGCCCTCAAGGTAAATGGTGGTGGGAAATTCTTCTAAGTGTCAAAGGTGAAAGCTGAAGGTATCAAATGCGCCCAAGGCAATTGGAAGGCTGAAAACGCCTAAGGCACGAGAAATAAAAGCTCCCACATGTGAATGCGTCCAAGGTTGCTAGAGACTAAAAACTTCTAAGGCATGAAATGTGAGTAGCATATGCCATTTGCGCCCAAGGAGGATTGAAGACTTAGAAATTTTCTCAGGCACAAAACAAAAGTTATCACCTCCAAAATGCGCCCATCTAGTGTTGAGGGATCTTCAGAATTCGCCTAAGTCAAATGATAGTGAAGACATCAAAGTGCGCCCAAGCTGAAGTGGAGATGAAAAATATGCTAAGACATGGCCAAATGGAAGTGGGCTATGTCAAATGCGCCCAAGTTGAAGTGATGAGAGCCTTGAAAATTTCTAAGGCATGGAATTCTAAAATTGAATGAATAAGAAATACGCCCTTGATAGGATTATGAAAAAATTTCAAAGGCATTTAAGTGAAGTGGACACAGTGGTGAAATTTTATTTTCAAGGCGGAAGCAACTGATATATTTTTTTCATGGGTCAAATAAAAAATTAAATGAACCCGTTTAAAAGGCACCCATGGGTTGACAGAATTAAAAAATTAATTTCCTAAGGGAAATTTTAATATTTTCAGAGGAAGTTCGTTTTGCCTAGATTATTTTCCCAACGGAAATTAAATCTCAAAGGATGAATTATTTCGAGCAGGCAAGTGATTTTAAAACGCTCGGAGTTGAATATTTTAAAGAGAGAAAATTTAAAATGTCTAAGGCAAATTTCATCAAATTGAAAATTTAAATGGCAGACATTTTAACAGATTGGAAATAAATTTACAACTCCTACGAATTTTTCGAGTTCAATTTAATTAAACACTGCGAGAATTTTAAAATGGAATTTTCAATCAAGTCAAGTGATTTTCTCGCGAGTTGTTTAAATCACCAAGAGTTAACTGGCTGACTAAAGGGAAAAATTCGAATTTTTGCAAGGAAAGAATCTTCATTAATGGCAACTGCCATAATGACTGACTGACGACTAGCCCACTACTGCGCCTGAATTAGAAGATTCCGAGAGAAGAGAGTGGTGAATTAATGAAGATGCTAAAAATAGCTCTAGCAAAACTTAGCAAGATTCTTCACGAAGAGTTATTTAAACAACTTCATTTCTTTCATTTCTTCACACGTTTCGAAGAGCTTGAAATTGCTGAAGTGAGGAATTTTGTGAGAGATTGAAATATTTTTGAGGTTGCTGAAAGTAAGTTTGAGTTTTACTTTCTAAGTCGAAGTTGCTAGAGGAATTTTATTTCCAAGTTGCTGAGAGTTTTCTTTCCGAAAGGTTGAAAGTGTGTTGTTGCAATTTTCAAAATTGTATGCTAGAGAGCTGAAACTTTATTTCCAAGTTGTTGGAGTTGCTGCAGATTTCCGGAGTTGCTGGAGATTTATTTTTCTCTGGACATCTTTATTTTCAAAATTGCTGAAAGTCGGAGTGCTGAGGAAGTTGATTGCTATTCGAGTTGAGAAGAAATTCAAAATTTCATATTGCAGCAATCTCTTTATTTCTTCTAAAATTGCCGAAGTCAACGAAGTGTGGTCAAGAGAATTCGAATTATTTGTGCTGAGAAAATTGTTCACATTGCTGAAAGTTATTGGTTTGCTGTGATTTTCTTCGCCAGTCGGAAGTGAAGTTGCTGAAAGCTTCTTTCTAAGCTCAGAGATTTTATACAGTTTGAGGTTTGGAGTTAGAAATTTATGCTGAAGATTTTCATTTTCAAAGCTAACTCCGTGTCTGCAGCTGTCTCGAAATTGTTTTATTTTATTAAAAATCTGCAATCTAACTTATTGTTATTCTATTTTGCAGATGGGCGGAGCAAAGGATGTTGCAGGAACAAGCAGAGCTGCAGGCAGAGCCGCAAACACTGAAGCGGGCAAGGCTAGCTCATCCTGGTAGGCAATGATCAAAAGGCTCGCCAAGTCATTTCTTCCAAAGTCGGCAATTACTTCGAAGTTGGCGGGATTAAACGACACCAACCTCGGTTCATTTAATCTAAACGCGCTCAAGTCAAGGATGTACGGACTGGGAGGCCATCAACCGTCAGTCACGACACATAACATCATGAAAAGTGGTATCTACGCAGCCGCCGGTTTTCCACCAGCAATTCAGTGCCCAGAGCTAATCATGGAGTGTGCGAATTACTACAAGCCGGAGCATAGAACCATTGTCTCTCCGGATGGCAAATTGCTTGCCAACTTCACGCCAGATGCTATCGGAGAGGCATTCGGGATTCCTATTTCCGAGAGAATGCTGCACAGATCAAAAGAGAGGGCAGATAAAATGTACTTGTTTGAAAGGGTTGCCGCAGTCATCAACAGAGTCTGGATGCAGAAGCCGAAGCCACCCCGCACTAAACTCCCGAAGCAGATAATTGCCGAGGACGTGAAACAAGAGTATTGTGACTTGATCATGATGCTTAGTCGAATAAATGGGAGTGCGCAGGCCTACTTCTTTGAGCCTTGGACGTTCTACTTCATCGAGATCATCTTGGAGGGAAAGGAGTGTGTTGACTGGGCAAGAATGATTAGTGATAACATAGATAAACAGTTCAGGAGCCTGAGGAGGACGAAAACCTTTTACATGAGCTCGTATGTGATATATATGCTGGCAAGAATGACCAAGTACCGAGGGATTACATACAAAGAACCAATTGGCAGTGCCCCTGACCAGTTCAAAATCCATGAGGCCTGCACGCAGTTGCATCTAACTAACCCTGCCAGTTACAAGCGGGCTAATGATGCATTCACAATGCATATCACGAGAACCCTTCAGCAGAGAACGTAGCAAAGAATATCCAAAGAGGCACAGGCATTGATAGAGGAATACGGATATTGGCTCATCCAATTCCCAAAATTCACTTACATTAGGCTGCAGGGGTTCACTTTGTATCCATACCGGCTACCGAGGTACCCCACCGATCACATTGTAATGCTGGAAGTATCTAGGCAATTGATCGCCTATGATAAGATTCAGAAGAAGAAAAAGAAGGGAGGACTTGACTTCCCTATCGCCATGGGGAATTCCACTGAGGTGTGTCCCTCCTTGCAGGCATTTCGAGAGGCAGAGGATGAGCTGCAATTCTATCATCTATCGTATCACACAGGCAGGCAGGATTTTGATCCTTATAGAAACATTCGAATGATACAGAACGTTGAGTACCGACACAAGGCCCACATTCAGGACTTTTGGGCAAATGCTGTTGATGAGGTTGAAATAAGGGAAAGGATGTTTTCTAGACTTCCCCTCAAGTTGATCAGGGAATGTGAGATCATTCCAGTTCCCGACCAGGTGGAAGAAGATGTCAGCGTTATACAGCCTGATTATGATTCAATCAGGGACACTCCGATCCCACCACCTGATTGGTCCGAGCTAGAAATCATGGATTTGGACACGCTCTCTATTCCGGTGATGACTTTCACAAGGGCTTGGGTCGATAGACATGTATGCAGACTTAAGAGCAGATCAATCGCCCTTACTTATGACTTGATGGGTGACCAAAGGCCGCTATCGGTGAGAAGGGGAAAACAAGTTGCTCAAGCATCGGAAGCACAAGCAGAAGTACCAACCCAGCCGATACCGTTGAGGAGGGAACAAGCATCACCTATGCACTCACAAACTCAGTCTTCGAGTTTGAGAGTGATTTCATTATTTGCTGATCAGAGGGTAGAATTGGACGAAGAGCGGGAACTGGAGGAGGTTGACCAGCCCAAAATCCGAGAATCAGATAGTATAAGTGTCAGTGCATCCAGGGCTGGCCAACAAGAGGAAGAAGAGGAAACAGTGGCCGACACCTGTTTCCAGCAGATGTTGGACATGACATTAGAGGAAGAGGAAAACACAGAATAGGGGACCCAAGGGTCAGGAGATACGCAGCTCGTGGAAGATGATGAGCCCGAGCAGAACAATGCAAGAAGAGAAGAGGTACACGAGGTGGAGGCAACAGAAGAGCAGCCCCTCGTCATTTGCAATCCACAGCAGACAGTGCCGGATTGGCTTTCGGATAGAATGAGAAGAGACCCCGAGGATGATACGGATCTAGCTGTTGAGATGGAGGAGTTCCTTAGAAAAATTAGTGTGCCTCCAGAAAAGAAGAGAGCCAGAAAATTCTCGAAGATTTCGACTGACGAGTCAGGCTCCCACACATTCCAAGTTGCTGTCCCAAGGGAGGAATATGATCGAGTCGAGGAGAGGCCCGAAAACTATGTGATCACCACCATAGAGTTGGGTCGTCCTACGGGAGCCCAAATTGTTGAGGAGTTTGGTAACTCCTATCAGGCATTAAGGGACCAGTTGCTCCGCACGGAGGGGAAGTATAAGAAATTGAAGAAGGAGCACAAAACCTTGATAGGATATGTGCAGAGTCTAGCACATCCAGGTGAGCAGGCAAACCCAGTAGTAGAACTCCCACCAGAGCTTCCGAGGGAGTCAGTTATTGGCTTAGAAGATTTAAAGAAGATGGAAACGGAAGCAGACAAGTGGGTTAGCCATGTTCGTGTTGAGATAGGGAAATTCATGGAGGACCTCGTCGATGCTTATCAGCAGGCCTCGAATATCTTGGCACGCATAGATGTGGTGGATCAAGTCTGGGGTGATAGCCGCATCTATCAGACGAAGACTATTCTTCGTCTAGGGGCTTTGATGCATATACCTCTACAGACTTTGGTGGGTGGAGGTGTAATTTAGGAGGGCGACAGGTATGACTTCACCAGTTGGTACTCCTCGATGGTCACAGGCCGTGGATTTCACGATGCAGCAAGGGTAGATTCAGCCAGAACCAAGAAGGCAATGGGTAACATCTTGGAGGGAGTTCTTAATACACTGGAGGCCATATTTGCTAGGAGGCTGGCTCTAGAAGAAATAACTGTTGATAGCTTGAGACACAAATTGGCTCCATTCTTCTCAGCTACGAGGTCGCTTATCCAGGATGACTTTGAGAATGTCTCCACTTTCTCCAGTATAATTCAGAATACCGAGGACGCCTTGGCGGCATGGAGAAAGTCTTACACTCGGCACGGGCAGACGATAGCAGTCTTGGAATTTCAGCTCAACCATATTCCACCAATTTCGGTTCAGGAGGTTGAGGCGGTATTGGCCCGGTTGATCGAGTTTGCAGTTAGAGAGCAAGACAATGGGAACGCTCTGCTGGATGAAGATCTTCTGGAAGATGATGATGGGCATTAATTGCTCATTATGGTCCCTG
Source organism: Sequoiadendron giganteum (assembly GCA_007115665.2). Taxonomy (NCBI): domain Eukaryota; kingdom Viridiplantae; phylum Streptophyta; class Pinopsida; order Cupressales; family Cupressaceae; genus Sequoiadendron; species Sequoiadendron giganteum. Next base: position 394,235,262 of record CM021102.1, on the reverse strand, counting down.
TAGGGGAGTGGAGAATATTCTGTGCATTTATTGCCCCACTCCTCTCTATGGCGGTTTTTAGGGCAGAAACCCTAATTAGGGCATAGGTGGCTCAATCTGAGCCCTTTATTGTAATTGAATCTGAGCCGTCCACTGAAATGGGCTAACTATAAAAGGGGCATCTCCCCTCATTTGTAACGATTAGAATTAGAATTGAATCAGAGATAGAGTTGAACTAGAGAGTAGAAGGCATATAGCATTTAGCTTAGAAGTTAGCGTAGATTGAGGAGGGAAGAAAACTTTCCTTTGAAAGTTTTGTAAACGGTTGTTGTGAACACTTTTCATAATACAAAGAGTTTCATTGCTTGGTGATTTCTTCTTGGTTATGAGTAGCTAGCAAGGCCATTTCATCTTTCCAATTCAAGGTAGATTAAAGTAAAATAGAATTTCATTTCATGCAAGTAGTCGTTAATTGTGGAGTGTGGTGTTTAGTTTGGACAAGTCTTCCTCTATACATACCACTAGCGGGCTTGCTGACGGTAAGTCTGCCCTACGTGGTCAACTGGAATTTCAGTACTTAACTTCGATTGTGAATCGTATGAGTTCACTTGCATCATTGTGATGGGGTGCGCATGTTGAATCATAATTTGAATACCTTATTCATCCTTTGAAGATTGCACCAACTTTGTCAGAGTTGTCCGAAGGGAAGGCGAAACAAAGTTTGGTTTGAAGATTGTTGAAGCTAATCCTCACATTCCACCTTTTAGAAATAGATTGTACACTTTCTACCCCTTCTCCTTTTCAATTCAGTATTTTCTCGGTTAACTTAGGAATCTGAGCAATATTGTCAAATCATTCATGTCTTAACTGCTTCACAAAATCGAACAACTACGTAAGTCCCCTTGAATACCCAGCATATTCACATTAGCCAACTGAGTCTATTCGCGATAAAAGGAACCTTGGAGTTGAACGCATGAACTTTCATGCAATCTTAGTATGCGGGATACTTTGATCAAGAGAGAATAGAGTGACCGTTGGACATTTTATTCTGTGTTGATGTCGTCATAAAAAGCACATCAACAGGTCCACCCGAAGCCATATGCCAAGCCTAAGAGGTTGTACCACAACTCTCCCTGTTGGCAACTTGTACCTGCTTTCCCCATCCATGTCACAACCTTGGAAGACACTTTGCCCACTGGTGAAATCGGGTAGAGCTCACAAGTGGTCTAGGCAATTCCACTCCTCCATGGCCCAACCTCTCCTTAAGTTAGGTGGAACTTGAGTGGGACCTCTACTCCTCCATGGCCCATCCTTTCCTTTGGATTGGGTAGAACTTGAGTGGGACTTCCACTCCTCCATGGCCCATCCTTTTCTTAAGATTGGGCGGAACTTGAGTGAGATCTCTAAGCACACATTGCTTCTCAAGCACTTTCCCCCAAGCAGGTTTTTAGACAGATTCAAACACTCAGATTTGTCCTTAGGCATTAATATTCAATAGTATCCATACATGTTATGGCATTCTCAAGAAGAACATCTAGATCCATGCCTACAATAATAATTCATATTAATACTAGAAATGCTACGCAAATCTCTTTACTCATTATATATATATAATCAGATAGTTACTATGAAAATAGTTGATTAGTGCGTATATATCCAGATGGAGATGATAAAGAATAACTAATGTAAGGAAATTCAGATGATGCTAAATAATCATTCCATAGATAATATTAGGCTCATTACAACTATTCAATGCATATAATGCTTCTACTATCATGGAGGTAATCAATCCATTATACGAATAGGATGCATATACCAATAAATGGAAACAATTAACAATAACCTGATTCACAGTTCATATAACCAAGCATCTATATGATCAGAGTGTGGATAAACAGACCATAGTTATATAAGCAGATCGCAGATATATATATGAACAACTCTATAACACAAATGTATAAATAGATAACCAAATCACATGTATATATATTAAGCAGTTCAATAATCAAAATGCATAAATAAGTAACCAAATCGCACATATATAGAAACAATTAAATTATGCATATACATATGAACTGATTGCTAAGGGCTAATGTAGAAATACACCTGATGGATGGCGTAATTAATCTGTTGATGTTCCAACTCTCCTTTTTGTTTCTTATCACCTAAATTGTCCCCTTCATAACTGGGCTCGATCTCTATATCTATGGATGTGAATGGATCTATCTCCTTGATCAAATGCATCTCTTTATCTAATTCATTTAAGATTATTTCTTAATGATAATTGGGGCATATTAACATCGAATTAGGTTCTTTATTTATTCCTTAATGCAATTCAATATTAGTCTTTAATGAAAGCAATTCTTTAATGCCTCATGGGGTGCCAATGGGTTTAGTCGCCTGTGCAAGGGGACATGACAGCCTTAGAAACCTAGGTGTAGCAATTAAATTGTTGTGTAATAGGAGAACTGCTGAAAGAAACCCTTCCCAAGTTGTATGGCGATGAGTTAATGACGAGTGGCGGGAGGTAAAGATACTTGGCAGATGGTAAATGCTGTATGGCACTTGTATAACCTAGGCACAACAATAACAACGCCTTAATAGCCCTTTAAAACAACATATTTAACCCTGTACAACAACAATAATAATGCAATTGGTCTGAAAATTCCTTCACAAGATGCACAAGTAAATAATCCAATCCTCACAACTGAGATCATTGAAATAAACTTAATAATTACCACAAATGTGATCCCCAGATGGAATCACCTCACATAGACAAGAGGGTTTCATCCTCATATCCAACAAAAAAAACAAAGAGGGTTTTTGTCCTCTAGATTTCCTACACCAAGTTTATTTTGTCCTCGAGTGCTCCAGCTTTGAGAAAGGAATTGATACACTGACAATGGGATGATGCATTTGACCAACCTTTTATAAATTTCTTTTAGACCCTCGATTTGAATTTCCTTTTCCCTCCTAAAATTCCCTTCAAAAGTTTTTTAAAAACTTTTTAAATTAAATATTGCGTGAGGACTTATGATATCCCGTTTGGACAACCACTTTATTAAAATAATAATATCCATGTTGTCTTTATAAAACAAAGTTATTGGGCCCAACTTAAAATGTTATTATTAATCATTTCCCCAACTTATCCCTTAGCCTATAGAAAATGAGGAAATATGTCAATAAAAAAAGGGTACAACCCACTCTTCCTAAAATTTCATGTCTTCAAGCAATGAAAGTTCAATAGCTTTGACTCTTCCAAAATGACAACCTTTGTAATATTAGGATCCCAAATCATCCTTGAGAGTTGGTAAATCCATGTCCTCAATTCCTTGTGTGATGTAGTAGTTTCCTAAAAAAATGAACTCACCACTATGTTTTCAAGACACCACTCTGATATAATTAAGAAAGGGACATACAAACCTAGACATTCAAATCCTAAGTTGAGAATAAAACTAGCCTAAACATCAAATGCTTGAGATCGGATAGAGGTGAATTCACTTCAAATGAATTTGAAGAATTTTGTGAACAACATGGTATAAGGAGACATCTTTCTACCACAAGAACTCCAATACAAAATGAAGTTGTAGAAAGAAAGAATAGAACCGTTCAAGAAATGGCAAGAAGCATGTTTAATGAGTCCAAGCTAACAGATACATTTTGGAGAGAAGTGGGTCATATGGCAGTCTGCATTCTGAACCAAGGGCAAATCAGAGTCAGTCATAGTAAAACAGCATATGAACTATGGAAGGGTAGGCCTGCAATAGTGAAATACTTGAAAGTCTTTGGGAGCAAATGTTATATAAGGAGGGATGATGAAGATTTGGGAAAATTTGGCTCTAGGTTTGATGACAGCATCTTCCTCAGTTACTCTTCAAGGAGCAAAGCTTGCAGGTGCTATAGTAACGATTGCAAAAAATTGTTGAAAGTGAAAATGTAAGAGTGGATGAGGAAAGGCACATGAAATTGATTACCAAGAGGAAGAAAATTGCAAAGAAGAGGAAGTAGAAGAAGAAGTTGAAAATGAGGTAAGTCAAAGGAAGGACACAAAGACTCCATCTAAGTTTTTCAAAAGAAATCATCCAAAGGATCTCATTCTTGGTGACAAAGACACTAAAATCCAAACAAAAACGCGATTTTCCAATGCATCAGTACATGTAAATTTGTGCTTTCTTTCTAAAATCGAACCTAAGAACTTTACAAAAGAAAGCAAAGACAAACACTAACTGAGTGCCATGGAACAGGAGTTGAACCAAATTGAAAAGAATGAAACTTGGGAACTTGTCCCAAGACCTAAGGATAAGAATCTAATTGGCACTAAATGAGGATGGTAAAGTTGTGAGGGACAAAGCAAGGTTACTATGCAAGGGATATGCTCAAGTAGAAGGAATTGATTTCGAGGAAACATTTTCCCCTATTGCTCGTCTAGAGGCTATAAGGATGTTTTTAGCATTTGCTTGTTTTAAGAATTTCAAAGTCTACTAGATGGATGTCAAATCAGCCTTTCTGAATGGGAACTTAGAAGAAGAGGTGTATATCGAACAGCGGAAGGGTTCATCCTATCATAAAATGAGGACTATGTACGTAGGTTCAAAAAAACACTTTATGGATTGAAACAAGCCCTCAAGGCTTGGTACTCGAGATTGAACAAGTATCTACAACAATAGGGCTTCAAAACGGGTATTGCAAACCACAATCTATATTAAAACTGAAGATGATCATCAGTTGATTATTGTAGTCTATGTAGATAATATCATTTTTGGTGGAAGTAGTGATAAAATGCATCAAGATTTTTCCATGGACATGTAGGAGTTTGAGATGTCCATGCTTGGTGAGTTGTCTTTCTTCCTTGGCCTACAAATCTCTCAATATGATCAAGGGATATTTATTTCACAAACCAAAAAGTTCATCTAGAATATGTTGCTACAAAGGAACAAATTGTAGACATCTTTACAGAGCCTCTTCCAAACGAGACTTTTTGGTATCTCAAACAAAAGTTGGGGGTGATATCCTTTTCATCTAGTCACTAAGGAGATGCATTTCTGAGGGGGAGCTCATTGCTGCACTATCTTATGGCTCCAACGACTCCTTTTCCATTGATGTCAAAGGGGGAGAAGTAGAGAAAGGAGGAGGAATAGAGTTGGGGCAAGTATTATGTTCATAGGTTATTTCTATGCAAGCTTGCCATCAATGACAAAAGGGGAGATTGTTAGATTATGTCATTAATGTCAAAAACACTATCAAGAACCAAGGAAATAGCTAATGAGGATTTGAAAGTATGAAGGCCAAAGGCCACTAATTGCGATATTCCAAGGGCAGATTTTATCTTCACCAGGCAGCAATGAAAATAAATTAAATTCATATTATTAATGTTGGCTAACCTCCTCCATTGTGGCACCCTCCTTATGATTTAAAAATTATATTAAATTAATTTTAAATTATGGAGCCGACCCCCTTATAAAGGCACCTCACTTGGGAAATTAAAATTAGATTAAAAAAAATAAAAATTAAAAGGGGCCAACCCCTTATGGTGAGCACCCAAGTTTGTTACGAAATGGTGCATATTAATAGAGAGTTGTCTCCCTTTGTCAAGCAATGTATCCCTCCATAAAGTCGCCTATCTTGGTGAACATATAAAAGGATTTTGTGGAATCTGGAGAAGAGAGGGTGTGAAGAATAAAAGATACATCATACAAACACAAACAGATTTAAGGAGAAGAAAATAATAGAAGATTATTGAAGGCAGATTTTGAAGGAGATTTATTCTCAAAAAGACAAGACTTTGTTGAGTTAGATGTTGGTGCCTCATATTAAAGAGATTGGTGTCTCTTACTGAGTTGGTGCTCAGTGGTGGTGATTGGTGTCTCTAGTGAGTTGGTGCCAAACTGTTGTAAAAGAATTTATTTTGGTGACTAGATTTGGACAGTGTATCCAAGCAGTTTTTATTCTGTGGTTTTCTCCCGAAAGGGTTTCCATGTAAATTTTGTTTTCTTGTGTTCTTAATTATTGATGTTGTGTAATTGATATTATTGTGATTATTAATTTGAAAAGATAAAAGATTACCTTATACCTATGCTCCACGAAGGCGCGTCCCTTGGCTTTTTATCCTTGTTCCCGTATCGAGGACGGTACAAGGATGTGGGGACGGCCAAGAAATGTCCCCTACCTCTCCCCTTTTGCAATCAAAAAAAGGAAACGTTTCTGAAACTTGCAGGGTACTTAGGAGACAACTAGCAATACCTGGGACAATTAGGGGACTTCTAGAAGTCCCCTAACCATCCCAAGGACTGCTAGCCATCCCCTATGGCCCAACAACATCTTACTTTATTTTTTTGTTAAAAAACATATTTTTAAATTAAAAAAAAGGCAATGGATGGGCTCACAAGGACCCCTACCCCCCCACCCCTTTAAACAAAACCCAAACCTACTGGACTTATCAAAATAACTAAAAGAAAAAAACATTCTCATTTTGACATTTGCAAACTTGAGGTGAAGAGGAGCAAGTAAAAGAGGAGAGAACAACAGTTGAAAGGGGAGACTAGGGCATCAAATCTACTTCATTAGAGGTAAGTTCTTCATTTTACATTTGTTTTTTGATTTTTCAATTTGTTTTCCATTTTTTCAAGTTTTTTCCAAAAATTTTTACCACATAGGAAGGGCATTATGAGTTTATTTTTTCCTTTATTTGAACTTGCATCTCTCTTTTCAATTCTTAACCAAAAATAATCATGAGCAGCAATGAGATTACTAGTAATGATAGTGAGGAGGTTGAGGTTCAAATGCATGAAAGAAGTAGACCTAGAAGTTGAACTCATAGAAGTATGGTAGCCACTAGGGGTTCTTCAGGCACTGGGAGTGTAGCAGGGCCAACAACTTCAAACCCATATGAATGTCCTTCTGAAATCCTCAAAACCTATGCAAAAAGCCCATTTAACTTGGAGTCATATATTTTCTATGTTTTTGTCATTTTATAGTTGAAACTTGGAGCCTTTGGGTATTTTTTTTATAAATCTTATATAATATGTATGTACATTCAAAATGAAAGCATTTGAATTTCTTTAATTTGTTTGTCAATTCTCATGTGAGATCTCAATTCAAGTCTAATGTTATGTATTAATCTTCTACAATGTCTATGATGAATGCTTTATCAATGTTATGATATGAATATTTGAAATTTCTCTATATTTTTAAAAATTTCCTTGTTTTTTAAACAGTCGTTCCCTGTAGTCCCCTAAAAAATGGCTGAAAAGTACCCCCGTATTGGAAACACGTTCCGCCGTCCCCTACCGTCCCCATCCCCGAAACTCCGTGGAGCGTAGCCTTATACGGATTCAATCCCCGTCCCCCCTCCATTGATATGCTTTTATTGATGCTTTGGAAAATTAAAAAAGGAGCATACGAACATAGCCACACACATAATACTAGAAAACTCCCTTCAAACTCCATCTAACACACCTCAAAACACTAAATAGATCTTCATCTCAACAACATCCAAAACATAAACTCAATTTGAAGCACAATGGTGATTTTTGAAATGAAATCAATCCAATCTAGCTAGGGATTATCTCTCAAATCCGAAACTAGAAATCCAATGAGGGTTTTCATCCTCAAAAGATCAAGGAAGAACTCTCAAGTTCAATCTAACAAGATAACAAAATGAGAAATCTTCAGCATATCCAAATGAGCCCCCAACACCTCCTTTTATATTTTTTTTTTGTTCTTTTCAAAAAAAAGTTTTTTTACTTTTTCATTGCTTTTTCAAAAAAAACACTTTTTTTTTTTTCCAAAAAACACTTTTTGCTTTAAAATAAATAATTCATTATGTGCAAAAGATCCCCTAATGCCTAGGCATCCAACTTTTCAAACAATTAATCACCATTCTGACAAGGTATTACACTAAGTTGTCCTTTAATTATTTCTCAACAATAGTGAAATATTAATTAAATAACTTAATAACTCACCCAAGTTGCAAAAAATGTTGTGCAACGTCATTGGAATCCAATTTTGAACACACCATGATGAAACTAAAGCAGTATGAAGATGATTGGAGTCAACTTGGTGACTTACCAAAAATAGACATGCTCTCCAAGAAGTTTGGAGAACACCCTAGGAGTGCAAAAACATTTTTGAAAATGTCACTGCAATCCATAACACCAATTCAGCTCAATGCCAACAATGGAATGTAATGTCCCCTTCCTAGACAGTGCAGCTAGTTCAGAGGATAGCCTATCATTTTGATCCTCGTACGCTAACAGACATGTATAGAGGATCACTTGAGGCAATCTCCTACATTCGGGAACCTTACTCCATCAATTGATTTAGGTTTGGGCCTTTGCAGACTCTCACAGAGTGTTTTTCAGACACTTACTATTTTTAGTAAGTCAGGCAGACAGGGGTTACTATTTCTAGCAGGGCACCTTTTTCAGTTGGTCTTCTCAGTTTTGACCCAGTTGGATGATTTGATGAGCGTACAGTGATTATCGGAGGATTTGATAATTATTTAAAAGATTATTAAATTAACTTTATATTATAAAGTTACTTTAATGAAATATTAAAATGTTTATTAAAGGGCGAATTATAAAGTATTTAATACTTTATAATAAAGGTGAAATGTTATAATTAAATAAGTATTCATTACTTATTTAAGTGGGACGCCTTTTATTAAATTAAAAGCCTAAGTCTAAAAGAGGCAAATTTATATCATTTAAATGAATTTAAATGATTTATGAGAAAGGTCGAACTTTTGAGAAGAGGTATTTATTTCCTCAAGGAGAAATCGAAATCATTCATGACTATTATTATTTATCTTATTTTCTGTCTGAGAACATTGGGGTTTGAGAAACAAGGGTTTCTACAGACATTGATTTTGGAGAACGTTCCCTTTTCAAAATCTGGCATACTGAGGCTGTGAAATACCAGTTGAAGCTTGTCCATCAGCGTGGCTTTATCTAGAAGTCATACAGAGCTTACACTGGATTTATTTCAGCATATTTTGGTTTCTATTATTCACCAAGAAGAATCGATTTTTAGAGGTTATCAATGATTAGCATCTGGTGCACTTCCCAAGAGATGTATGGCTGCATTTAATGCTGCTGACAGGCCGTACTTGCTGCAGCAAGGATGCATTTTCTTCTCCAGTGGAAAACGCCTATCTTTCTTGCTTGCTGGTTCCTCCATATTGGACGCCTAGGGGTTTGGAAGCATTTGCACACTTTTCGAGGTTGGAGAAGTGGATCTACAAGCTGGCCATACCTTCTACTTATTCTCCCAGGCGGCTGCAAGTCAAAATCAGGTTCTTTAAATAATATCATATGTTTGCTTCTTCTATCTCCGGAATAGTATTGTAGTTGTTCAATAACGATAATAAAATCATTTGTCGTTGCTCTGGAAGTCATCGCATGCTTTGCCATTTATTTATGAATTTATTGCTATTTATTTCTCAAAAATCGCAAATCCTTATTTGCTGCAAAAACCACAAAAACATCAAAAATTCAGAAAACAAAACAAAAACACAGTATTTTTAGTCAGTGACCGGGTTGAGAAACACTAGGTTTCTTACATGGAAACCAAGAAGAATTGAACCTGTGCTCTCCAAAATCCTTGGAATCCCCTTACCAAAGCCAATTAGCCTATGGGAACCCAAGGAATAGGCTAACAATCACCAAACTAACCAAGCTTGAGAAGGGGACATTATGACCATATCCATAAACACCAAATTTCTAGCTATTTTGACATTAAACATTTCATCAAAGTCTCTTCAAAGAGATAGGCAAGAATTGCAAGACTCCCAAAATGACAACTAACTCGAGAGTTTCAATGCCTAAAGCTTTTCATGTCCCCAGATATGTTCCTAGATTGAAGGAATCCAAATAAAATTTGTCCCAACTTTTACTTTTTCACCAAATGTTGTCATTAGAACTTAAAAAATATTAAGATTTTTCTTGAAATGTTATATATGTTGGAGTATTTCTCACTTGTTAACATTGTCTCTCCTTGCCTATTATCATGACAATTGGAATAATCCACTATTTTAGAAGCAATATTATTTTAAAGTTTTATATCTTGACACCAAGCTTTGAAGTTTGTTATTTCTACCATTTTTAACAATGGAACTTCACCTGATTCTAACAAAGTAGTAATTTCCATGTTTAATTTTCAATTAGACCTTGAAAGTTTTGTAGCATCGCCTAGTTTATCAGATTGAGATCTTGTTTACTGGATCCGAGCAACAATCTCTCAAATAATCCAGTAGCATTATCAAATTCTTCCCACATTGGTTCTGACATATACAAATGTATTTTTCTGTCACAGAGTTCCTCCAGGGTGCAATTCATCTGCCCATGAGATGTCTATCTGGTTCTTCAATCTCCTCTATTTATTGTTTTACCACTTTCAAGTAGTTTCCAAGTGCATATTTTAATTAAGTCACACACTGAGCACAACCTTTCCACAAATGAATCCTTAAAATAGTTTCATTTGCTTCATTGTACTGAGTGCATATCTTCTGTACAATGTTGTAGGGACTATTGATTCTCAAAAATCTTGCTCTTTGATTTTTGTATTCTTCCTTAGAGACATTGCTCTTGTTCAATTATTATTTTTTTGTAGGGCAGTCATACTATGTTACCCATCTGCAATTTTAAATTTGATACTTTGTTCACCCAATGATTTTTATAGTTGTTCCTTACAAAAAAACAGCATTTGAGTGCTTTCGAATAAATGGGATAAGCAATTCATCCTTCCTTGGAAATTCTTTATTCTTTACTAAAGAATAGACAATCTAGTCTTTGTGATTGAGGTTCCTAATCTTTTTAAGTATCACAAATTTCACATAATCCAACAATGACCTGTAATGTATATATATTAGAATGAATATACCAAGCATTTATTGCAAACACAATAAAGATGGCATCCAAAACAAATTGTGATTATAAGAGCACTACATCAAATAGTTTAAAGCAAGACTCAACATAGCTAGAAATGATCAATGAAAGGAAAGTATGCCTGTTTTTTGATAGGGGCATGGTCCACTCATTGTCCTAAGAGAACAAGTTCACTATTTTGCAATTGTTATAATGATCCCTTACCATTGGCACATACCTTTATTTTCTTATTAAAGATCATGCATCAATCTTACCTGTGAGATTGTGACAAGGAAAAGGAAAAGAGCTACGTAATCTGGTGAATCAGCAGTAATATATATATCCTGCAGGGATGCATATAAGCCACATAATTGAACACGTTTGCTCAATTCACCAAGCATTCTTTTAATCTCCTCTGAATTCTCATCCAATGCTAAGCTGGAGCTTCCATTCTAGAGAAAAAATGATTTATGAGAATGTGCTTTCGCACTGCTTAATTATAACTCGTTTTACTTGAATAAATTCTATTACAAATGCAACATACCTTGTCAACCCCTTTAATTTCACAGACAACTGCATTATTTAACCCTTCTACAGCAAATGCAACAGTGCTTGCATGTACCTGCACTTACAATAAATGAATGAATGTTTCATTTTCTTTGTCTTCCAAGCCAGTTATTTTATTTAAATTTTTTAAAATTGCTGATCAAGATCCAAGCATCCTTGAGATTGAACGTTTACAAGAAAACTGCTGAACATTTTGAGTATATAAGTAATAATTTAAAGAAAGTTTCCATGATATTTCACTCTACCTTTTACTTGCTCTAGTAAACTAGCACATGCCCCCATTTAACAAAGAAAATTTTACATAGTACTTTTCTCAATTCTCTATTAAATCTAAATTATGTGCATATCTTATGTTCATTTTTACAACTCTCAATGTTTATTATAGACTTCAAATGTTGTTTTAACTCACAGTGCCAAGAAGGAAAATATATCAGTTTATTTAGTCTGTGTCATTATATTTGTATGGGAAGCAAGGAAGGGAATTATAATACCTTGGAAGCTGAACATAACTGTGAAGCAATTAAGCATCGCAACAATTGTAGCTGCCCTATATGTGCCAAACATTCTGCCCAAGGCTCCCATGCTGAATTCACTATTTCAACCTGAAAAGAAGAGGACAATTCACCAATATTAAGTATTATGAACTCCCAACCAAATTTGTAAGGTAATCAAACATGAAGACAATTTAATTGATTATTATCCTGGTTTCTCTCACTTAAGCTACATTCCTGAAAAGGTTCTTGAAAAGAAGAAATAGTATTTCTATTTTTTTCTAAAGAAAGAGAGACTAAAACTTGTTTAAATTTCAATTTTCGCTCCAATAACATAACTTTTTTCAGCCAAAGGTACAAAAGTATACCTAGTCTTGAATTAGATGAAACATCCACAAATTCCAAACAGAATGTCATCAAGACACCAAATTTGGTCAGTTGGAGTGAATGTTAATGAAATGTCCCCTACAAGAGTTTCAAATGTATTTCACCTGAGCGTAATTTCACTTGCACAAGTGTATGACAAAACACCAATCTTATGTGAATCTTAGATTTTCATATATTTTGCATGCATTGATAAATGGAACATTGGCTAAGCAACTGGAACTGATTTATATAAATATTGTGAAGTTCGAAGTAAATACAACATACCCAGAATTGAAAGTAATGAGAACAATACTAGATATTGCTGACCTCCATATGTTTGAAAAGATGTTACAAATACAGTTGCAGGATTCTGTAAGCGGAAAACAAGTGGTTCTCAATGATTTATATAGTATAATACCTTGCTGTTTCAAAACTTCTTCACATGAAGCTCCTGATAATTCTTCCCTTGCTGACCTGTATACACTAGTGCCAATCTGGAGACCTTAATAATTGATTTATATAGCTGATTTGGTGAGTCCTAGTTGGAATAGGACTCTGAAAAGGTACCTTTTTCCCCAACTTTCTGTTTTTTCTGCTGATCAGGCTGCCTGGTAGCTATTATGATTCTAAGCTAGGGTTTGTTATATTATATTTTTTTTTAAATTAAACAAGGTATTACATAGTTAACCGCCATAACAATGGAAGTAGTGGTTTCTTCATGACATTGAGAATAGACACAAGAAATGAATAGTCATGTATTTTGGCATTCCAAATTGCAAAAGGGAAGCTTCTAATGCACAAGAAAGTCTTCCAACACATTACTTATAAGTAGGAGAGTAACATGGATAAGATTCAAAGGTTTAAGCATTCAATTGTATGCAATTTCACCAAGAAATGAGTTTGATTGTTTACTATTTGGATGTTTATTTCTATTATGCACAATCAAACTCACTTCTAGGATGGTGAATCAATTGTTTTGATTAGAGAAAAGAAATAAGTTTCTATGATTCTTAGTTTCAATAAATATTTTGTTAAAATTCCAAATCAAGTAGTCTTAGGTTGGGTAACCTCCCAAAAAAATTGAGTGCTTCACGCCTATGAGCACCATCAAGATGCAATGAGTGATAAGTGGACTATTCTTGCTCATGAGAGATGGGTTCTTATTAACCACAACTCATGATATATGGGTCCGAATATTGATTCAAAACTACACAATAGAATCCCAAAAAATCATTACACAAGAAAAACATAATGTCAAGCATGTATATTGGAAGAGGTGGAAACCAATGAGAAAATATTAGTCAAAAGCAACAATTACCAATGCCTAGGGGTATGGAAATGATTGGTATTGGATGAACTAGTGTAACAACTATCAAAGGAAGTAAACATTACCTTTACAAAAAAAATCTCAAAGAAGCGAAAAAAAGGAAAAGAATAAACCCTCGTATGTAATTTATAACAAATCCCAGTCTATGAGATTATGCATAACGACAACATGCCATTTTCTAGTTAGTTATCTAGTTAGTTATTACCCCATTGACCGTAGTAAGATAATTCATTGTATTCAATTCTATCTGACAATAAGAAAAAAATACTTCTAAAGAATGGTATCTAAAGCCATTTGAGCCTCTAGAGAGAGAGGCTACAGATATATCATGACAGATCAAATCCGTGAATAGATCAAACAATAAGTCCCAAAAGAGCCTTTATTTACCACTCAATGAGCCCTTGCCAAACAATTGTAACATCTTAGAGTTCATTTATATCTTCTATTCTCACCAAAAGTAAACTTGTATTAACATCTTAGGTTCATTTAGTTATACTTTTATGATGATTAATAATGCTTACTAGAAGAAAAAGGAATTACATGCTAGATATAACTGCAAGTCACATTAATGTCCTTTGGATTAGACTTTTAGATAAGCTTGGCATAGACTCAAAGCCTACTCAAGGTAATAAACAGAAGATACAATGACAACTCTCTTGTGACTAACACAAACAGGTTTACAATGTTTATAATCAGGAACATAATGTTTTCCGATAGAGAACAACTTGAAGAAGATTTCAGGATTTCAACATTGTTTCAGAAAATCAATAACCTTCAATAATGTCCCCTTCATGAAAAAAGGTTTCTCTAGTTTTCTTTGTGTGAGAGATTACCTGCTTATATACAGACACGCCCAGGCAAGGAATTGAAGCAGGAGGAGCTAACACAGTACATAGATTTTCAAGTTGCGCCATGTAGCTTTTGTTCAGCTGCAACATAGACATGAAGTTAGTTGAAGGTTGGAATCATTTACTGTTATGCATTAATTAAAATTTAACCATAATTCCATTATCTGCAATCAATATTCAATCATAGCTACATATTTTAAGGATTATAAAACACAATCCTCTTATTACCAACTAATGTTTCTCACTTAGTTCTCAGACCACTTTAAAGTTTTGAAAGAAAAAATTAAATTTATTTTGCATTTCAAAATGAGCGTCAAATATTTAAAACTGATAGCATATTGCCATATATACATTTAAGTCAGCAAGTATTCTTTTTATGTTACCTTGTAGCAAAAATTACAAATATTTGACACTGTACTTTTCAATGCAGAACTCTGTTATAAAGCATAAATGCTGAAGTGACTAGAAAGTTGCCAAAATTTAAAATTTGCAGAGTACAAGTGCTGTTTAGCAAGTCTACCTGGATGCGTAGATCCATTAGTGCATGTTGAAGACTTCTTGTGATCCCAAAACTTAAAAGGCGATCAATCCCAATCATCCCTGTAGGCCCTAAGCTGTCCCACAGAGCAATACTATTTGAATAACCAATATAGATATATTTAATGAGTTACCATATGATTTCTTAATAGTGGACAAATGAAACAGTCAAAGACAATATCCAAACAGAACTTTTCAATCTTTATAAAACACTACAAATTGATACAAAAAAAGACCCAAAAGATTTCTTTGTTTGTACAAACTTTTGTAAATAATAAGAAGCAAAGCCAATCTTTGATAAGTAAGTTCCTGTGCTTTTGCCTAGTCTCCATTATATCAAAACAGATTCTTGAACGTATTTAAGAGAAAAAATTGTCATTATTTGATTCAGAAACTTGAGTACATTTAAAAATTTATATTAGGGCATTTCTTAGTCAAGAAGAAACTATGCCAATAATTTTGTAGATGCAGAAACAGTTTACCTAGAGTATGGGAGTTTAAGAAGGTTCTCTCCTGAGAAAATACATGGGGATAGTCCTTTTCTTAGTCGGGTGAAAGAAAGCCTTATTGCAGGCACTGATTTAGAGATTTCAAGGTAATCTTGCTGCTTGGAAGAGCAAACATCTAAACGTTGCAGGTAGACTACAATCGCTGAAAACAGTTATCCAAGAGCTTCTCATCTTCCATCTTTAAGTTTTGAAGGCCCACAAAGAAACAATAAGCCAGGTGGAAAGGATAATGTAATGTAACCCAGATGAGAAGAAATACCCTTTAGTGAAATGAGAGAAAGTTTGCAAGCCCATAGAAGAAGGTGTTAACTTGTTAAGGGAAGAAATACACTCTTCAGTTGCTAAGAACTTCGGCACATCAAGAACCTTACTATTCTAATTATTGGCTCAAAACTTTCCCGTGGTTGCGTATAACACATTCTGTAAAGTAAAGGAACAGAACTTGGAGAGATCTGAAGGGTATTATACTATTATACTATTATCCCCATAATTGGCTCAAGATGAGCTTATGATTGAACCAGTTTCATCAAAGAAAATCCCTTAGACAGGGTCAGGTATCCTTAGGTAGATTGGCGATTCCTTTCTAGCATACAAGACAAGTGCAGGTTATAGGGTCATACAGCATACCCATAGCCACTAGTAGTTCCTAAGTGGCTTCATTAGAGGATGCTGTGTAAATACAATCAATCCAATTGTATTTTCCAATTTATTGATTGATTGTCAAATTTTTATTGAGCATTTGTCAATTGTTTGTTTACTCTTTGTAAAATCCCCTCTTGGAATAAACGAAATTTTTGTGATTATTTCAGTTTGAGCTTGTAATCAAAGAGGCAATCAAAGTGTTTACATTCTTTTGCTTATTTGCGCATTTTTGAGATATCTACAACAAAACACCCTTCTCAAAATGAGGACCATTAGTGGAATAAGAACCCACTAAAGCATCCTTCATAGATTCTCGCTCATCAATAGGGTTAGTTTGTAGATCATTTTCACATGGCAATGGTTCCCAATTTCCAATGCTTGATATCTTAACACATGTTTCTTGGACATTATTTGAAACCATTGGAACAATCTTTTCAATTGTAGAATCTTCAAGATCCAATGGGGATTCCTTTTATCTTTTGGAGCTAGTTGTAGCTCTAGTTCAATCCTCCATTTCTTTCATTTGAGAATTTTCTCTGGCTCATGCTCAATGATCTATTTTTCCCTAGCTTGTTGGGGCTCTAATTCTATAGTATTTGGATCATCATCATATATCATTTCAATAAAGCAGGCTTGGCCCTTGCCAAGGTATCTATGAGTAGGTTATCATGGCATCTTGTAGGAAAAACATAATTCCTTCCACTTGAATTTTCTTTTTCTATAGTCATTTTCCTTCTTTATGATCTACTTTGGAGCTTTTTGTTGCTCTAGTTTTATTTTTACTTATTTTTGCAAGAACATTTTTTATAGTTCATGCTCAATGATCTATTTTGTTATAACTTCTTATAGCTTTGGTTCTAATCTTTCTTCTTTCTCCAAGAACATGGGTTTAGGGGGAATTTTTTTTACTTTAGAGTGCATAATCTATAAAAGACATATCAACCCAAAACTCTTCACTTGGTGCTTTATACTCTTGGAAACCTCCCAACTTCTCATCTCCTCTTATCTTCAATTGTCCATCGTACTCATATTGGATGCTTTTGTTCTTATGTATACTTCTATGATACTTTCCAATACTACTCAAACGTTAATGCAACTTTAAAGCATCAATTGTCTTTGATACTCAAATATTTTGTCAATCTCCTCTATTGCCTCTTTCCATGATGTTTTGGTTGGAACCAGATTTGGCCTACTACTCAGAGGTAGCAATGCTTGCTCTAGTAGCTTGCCAAATTTATCTTGGCTCTCAAGTAGCTTGCTCATTTTGTCTAGGCTCTTCTGTGTTTGCAACATTGTATCTAAACAACAATCTACATTCCTTCCTATTATTAGAGATCTATAAAATCCTCCAATGGTTCACTAAATCAATGATGTGAATTAGCAATTCTATCATGACCTCAAAATTGTAAAGCATTAAAATGCAAATAAATGAATAAAATAAATATTAAAATTATAAAAGGGCAGATTAGCAATTTAATATTATTATAATTATAATTATAAATATAAATATTGACAATTTAAATATCATTGTAATTATAATCATTATAATATATAAATTCTAAAAGAAGAAAAACTAATATAAAAACAATAATAATAAATATTTTTTAACAAGAAACATTTAATATAAACTACACTGCCAGCAGCAGCGATGAATTCATTAAGATCACTGCTTGGGTCATAAAGGCAGGCAGCGATTATGAACAGGAATTAATATCAATAAGAAAACACTCGTCCAAAATGCAGCAAGGCAGCGATTAAGGAATGTTAATGAAGAGGCAAGACTCTCCATAAGTGCCCACAAATAATAAAGTATGACTCTCTCTAAGTGGTCGCACCCCTTCTCCAAAGTGGAGAAGATATAAATTCAGATCTTATAGAAGAAAGGAGGGGATCTAACCAGGAAGAGGAAAAGAGGAGACCAACCAGCAAACACTCAGTTTGCATAAATTATATTTGATTGCAGAATTGTGAGTCATATATTTGTGGTAGAATATCTACATAATGTATTGTTTAAATATGATCAATAGTTCATGCATATTGTCATTTATATCTTATGATAGCACATGCATAATTCATTATGTATTGCTGACGTGATTATTTGCAAATATGAATTTGATTAGTTTATTATGCACATATCTTCACCATGATGAGCGAAGGGAGAATTGCAAAAGGGATATGGTGATGGGGCCCTCTTCTAGGTACGCCACTCGGGGGAGGGGGGACAAGATGAGCCCACATGGGCCAAAGGGGTACTACCTTCGGTACAAAGGGTACTGCCTTTGGGCCTAGGAGAGTTGGGCTACCAGGACATGCTTTGTAACCTCATTTCCCTATCATGGTGTAACAATATAAGGAGATCAATCATGAGGAAATGGAAGAGGATGGCAAGATGAGGGGATAATGGATAAACTAGAATCCTCACTAGGTATGCTACCTCATATGAATGGCATGCGCCACATGAGGCCAAGGAGGATGTTATATCCGTCCTTGGGCCTAGAGAGGCTAAAACACCCTATCGAGTCACTCTCTCCGATGTTCCCCATGGTTGAGCATCCCCAGGGTAAGGTAATAATTGGATTAACAAATTTACTATGGATTTACTAATGTTTGGTCATGATACTCTACTCGTTAAGATATTATTGTAATTGATCTCTAACTTGTTTGTAGGGATTAAATCAAGCCAAGGTACCTTCTAAATCCATTGTTTGCTTGGGAAATTGGTAATTCAGGGTAAAATTAGTATAATTCCTATTAGGGACATTACAAATTCACCCTACAAACTGGCAAGATCAAAACACTAATGCTACTATAATGACAATTAAAATATTCATATAAATTGCTTACATCTGAAATAATGCAATGAAATAAACCAAAACAAAAATATTTAGACTTGAAATTCCCAAATAAAACAAACATATTTGCACATATAAACTCACTAAAATAAAGTGTTCCATTCACACATTTCATTCAAATGATTACATAGGTTTGCTACTACAACTATGTATTGATAACAAAGACTAGAGTGATTACAAAAATATTCTAAAAATGACCAAACTGCTGAAATATCTGAAACATTGCTATAGTCCTCCAAGTTGAAGCATTGATGCAACCTCCATAAGAAGTTGCCCTCCACAAACCAGAAGGATTTTTGTCCTCTAATCTCTAAATCCAAGGGATTTCATCCTTCAATCAAATAGCTGAACACAAGTGCTTGAACTAGAGTTTGGGTGTGTTGACGCAATGATGAAAGATGATCCAACTTGATGAATGCCCACTTCATATAGAGGTTGAAGGCATGGCTTGGGCCCACTCGTGCTAAAATTCATTTGAAATTTTTCTTCCATCTTACATTCAAATTTGAATCCATTAATGGTGTCCCTAGTCAGCCCCGATTATCAATGAGTTCCTGTTTGAACGATGGGGTTCCATGAAAGAGCATGCCAAAAGATAAGAGTTCAACAAAATGCTTGCCAACAAATTGAGCAAAGGATACTCTCGAGGTTTGATGTTAGGAATTCAAAGAATCCACATGCCTACAAGATGCAATACTGCAAGAATCTAGGGATTTGCATACCAAAAGAATGCAATGGTTGGAGGGAGTGGGGACTGGGGTTTGGTGATACCATGTATAGAGAAGCGAAAGACTATGGATCCACAAACTGCAAGGGAGTAGGAGGCCAATGAATGGGGTATGGGGATGTCTAATATGAGCAAGGAAGCAAGGAATGGAAGAAAGTTATGATAGTATGAGAAAGTGATGAAATCCCACCCAAGGTTGGAAAGTGACCTAAACACTCTCAAACTTAAGTAAATTAGAAAGGGGGACCCTATAATTTTTTTGGGTACAAGGGTATCAGATGAATTATGCTACTCAAGGGACCCCTTCCTAGTTCATATGCATACTTATGTATACTAAAATGTTATGAATTTATATGAATCTATGTTAATTCCTATTAGATAGGGGTGTTCTTTGTCATCGCATATTTTCTGTAAATGGTCCACCCTAGATAAATTACTAACATTGCCCCTCTTATTCAATTCTATTATGGATTTGATCTACATACTTCTATTAACTTTGGGCATGCCTATTGTAATAACCACCCTAAATAAATCGAAAATATGTTAGCCTCAAAGTAAATGAAAGCATAACAAATTCCTTTCCACTTTTTTATTACCAAGATCTCAAACTGGGCAAGGTAAGAGTATACGGTGTCAAGATTACAATTTATATTTGAAATGAAACAACTGAAGGTAATCCACTTATCCAATGGGGTTATCTTAGTAATTCCACTTTTCAATGGGGAAGTTCAAATGATACTGGAAATATAAAGCCACCAATTCCACTTTCTAGTGGTGAGTGAATACAACAACAAAGAGCAACTCTCCCAATTTTTAGTGATGAGTGAATACAATAAGCTAGAGCAACTCTTCCGCGTTTCAGCAGTGAGTGAGAACCAATAAGCCACTTATTCAATGGGGTAAGTAACAAAAAAATATCAATAGCAGCTCACCAATGGTACTACCACTCAATGTTACAATGTTAGCTCATTTGAAACTTCTAAATTCAAGATATGTATCTGTTGTTACAAGGACAGTCATGAAATAATTGATAGAACATCTCCACATGTTTCACAACATCAAAGAACTAGCCACCCATCATGGAATTAACAAATATACCTCAAAGATTGGCAAATAAATGACTGGTGCAAGTCTGAAAGAAGTTTGAAACCATGTTACAGTCTGGCAAGCAAGATATAAACTCATAAAACTTCACCAAATCACTACCATGCACACCCAAAATGAATGCAATCTATAACCATGTTTCCAAACAGCTTTGAATGTCTTATGACATCATCGGAATATTCATAAGGAAAAACTCAAAACTGAAACTTCAAAGCAGCTCCAATGGTGACTCTTGGTTGGAATCACAACACAGTCTAGCTAGGGAGTATCTTAACTCCAAAACTAAAAATATATAAGAGATTTGGTCCTCAAAGATTGAAGAGAACCAAAATCATTTTGGGAACATAACATTATAATTCTTTAGCATATCCAAATGAACCCCCGATACCTCCTTTTATAGTTTTTTTCGTTGTGTTTTCAAAAAAATGTTTTTCTCTTTTTTGTTGCTTTTTCGAAAATGCATTTTTAGCTTTTTGGTTGTTTTTTTCAAAAAAAAATAAAAAATTGTATTTTCCAAAATAACGCTTATTTGTGTTTTTGCTGTTTTTTTTTTCAAAAGAACACTTTTTGCTATAAATTAAATAATCCATTATGTGCAACATTTAATCACCTTTCCAACAAGCTATTACACTGAGTTGTCCTTTAATTATTTCTCAACATTAGACAACATTAGTGAAATATTAATTAAATACTTTAATAACTCACCCAAGTTGCGAAAAGTACTGCAACGTCATCAGAATCCAATTTCAACCACACCATGATGAAACTGAAGCGATAGGAAGATGTTTGAAATCAACTAGGTGACTTTCTAAAATTAGCCTGCTCCTCCAAGAAGTTTGGAGAGCACCCAAAAGGTCAAAAATCAATTTCGAAAGCATCAAAGGGCTCCAACTAACCAATTGAACTCAAAACCAAGAACAATCAAATGTATCTCCAAAAATGTTGGAGTTTTGCCTAACTAGCCAAATAGCCTTCGAAAGACTTCAAAACTGGCTAAATGTGCATGAATTGGCTAAGCGCCAAAAGGGGACATTACACCTATGAACCAGAAAGGCCCCTCCTAACTAGTACAAGTCATCTATATCCCCTTATGCCCAAACAAATGCATAGATTTATCCTTGTTATCTCAATGTCTACAAAATTAGTGGCAACTCTTTGAACAAGGCTCTATAGTTCATTTGTAACATGTTATCATGCATTTGTTAAGAGAAGCACGTAGATAAATATAACTTGGTTTGGTTGTGTACTACATGGCTGATTGCCGATTAGATCTAATGACTTTTGTTTAGACATAATAAATAGATCTTTTGTCCTTTGATCTTTGGGGTTCATACAAATATATGCAGCATGTGGAAATTCTAATTATGGGAAATAGAGAGAAGCTGGAACATTGAATATAAACCTTAGATCTACCCATAGTTGGGATGCTTAAAGACACAAAATGATATAATTGCATGCCTTAGTGAAGAAGGTCTGAAGGTGGGTTTGTGGAGGCCTAAAGTATGCCACTCAATGGTTATCAATTGCTGTTGACCATGGCAGGACATAGAATAATTTAGGTTTCCTCTTAAGGACACTAACATGAGGGGCTTATGGATGACATTTTTCAACTCTAGTAGTGTACTTAAAGGAAATGTCTGTTTTATTACTATTATTTCTTAACGAGAATAGTCAATCCATTAGATTATGCTTCTTCTTTTTTCATGTGGTGCCTTCATAGGTCCATTGTGGGATGGTTAAACCATCTTTAGTTCCTTATTTTTTCACTGATGATGTTTGTTTATAATTTCTGAAAGGTCATGCTTTCAGTATTTGCTTCTGTTCTAATATTGGCAAAGTGTATGTCTCAATTATTTTATTTTCTTCCAGTTGAATTAGATTGTGAATAAAAAATGCATGCTTATTGGTCAGTGTGAATTTTCCTTTCCCCACAGTTCAGTGTTATCTAAGTTCAATTATGCACTTATTATTCCCCAAAATATTTTGAAGTTAACATTAATGCCGTCAAATCTGTTTTCATCATAGACATTTCTGCTGTCTTGTTTAAAAATTGGCATTAACTGCAATAGATTATCACCCAATATCTCTCCTATTAAAATAAAATTAGAACATACCAGGACTGGAGCATTGTGAACGATCGTAAACCAACCAATTCTTGGCCTGCTGCATCAAACCTAAAGAGAAGTAATAATTAGAGAATCCATACATGATGGGATTTAAAAATTAATCTACCAAAGAATCAAAAATGCTATACTTAGTAGAGTACATGAATTTCTTCTGAGATCCCAAATATCCATGATAAGAAACATGAAAACTAAACCTGAGTGATACTGCAGACAACCATCAATAAAATCCTAATGTGCTTTTGAATATAACAAAAGAAATGGAGATTGTCTTTCTTCTAAGCTAGACCTAGACCTGTAGATTCTACACTTTCTCTCTTTTCATGAATTGTGTTTACTTATTTTAATTTCAGGAATATCTAAAACCTAGACTACAAGATAACATATATCATTTAAGTATTCAAAACGGACAAGATTTTTTCTTTCAATACAAATTAAATCTTTTCCGGTAAATAAGTTTACAGAAGTTGACCTAGCAATGTAGTTGTTATATTCTGATATTGAAATGACATTAATTATAGACCTAGAAACATGTTTGCATGTACATGTGTAATTTTAGGACTTAATTAGCACATCTATAATAATCTTAGGTAGCTTTTCTGAGTTTGAAGCATGAGCAACAAGTTGGCGCATAGCATATCTATGCAAAACACATAAAATAAGCATGGTAAGAGTTACAAGAATAAATTCTTACCACCCACTCATAGGAGCAAGATACATAGACCGGGAAGGATCAGTTAAACGGACAATTTGCTGCACTAATCTCCCTGCATTAATAAAGTAGATTTAATATGATCATTAACAAAATATTAACAAGTTCAATCCAAAGCTTAATTTATTTTAACCTTCTAGAATAAATTTAATAATATTTAACATTTGTTAATATGCAAAAGATAACAGAGTTTGGATTATCATTAGTTTATAGCATTTTAAAAGATAAGGGAATGTCTCAAGTAACTCAAATAAACAGAGTATCATTTCTTTTGGCATTCTAATTTTTAAACAAAATGATATAAAACATTTGTAAATGTGTAAAAATAATAGGCAAAAAGTTAAAATTATCAATGATATAAGACAAGAGAGAGTGTTAGAATTTTCATTGCACCTTTCAATGCAACACAAAACAGAGCAGATGTGGGGTAGAACAACTCTGAATTAGAAGGGGAAGCTTGTCATGTCCCCTTTCCAACTGTAAGTCAGTGAAAGAACTTTAGCCTATTATTTTAATCCAGTAAGCTATTGAGGTGATGCAAGGGAAATAATTTAATAATTTAACTTAAGTTGTCCTAAAACTAAATATATGTTTTATTTATGGAAGGTAACTTATGTTTTAGTGTTAAAAAGTTGTTTTAGAAAGAGGGTTATTAAAATGTCACTAGGTCTGGGCTGCAAAATTAATGCTTATTTAAAATGACTTTTGTAAGAGACCAGGTGTCTCTCAACCCAATCACTGACTAAAATTGTTATGTTTTTGTTTGTTTTCTGAATTTTTGATGTTTTTTTTTGTAGTTTTTAGCAGCAATGGTGAAATTGCGATTTTGAGAAATAAATCTAAATAAATAGCAATGCATGAAATAACTCCCAGAGCAATGGCAGATGATTTTATTCTCATTATTGAACAAATAAAATGCTATCCGGGCACCATGGAAAGTAAAAACAATATTATTTATTCAAAAACCTGGTTATTGCTTGCAGCCCCCTGGAAGTATGAATAAGAAGTACGGCCAGCTTGTAGATTGACTTCTCCAACCTCGAAAAGTGTGCAGAGCCTTCAAAACCCCTTGGCGTCCAACATGAAGGAACCAACATGCAAGAAAAATAGGCGCATTCAACAAGACAGGAAAATACGTCCCTGCTGCAGCAAAGTACGGCCTATCAGCAGCATTAAATGCAGCCATACATTTCTTGGGAAGTGTGCTAGATGCTAGTCACTGATAGTCTCTAAAAACCGATTCTTCTAGAAGAACAATGAAAACCAAATACTGAAATAAACTCCACTGTGAGCTCTGTATGACTTCTGGATGAAGCCACACTGATGGACAAGCTTCAACTGGTATTTCACAGCCTCAGTATGCTTGATTCTGAAGAGGGAACATTCTTCAAAACCTGTTGATCTGTAGAAACCCTTGTTTCACAAGCCCCAATGCTCTCAGAGAGAAAAAAAACAAATTTTGAATAATCATAACATAAGAGTTCAATTTGTCTTGGCAGTATATATAGCTCCTTCCAAAAGTTCAACCCAAGGCATCTTTTAATAATCATTTAAATAAATGAAGAATTTCGCCCTTTTTAGACTTAGGACAAATCTTTAATAAATGGCGTCCTTTTTGACTAATAATTAAATGCTCATTTAATTATTATTTTAACCCCTCTATTATAAAGTGTTAAATACTTTATAATTTGCCATTTAATAATTTTAATATTTCATTAAAGTGACTTTATATTATAAAGTCAAATTAATAAACTTTTAATAAACATTAAATGCCCAAGTAAACACTGTTTGCTCATCAGATTATCAAATTGGGTCGGAACTGAACTGAACAACTGAACCAGGTGCCCTGCTATAAATAGCAAATCCTGTCTGTCTGACTTACTATAAATAGTCAGTATCTGTAAATCACTCTGGAAACGTCTGCCAGGGCCCAAACCTGAAACAACTGAAGGAGTAATATTCCCGAGCACCGGATAACTGCCTCAAGTGATCCTCTACACACATCTATCAGCCTACGAGGATCAAAATGATAGGCTAAACTCTGAATCAGCTGCACTATCTAGGAAGGGGACATTACAGTCCACCCTCCCTGAAAGTGCTTGTCCTCAAGCAATATCAGCTCCGGATGCTGTAAAATCTCCTCAGACTCCCATGTAGCATCCTCAACTGGCAAATCTCTCCATTTGATCAAATATTCCCTAATCACCCGCCTCTGAAGATGTCTCTCTCTAACTTCGAGGATGGCCTCAGGTACTAGTATCAACTTCCCTTCATCATCAAGGGGTGGCAGAACTGAAGAGGGTATCACATGCTGACCCAATACCTTCTTCAGGCGAGAAACGTGAAACACGTTGTGAACCCTGCTATCCACTGGTAAGTCCAACTCATACGCAACCTCGCCCACTCGTCTAATGAATCTAAACAGACCATAGTAACGAGGTTTCAATTTCTCTACACCACTCTTCCGCAGAGTGGACTGTCGGTATGGCTGTAACATGAGATACACCATGTCACCCACTACAGAAGAACGCTCAACCCTTTTCTGATCAGCATACTGTTTCTGCTGATTCTGTGCCCGCTGAATATTGTCCCTGAGAGACCTCAAAATATCCTGCTGATCCTGCAACATATCCCCTGCGCTGGGCACTCTGCTATCACTCAACACCAAATCCAAAAGGCTGGGCGCCTCATACCCGTATAATGCCATGAAAGGTGTCATCTGTATAGTCATGTGATGGGTGGAGTTATAACAATACTCACCGAGGTATATCCACCTCACCCAAGCTTTCTGTTGTCCAGCTATATAATTCCGTAAATATCCTTCCACCCACTTATTGACGATCTCCGTCTGCCCATCTGTTTGTGGATGGTAGCTGGTACTAGGCGTCAATTCGGTTCCACAGAGTCTGAACAACTCCTGCCGAAAGTTGCTCATGAACCGATTGTCTCTATCGCTGACTATAGTCTGAGGCAAACCATGTAACCGAAAAACCTCTCTGAAGAAGAGCTCTACAGTCTGCGATGCTGTGAATGTAGTGGTGATCAAAAAGAAATGGGCATATTTTGTCAACCGATCAACAACCACATAAATACAATCCTTCCCTTGGGCCTTTGGCAAGCCCATGATAAAATCCATCAATAAACATTCCCACTTCTTGTCTAGTATCGGAAGTGGCTGAAGCAAACCAACAGGATATGTGTGTTCCTATTTGTTCTGTTGGCAAACAGAACACTCTCGTACATACTAAAGCACATCAGTCTTCAGGCCTTTCCAAGTGAATCGCTCCCGTACCAGCTTATATGTCTTAAAATACCCGGGATGGCCCGTCATAGGAAGATCATGAAAGGCTTTCAGAACTGTACCCCTCACATCTGAATCAGGAAACAGAAAAATCCGCCCCTTGTAAATGATCAAGTCATTCACAACGGTATATCTACTATCCTGCTCTGTCCCATCAACTATGCTAGAAGCCCATGGGTTCTTAGCATACTCAGCAATAATCATGTACCTCCAATCCTCGGAAATCTGTGCCATAGCATTCAACTGAGGTCTGCGAGATAATGCGTCAGCTACAACATTTTGTTTTCCCTTAATGAAGGTAATATCAAAATCATACAATTGCAACTTGCTGACACATTTTTACTGTCTTTCATTTAGGTCTCGCTGTCCAAGGAAATGTTTCAGGCTATTATGGTCTCTACGCACGCTGAACTTGCTGCCCACCAAGTATTGCCTGAATTTAGCCAAAGCGTGCATAATGGCTAACATTTCCTTGTCATAAATGCTATAAAATCTTTCAGGACCTCTAAGCTTTCTGCTCTTGAAAGCAATAGGGTGTCTCTCCTGCATCAACACAACACCGATGCCCTCTCCCGAGGCATCAAAGAATAAGTCAAAAGACTTCGTAAAGTTTGGTAGTGCTAACACTAGACATGAAGTTATGATCACCTTAAACCTGTCAAAGCACTCCTGAGCCTACGGTGACCAAGCAAAACCCCCCTTCTTTGTCAAATCAGTAAGGGGTGCAGCGTGTCGTGAGAACCCACTAACAAATCATCTGTAGAAAGCACACAACCCAATAAATCCTCTGAGCTGGGTAAGGTTCTCTGGAACTGGCCACTCAACTATAGCTCGGACCTTCTCAGGGTCCATACTGACTCCCTTGGCACTGATGATGTGCCCAAGATACAACAACTCAGCCATGCCTGGTTCACACTTGGACTCCTTGGCATACAAGGACTCCTCAGCCAAAATACCTAGTACTGTATCCAAGTGAGCTAAATGCTCCTCCCATGACCTACTGTACACCAGAATGTCATCGAAGAAGACCAATACATATCTCCACAGCTGAGAACTAAAAGCTCTGTTCATCGTAGCCTGAAAAGTGGCAGGGGCGTTGGTTAAACCGAAAGGCATAACCAAGAACTCAAAATGAATGGCACCTGAACGCGGTTTTCTCTATGTCCTACTCCCTCATCCGAATCTGATGGTAACCTGATCTCAAATCAATCTTCGTGAAGAAGATAGCACCATGCAACTCATCAATGCGGGGAATCAAATACCTGTTTTTTATAGTCCTCTTATTGAGTTGATGGTAATCAATACACATCCGTAGTGATCCATCCTTTTTCTTCACCAATATAACCGATGAAGCAAAAGGTGATTTGCTAGGTCTGATGTGCCCCATAGCCAACAACTCACTGATTGTTTTCTCAATCTCATCCTTGAGGCGTTTCGGATGTTTGTATGGTGTGATCATAATGGGCTTTGTGCCCTCCTCCAACTCTATAATGTGTTCAGTTCCTCTGTCTCGAGGTCTACCTGGTGGAATATCATTAAACACTTTAGAGTGTTTAATCCTTATCTCCTGAATGTCGAGATGGTACTCATGCTTTTGTTGTTCCTGTTGTGCGGGCATCAACATACACTCAGCAGCCCACTCTACCATATCATGACGAATGAGCCTCTCCATCCGTCTGTGAGAAACAACTCTCAAGTTGCTGTCCCTGATAGCTTTAATCACATGTGGCTTCCCATTAACCTTAAACTTCATTTCCATATCTCGAAGATTGAGTGTGAACTCACCCAATTCGTGAAGCCATGCCATTCCAAGTACCACATCAATGTCCCCCATATTAACAACGTAGAATTCAATCTTGAACTCATAGTTGTTTAGCCACATCGGAAGATCTGTTATTTTCCTGTCACATTTGAGGGTGTACCCATCAGCTACCTTAACTCGAATACCCTCAAACTCTTTCGTCCGTATGCCACGCTTCTCAACCAAACGTGCATCTATAAAATTGTGCGTTGCACCTGTGTCAAGCAGTGTTATAACTTTCTAACCACCTAGGAGCCCACGTAGCCTAAAGGAGCCATCTCTCTGAAGACTAGTCAAGTGTGCCTCCTGTAGTTTCCTTCCACCATCATGTTCATTATCATTTTCAGACTTTTCATCATCTAAATGCTTTGAATCAACTTGCTGGTCCAACAGATCAGATTGCTCTTCACCCTCATAAAACCACTCCATCTGGTTACTTTTGGCTTTAGGACGAAGAGGGCATACATGTTTTTCATCATAGGGTGTCTTGCACCAAAAACACAACTTCTTCTTGTGTAGATCATTCAATGTCTCTCTGTCAAACGGTGGTGCATTACCTCTTTTAGGATCAGGTGGATCTCTCTTCCTATCAAAGGGTCTATCTCTATCGAAAGATCTATTCGGCCTTGAGTTTGGCGTGGAACCCGAAGAGAACCTGTTGCGAGGTGCTGCATGCTCCATGCCGCGTGCCTTTCTCATTGCCTCTTGAAGGGTGGGAGGATCAAATGCCTTGTCCCAACCTCTCATCGACTCATATAACCCCTCGGTGAATAGAATGACAAGTCTCCTCTCCAAAATACCTGTCACCATGACTGCAGTTCTTTGAAACTTCCCAATGTAAGCATCCACACTACCTATCTGTCTAAGCTGTGCTAGCTCTCTAAAGTAAAGTTTTGGATCCTTCTTGTCAAATCGCTCAATGAGCCTGTTCGTGAACTCCTAGTAAGTAGTAACCTGGTGATGACCCAATGTGTACATGTCGTGATGCCACCAATCATGCGCCAATCCATCAAGGTGTAGTGTGGCAAATTTAATGGCCTCATCCTCCTGCATAGGTCTCAAAGATAGGTAATTGTCTAACTTTTGTACCCAAGACCTCACTGAATTCTTGTCCAAGCCATCAAAATAAGGCAAGACAATCTTGCTCACCGCATGCTGAAAATCTCTATTCACCTGTGGTGGTTGTTGGTACTGGTGAGCTCTACGCTCAAATCTACCTCCACCTCTGGGCTTATGCACATCCATAAACTCATGAAATGATAACGACAGCCTAATCTCAGGAGCCAAAGTCGAATACTCTCCAAACAATTTGGTCACATCTGCCACTGAAGTACCATGCTGTCGCTAAAACTCTGTATGGTGACCCTGTTGTTCCGCTTCCGAAGTCGGTGGTGCCTCCCTACTAATAAAGGTAGGTTGTCCAGGCCTACACTCGTGAACAACCGGTGATGGTTGCGGTCGTGCAGACATCTGTGGCTGGTCTATGCCTCCCAAACCACTAGACTGCCCTATCTGAATGTAATGTTGGTGAGGCGGAGTATACTGTCTCATGGTACCGATCAGCTGCGACATCATGTCCATCATGTTGTCATGTCTACTCCTATATTCTGCCTCAGTCATCTCAGCATTTTCTTTCTCTTTCCCTGAGTCTCTAGGAATCTCTTGATCTGCCATGAGTGTAGTCACACTGTTTTCACTGTTGCAAGGGCTAGACCTATGTATACCAAGAATCCCTGATACTGTCCCACCTTCTCGAATAGGTGGACCTGTCCAATCCTTAATTCTACCTGTTCCTCTACCCTTACTGTCAAATATAATGTCTCTACTCATGAAAAAGCATCTAAAAAGCAAACTTCTGACTGAAAAAGCACAGGCTGGCAGGACTTCTATGCTTTGATACCATTATAAGAGACCAGGTGTCTCTCAACCCAATCACTGACTAAAACTGTTATGTTTTTGTTTGTTTTCTGAATTTTTGATGTTTTTTTTGTGGTTTTTTGCAGCAATGGTGAAATTGCGATTTTGAGAAATAAATCTAAATAAATTCATAAATAAATAGCAATGCATGAAATAACTCCCAGAGCAATGGCAGATGATTTTATTCTCATTATTGAACAAATACAATGCTATCTGGGCACCATGGAAAGTAAAAACCTAGTTATTGCTTGCAACCGCCTAGAAGTATGAATAAGAAGTACGGCTAGCTTGTAGATTGACTTCTCCAACCTCGAAAAGTGTGCAGAGCCTTCAAAACCCCTTGGTGTCCAACATGAAGGAACCAGCAGGCAAGAAAAATAGGCGCATTCAACTGGAGAGGAAAATGCATCCCTACTGCAACAAAGTACGACTTGTCAGCAGCATTAAATGGAGCCGTACATTTCTTGGGAAGTGCGCCAAATGCTACTCACTGATAGTCTCTGAAAACCGATTCTTCTTCAAGAACAATGAAACCAAAATACTGAAATAAACTCCACTGTAAGCTCTGTATGACTTCTGGATGAAGCCACGCTGATGGACAAGCTTCAACTGGTATTTCACAGCCTCAGTATGCCTGATTCTAAAGAGGGAACGTTCTTCAAAACCTGTTGATCTGTAGAAACCCTTGTTTCACAAGCCCCAATGCTCTCAGAGAGAAAAAAGACAAATTTTGAATAATCATAACATAAGAGTTCGATTTGTCTTGGCAGAATATATAGCTCCTTCCAAAAGTTCGACCCAAGGCATCTCTTAATAATCATTTAAATAAATGAAGAATTTCGACCTTTTTAGACTTAGGACAAATCTTTAATAAATGGCGTCCTTTTTGATTAATAATTAAATGCTCATTTAATTATTATTTTAACCCCTCTATTATAAAGTGTTAAATACTTTATAATTTGCCATTTAATAATTAATAAACTTTTAATAAACAGTAAATGCCCAAGTAAACACTGTTTGCTCATCAGATTATCAAACTGGTTCAGAACTGAGCTAACCAACTGAACCAAGTGCCCTGCTATAAATAGCAACTCTTGCCTGCCTGACTTACTATAAATAGTCAGTATCTGTAAATCACTCTGGAAACGTCTGCCAGGGCCCAAACCTGAAACAACTAAAGGAGTAATGTTCCTGAGCACCGGATAACTGCCTCAAGTGATCCTCTACACACATCTGTCAGCCTACGAGGATCAGAATGATAGGCTAACCTCTGAACCAGTTGCACTGTCTAGGAAGGGGACATTACAACTTTCTAAACACTTTTTAAAATAAAGTTTTAAAGGGAAAAGGGAAAATAGAAAAAAATATTACAATCCCTCAAATGCAAGAGTTGAGCATTGAATAAGGTTGTGAATTAATGAAATCAAACCATTTTCTCTATAGATTAAACAAAAGTTTATCTTTCTTCCTAAGGATGAAAACCCTATTGGAAAATGGATTCAAGAATGAAAACCTTCATATTCATATGAGTAATTCCATCTAGAGATTACCATTGTGCTAAATAGTTCCAAATTTTGTTGGTTGAAGGGTGGTGTGTGGTTTTCCATAGTTTGTTGCAGATTTATGATTTGAATATGATATTGTTTCTTAAATGATAATCATGAGACTTTACCACTGGTTTAAGTTGATTGTTTCAACTTCTACAACAACTACCACCAAGTATAAAGGTCATTGTTTCCTTCATTTATCTAGGCACAATATTTATTTGAGGTCATACAACATCTAGACCTAACTGTACTCCTTTCTAGTTGAATCATTGCCTTCATTGAGTTTTATATGGACTATTGACCCTATAGTATCTTCTATTAGACAAGTTGTACCATTGGGATTTAAGGTCAAGTCTCTTTTGAGATTGTTATATTCTATTTGGGTAGTTTCTAAATCATTGTAGCAGCCTGTTTGATGCAGGCGCATCCATAGTGCAAGGGCAATCCTGCATCAACCAAAAAGATTTCTAAGTTCCTATTAAGTTTGGTTTTGTTTCTCTTAGTTTTTGGGTGTGGTTTCAAAGATTTTCAAAGCGAATTTGGGTCAAATTGAGGGCATCACCTTGTAGAGGAGTCTAATGTGTGTCTGCAGATCAAATTTGGTAATAATTAGGCATAAATTGGCTAGTTTAAGGCTTTGTGGGTTTTTGAGTTGTTATTGGTTGCGGATTTCTAGGTTGCTGCTAAACCTACCCTTATGCGAATGTTTGGTCTGCTACTGAACCTTGCCGAGAGTTGTTGCTAAATCAACCATTTACAACCCGTTCCAATGCATTTGATCGATTCCAATGTCTTTGCCCACAGAAACTAGTACCAATGGATTCTTCCACATTTGCGAGAACTTCGAGGTCATTTGGGTTGCGAGAATTGCTTGTTCATCTAATTCTTCGGGAATTCCCTAACCATTTGGAGTATGCAAGCTTTTCATGGCCATCTAAAATTTGCAGATAGAAACATGTGCATTGAACATTTAAAGGTTTCATCAACCAGTTCAAATGAATAGTTTTGATGATGACGTTAGCGTGATGTAAGTTGACTTCAATCGGATGATGACATCACCATATATGGCTTGTGGGGTTTTTCCATCCAACTAAACCTAAAACTAGAATTCTTGTTTGAACTAACCATTTGAGGATCTTCCACTTGCTACCGGTATGTGAAACTTCCACTTGCTACCGATCCGTGGGACTTCCTCTTCCTGCTGAACTTCCATTTCCTACTAGCTTGTGGACTTTTATTGGTCATCCACATCTGCAGCCTTTCAGCTGCTTGTTGCTTTTGCAAATTTTTCAGCTTGTTGTCTCTGCAGACTTGCAACCTGTTATTGCACTCAAGATTTTTGGAACAAATTGGTTATTGTAATGGCCATGATCTGATCTGATTCGACTTCCTTGGCCACTAATGGATATAATGGTTAATGGTGAACAAGGCCAATTTGTAAATGGTTAATGGTGATGACATGATGTAGGTTCTGTAAGCTTTGTAGAACCCTATGTCGTGAAATTATGTTAAGAAATAAAGAATGTTTGTTGAATCTATATGTGTGGACGTATCTTTAGGCTGCATGATTGGGTCGCTTGATGAGACACCCTAGTCAAGAATGCATCACTATTCAGCTGCATTCTAGGTTGTATACTAAACTCTAATAAATATTTGTAAATTTTCAACTTGTATTTCAGAATTGATTATTGGAGGTTATTGGTATATTGTTGCTGCTAATAATTACAAGAGTTTAAATTCAAT
The DNA here is from genome assembly GCA_007115665.2 of Sequoiadendron giganteum. Lineage (NCBI taxonomy): Eukaryota > Viridiplantae > Streptophyta > Pinopsida > Cupressales > Cupressaceae > Sequoiadendron > Sequoiadendron giganteum. The sequence continues at coordinate 394,201,307 of CM021102.1, read as the reverse complement.
TGGTTAATGATTTTCTTGTAATTTTATGTACGGTTTATTGTCATAAATAATATAAGGCTTGTAGTTGATTTCAGTATTATAAGTCTAGAACACTATGCTGCCATGATATTAGAAAATCAATTTCATTTCCAAAATTAATAAATATTGATGTAGATTTGTGCAATTATCTGCTAAATTTAAAATTTTGTTCTAGATGAGTTGCCACGAAAACTAGTTTCAATCATTTTTTTATTATCACCTTATAATTAATTTGAAGGGCTTGACACTAGCATAAGCACACCTTTACTTCTAGATTTTGCAATAGTTTGCAATATTCAGTTCTACAGTTTGTCACCAACAAGCATATTAATAAAATATTATTCTAATCCTTTCACCATATTCTTTCACCTTGCCCACATTAGGATCTCGTTGATTAAAAGATGCTAGGGTTTCCATGCTTTTGGTCTTTGTGAAATAGTAGAAGTAAAATAAAATCAGTTTGGCACATTACAAAACTTCCTATAACAAAGACTATCATTATCTGCATTATATGTTCTTTTTATTTCCAATGTGGACAATGATTTTCTAAGGTGATTTACATTCATGCTGAATAGATTTAAAAGTGTATCCTTTTGGACTCACTTTGAACAACAACATGAAACACTCTTCAACTCAAGGCAAAAAAAAATAAAAATTTTGGATTGAAAATAAATCCTACAGCTACATGCTTGCATCGTTCGACTAAAAGAAAGATTGAACAAAACAAGTATACAAATGATTGAATAGGTTTAACCATGAAGACAGATGCTTCAATAAATTAATTAAAGGGATTAGTACAAAGCCCACAATCTCCAACTTTGAATTGTCGTGAATTACAAAACTTGCAAATTTGGTAGAAGCAATTTAATCTACCTCAATACACATAACAAAATAATTGTAATATCCCAACCAAAAATAAATGAATAAATTCAGATCTGAAATTAGATTTGCAAATATTATGCCAGTATCACCCAAAATCAGCGACATTGCTCAACTAGTCTTGCATAAAGAGGACAACAGATTCATGAACCTTCCAAGGAGCACTATTCAAATTATTTTTCTGATATTCAACAACAAATAATCAGGTTTTAGATCTGATCTACAACATCAGCAATTGATTTTACTCTTTTCTCCAAAAATCTCAACAAACCCACAAACTATGCTGAAACTAGACTACCAGATTTGCTCCAAACTTCACTGAAAGAACACCAAACCAAATGAAACTTTATGGAAAACCAAAGAAATGAATTTTTCTGATATATTTCAGCATACAACAGGTCTGAAAATCATATTTTCATCATAAAACCAAACTTTAGCTTCACACACCAATTCTCTTCACACATATCACCAAACTACGCCAGAATAACACTACCCGATCTTCTCAGAACTTCACCCAACTGAAAATACATGCTCATCAAATGAAAATAACAGAAAATAGGACTGATTACAGACTCTATAACAGCAGCATACTGCTCTAACACTATCTCAAATTCCACACAACATAAAATAGCAAAACTATGTTTGAAAAGCACACAAAACTACATTCAAAGCACACCCAAACGCTGAAAAAGACACAATAAACAATCCACCATGATTCTTTCAGCCCAATTGCAATCTCTGAATGAGAATGCCTCTGCAATCAAAGGGTTTTCATCCTCTGATCAGCCAATGTTCATGGGTTTTCATCCACAAACATTCTTCTTCAATGGATTTCCGTCCACCGAAGAGGTCTCCTGCAAATCTGCAAGTGAGAAAAGAGAATAAATTATCATCAAAAACTTTCCAAATGACCCAAGCATAATATTTGTATCCATCAAGAGGATTTTGGCTCCAAAAATCAATGCCCAAGAGGAAAAGATGGCCCTTGATATTCCACTCGTTGAGTTTCCCTCCCTTCGTAATGGTTCTTTTCTATTTTTTTGAGTTTGCTTCTTCAAAACCACCAAGGCACAATTCCCAACGACCAAAGGGGCCTCATAAACATTAATTTTAATATTTAATTATCCTCTTGATATTAGAAAAGAGATGAGACCTGGTGTGCCAAGAGACCACACCCAGCCAAGGATTGTGCCAATAACCACCAAAGGAATACTCCTACCAAACTCAGACATTAAATAGGCGATCCGGACAACGTGCAATTGTGAACTGACCACCTATTTGTTCTTTCTCTCGACCTTTTCCTTGACACATCAACTCCTCAAATTGACAACGATACCCTTCTTATTTAATCCTGGTGGCTAAGGACATATAGGCTACGATCAATATCCTCAATTCCGTGTGAGTATTATCGGCCCCTTTAAAAAGGAAATATAAATCTTGGTCTGCCGCATAAGACAATTTGTCTTATTTGCGACCATTTTGTCTTTACCTGAAACAAACTTTATTGGTTTTCCCAAACACTAATGCAAGTCTCAATCCACGGCTTCCCTTAACATAAATACTCAAGTTGTTCCAAGGTTACGACAATAATACGGAAATATCGACCTTGGAAGATATTATTTACCTCAAATTTTATCGATCCAAGCAAGCACACAACCAGCTCAGTGAAATTTATTTGAAAACCTTTTATAATTCTTCAAACCCCAATATTCATAATTTCGTCTTCGAAGAAGACCCGCGAAATTCAAACAATTGATCCTAGAAGCATAGATGCAAACTTCGCTCTGAATCTGCCCTCGAGAAGATTTGGGTTTTTGTCCAAACCTCGATACCTGAACTTGAGGATTTCCATCCTCTCGTTCCAGAAAGTTGAGCTCTCACAATTTCCAATAAAATAATAATAAACTTTGCATAATTGAGAAATGAGCCCTCAACCCTTTTTTATAATGCTTTTTAGGTTTTCCCGCCAAAAACCCAATATCACTTTATAACATCATTGATATAATTATTTAATATTACCTTATGATTGCGCGTTTTTTGAGGTACCGTTAAATAATTAAATTAATTATTATTTATTATGCGAGAGGGAAAATGGGGAAATTACAGTCTGCCCTTCCCAAAGATTGCTTGTCCCTGAGCAATCCATACCTGCAATCTACGTCACAAGGTTCGGCGAACTTCATGCATGAAGTTTGAATTTTTCCAAATCTGAAATTTTCCTTTGAAATTTGTTCAAATTCGTGAATAATCTGTACGAAAAAATGCAACTATTTTTTAGGGTTCTGAAAAATGATTTTTAGGGTTTACAAAGTGTTTTTTCTTTTTTCTTTTTTTGTAAAATGCCACAGCTGACTCTGGAATCCGTCTCAAGCTTCATCTCAGACCCATCGCAACTGAAAACTCCATTTCTGCCACGATTTGTGCAAGTTTTGCCACGATTTTTGCAAGCTCTGCCATGAGAGTGGATGATCTTCTTGATGACACCAACAACTTCAGCGAACACAACATCCTATATACAATGTTGAGCTGCCTGACGATTCTCTCCCGATAGTGTTTGAATTATCGGCTTCTATACATAGATGATGCCCTTTTAGAGATCGATGATGTGCTTCTAGCTCCTGATTATCGAAGATAGTAAAATAGATGGCTAAGGAATTGTTGGTGTTTCAATTAGCACCTCTGGAGTGCTTATTGGAAACGGACAGCTATTGCAAGTGTGTTAGTACATGCTCTTCGGATTATAGAGAGGAAGATCTCTCTTTGCTGATTTTCTACTGTAAAAAAGGGGTGTACTAAGATTTCCTTTTCTATCTTTTATCACAAGACACAAGGGTACATAGTCCAACGCTACCGTAGCTAAGCTTTTCCTGCTCTCGCAGATTCAACTACCACTAACTAAGCTTCTAAACTATCCTACCTCCTCAAGACAAACGTATAATGAGGCAGGGATTTAAATGGTATGGTTGACTACCTAACTTCATTCAATGGAATATGGTCAGGTTCGAACCTTCTGATATATACCAAGATAGGGCTCGACACAAGCAACACTCACATGGTAACCTGATCCGAGACTTGCTAAGGAGGAGAACCCCTATCCAGGTATAGGCTTCAGCAATTTCACCTGAAACAACAAGGAACCATGGTCTTCAATAGATTCCCCGAGGAGGTGACGACACCTGTCCAAAGTCTAGGCTGCAAGAGAGATCATTAAACAACATCAAATGATAATGATCGATGACAAAATATCCAAGGAGGCGACGACACCTGTCCAAGGAGGAGATTGAAACAATGCACTATTTAAAAACAAGACTTTGAATAACTCAAATAGATCAATCAAGCTTGCACCATCTGATTTATTTCTTCAAGGTTCTTCAAAGAATTACAAAGGTCGGGACAGCAAAGGCACGAAATCATGCACAATTGCGATCAACCAACGAACTCTCATCCAAGAGTGAACAGATATAAACAAGCGAACTCTGGCAACAGTGGCGCAGCAATTTTGCTAGCAAATAAAGGTTAAACAAATAAAGAACCTAAGGCTCTTATTTATAGGAACTCAAAGGAGTAGGCAACCCTAAAATCTCCTTGAGTTAACAAACAGTTCTTGCCAATCAGCAAGATATTATTCTATGTCTAAAAGTAGGTGAGCAAACAGTTAACTGGAAATCTACTTCAGTTAACTGAAACTAAACAAAAGTCAAATTGGAAGTCTACCTCAGTTGACTGACACCTAACTAAAAGTGAACTTATGTTACAAATGTGTCTCCAAATAGACATCCACCTTTTGAGGAGATCTGAGATCCACAAATCGTGGGAGTCAAATAGACATCCTAGATTAGTGGGATCTGACATGCATGATCTGTGGAGATCTGGAGTCAACTTGGAAAGGGGCATCAAGTTGACTTCAGTCATAATTAATGCTATTTGGAGGGTAGGACGTCCTCCCTTGGTGCTTTATACCTCTTCACCACTGGTCAACAAAGTCTCTATCCAGTCATTGACCTCTTCGGCCTCCGGGCAATTAATGCTCTTCAAGATGACTATGTGACATCTAAGCATTTCTTCACCCGTCGTAAGCTGTTGATGATAGGTTATGCATTGGGCAGCTGCTTCATCTAACTGGACAGACATGGCTGCAGTTTTGGCTAATTTGCAGCCATTGGGATCTTCAAGGAATGAAGATCGGATGACATCCTGGAATCGTGTCTGCACTGTTTCAAGTTCCACATATTCTCCTCCTTCCCGCTGATATTCTAACTCAGGGAAGGATATTACCAACGTTCTTGCGAAGTTGATAATATTGGCGACGAAGCGTCTATAGTCAATCAGCTCCACAGAGTTGGCATCATAGGCTCTCACCTTGTATGCCACCTGTTCTTTCCACTCAAAGAGATGGTGTTTATTTTCTGTGGTCGTAACTGATTCATATGCTTGTTGCAAATCAGCAACTGTCGCCTCCTCTCTCGGCCTCTCTTGAGCTGCCTTTACATCTGACTTCTGGATTTCTGATCGAAGTCCATGTGCTCTGTCTCTCAGCTGATATGCTTCTGTCAACACACACCGCCCTTTGACGACAAACTCATCCACTTGACGTCTCAAGTGTTTACCGTATGTAATCAACTGATGATGGTTTCTTTCAGCTGGGAGATCCAACAGTCCTTGAGGCAAAGCCGAGGAGTTTGGAGTGTCATGTATCAAACTAGAAATGTACAACTTTAGCTGATGGATTTCAGCCTTCAAGGCTGCTTTGTCTTGTCCATCTTTTGTCATCCTTTCTTTGACACTCACCGAGGCAATTCCAAGAAGGTCCGCCTCCACCTGTCGAGTGGTCTTTCCAAGGTTCACCTTTAAAAGTGTGAAATCCTCAACCCTCACATTATGTATATCTTTGTCTTCAGGTGGGGCAGCAGTCTCTATGATAACCTCGTTCTCTGCATTCTTTTCTACATGCGTCTGCTTCTTCAACTTCTTTATCGGCATGTCTTGTGGGACATGATGGAATTCAGAGAAGTCAAGCTGATAAGAAGGTCTCTCCCTCTTCCTCCCAAGCGAGCTTTCCAGCCAGATAGAATCTCGGCTAGCATCGCTGGGAGGAGGAACATAGGTCCCCTGAATGCTAGAAGAACGAGACTGTGCCGTGGCAATGTCTCGTGGTGGCGAGTCCAAATCAATAGGACTTTGTGACCTCTATGATGGTGGTGAAGCTGGTGGCTCTGTTTCTATCACTGGCACCGCTTCTGTTGCAACTTCTTCTACAATGGTTTCCATCTCTACAGCGATTATTTCAATCACTGGTTCTTGTGTAGTTGCAATGGTCTCAACTGTCTCAGGCAAATTGGTGGCTGTCTCCACCTGTACCTCTTGCCGGCTTGTGTTGGCAATTCCTTTTCTTCCCCATGTGCTCCCTGACATACGCATTCCTTCTGGAGGAAAGCTCATCTTCTTCTGTCTGGGTTTCCTCCTAGACGTGGAAGGTAGTGTAAACTGAACCGCTGGCGGCTCTGATCGGGGAAGTACTACCTTCCTTGTCCTTTTACTGTCCAGGTAGAGTTGACTGTGTCGAACTACTCTACCCGTTCTTTCCTCAATAGACGTACTCTCTTTCGCGTACCAGTCTACTTTGCCGAGTGGTTGTGAATCCACTAAACCCGTGAAGAAGGAAGAAAGAATAACTTCTTCTTCGTCCTCAGATAAGCCCTCGATGTCTTCTGACATGAATTCTGCAATCTGCGAGAGCTTGAATCTGCTATGGTTCCTTCTTCTCACTTCGAACTCATCCTCGCAGTTGACCCAAAAATCTTCCATGAAAGGTTCATGTGATGATCTTTGCTCAAGGTGAGCTGCGAAGATGCCTCTGGGGTCATAGGATGGCCTCCTGTCGATGAGGTACTTGAGATTAAATCTCACTATTTCTTGGCTTATCAACCTTGCATCGGCTGCAGTCCTGCATCTGTAGAGTCCCATCTGAAAAGGAAAGTTTGCTGCAGTCTTTTTCTTTACGCGAAGGTAAGAGTGAACCTCGGCCAATTGCCTCAGGAATTCCATGAACACTACCCTATCTGAGGGGTAACGTGGCATCATGGCGGGGTGGCCATTATAGCCATACACGCGTATGTAGGTGAAAGTGGGGAATTGTATGAACCAATCCGCCCAGTCCACCATTGTTGCCTTAGCTGCTGGTGAAATACGCACGTGCATCTCATGGTCTAGCTCGTGCACGGTGTGCATAGTAAAAAGGTCATTTATCCTTTTGAAATGTCTTTCCGCTAGAGTGAACTCCAAGCGAGGAAAGTATTCTTGTACCTTTTGCACACCCAGGGTTCCCACAGTGTTTAATGTTCTGAAATCGCCTTGGAAGGCTATCAGGTAGACCAGGTATGAACACATGTGGAAACGGTGCTCTTCTAGAAATCCGGTGAATTGTTGGTGGAGTGTGTCACTGATCAGGGAGGCCCAGTCGTAACGTTCTTTTCTGCTGATTATCTTGCCAATAATGTAGAACATCCACGGCTGGAAGGATTTTCCCTCCTCTTGTCCAGTGACTCTGCTGAGTAGGGTGATTAGCACTCCGTACTCGTCTTTGAATTCTCCTCTACCAACCAATCTGGGCAAGCTGGTTCTCTTTGTTTTCAGCCAATGTTCAGCCATTATAAGCGAACACTTGTCCTTCGAAGCCTCGAATGCCTTTTCGCATTCTGTCACTGATATGACCTTCTTGGTAGGGCATGGTGGAATTGCAAAACAAGTCTCTATGTCCACCGGCTTCAAGCTGCAAATCACCCTCCCGTCTACTGACAGGATCTCTCTTGTAGTCGGGTTGTAATGCTTAGTGCAAGCAATTACAAGCTCGATGCTTTGTAAGGTGATTGGAATAGATGCTGCTTGAAACAAACCGGATTCTTCGATGTTCTGCAATGTGATTTGATTCATGCCCTCCAAGTCTTCAGAACTGACCTCTGGATTTTTCTGCCATAAGTCTGTATCAGTCGTTTTCAGGTAATCATGGTATAAGACCGTTTTGGTCTTGTATTGTACCTGAGAGTACTGCATTCTGAAAACCTTGAATATTGACTGGGCACTTGACCCTGTTCTGACACTTTTCTGGAACTGCTAAAAATAGCCTCGCCGGGGGTAGTTTTTACGAAAAATTCTGAGACATGGGTTTTGTTAAGAATGATTTTCTAAACAGACCCAGATCGTCAGAAATTCGAAAAAACGAGTTTTTCTTTGACATGCAAGAGCCCTTCGGTGGCAGAGGCAGCAAGGGCACCAGAAAGTGATTTTTCTCGAAAAAATCTAACACATGGGTTTTGTTCGTGCTTCAAAGCCAAACAAACCCAGTTTGTCCGTTTTTCAATATTATGACTTTTTCCGGAAACCCTAAAAAATAGGGGCAGCAGGGCTACTTTTTCTGAAAAAATCTACCATGTGGGTTTTGTTGAAAAAGCTGTGCTGATCATACCCAGTTGGTCAGATCTGTGAAATCTGTCGTTTCCTGTGACATGCAAAAGAAATATAGACAGAAGTAGAGGAAGTAGACAGAAGATGGATTGGAAGTTATAAACTGCCACTTTGCAATAATCTGTCTCTGGAAGCAATCTTGGGAGAAGAATGCTTTTACTGCCAATGATCTTCAAAAATATTGAAGATCCGTTCAAAACCCCTGCCAGATCTTGAAAACTTGTTCTTGGGAGCTACTTGATGTTTTATCCTTCAACCTGCAAAAAAGAATAATGAGGAAAAGGGACGCCTAGCATGAATATAAGGCAATTAGGGTTAAGATCCACAAAGTATGGAAGATAACTCATCATTCAGGCCTGATTTGGAGTTCCAAAAGATGATTTCCACTGATTGTGGAGTGTTTTTCTCTTTTTTGGCTCCAAATTTGCTAACTCAAGTCAACATTTCTGTTTGACTTCTTTTAGGCGTCCAACCTTGAGTTTGATCATTTTTGTCTATTTTGCAAGCTGAAGTGCTCCCGTTTGATCTTCGATTCAGGTTACTCAGTTGATCTCAGGCAGTGTCCGACAGTTCTGTTGTCGAGGCGGGATCAGTATGATTAGATATGCCTGGGAGAGATTAACTCAGAAAACTGAGTTTAGGTCTCCAGAAAGAAGGGCGCCTTTTCTTGAAAGGGGCGCTTTTGACAATGCCTTAGTCAATTTTCATTGACTTGTTCTTCGTTTTGACCTTTTCAGGCCCTCTTTGCTTTGATCTGACGTTCCCGATGTTTGATGAATCAGATGATTCTGCTTGATGATGCATCGGGTAGCCAGTTCAGTCTTGTTCACGATGCTTGACTTTGCAGTGGAAGCCGGCAAGTTTTGGGCCTTCAAACTAAAGGGTGCCCCTGGCCAGCAGGGGCGCTTTTAGCTTTTGCTTGGTTTCATCTTGGTTGTGGACTGCCAGTCTTTGACCTCCTCCATCAGTTGATTGATTTGTCGGAAGTTCTTGCTAATAGTCTCGCTGACGAGATAGGTCATAGCTGAGAAGGTCATCCTGGGAGGCAGTGAAGATTCTGGCTAAATCTGGATACCTTTAGGAAAGGGCGCCTTTCCTTGAGAGGGGCGCTTTTAGCCATGCCTTAGCCATTTTCTGGCTTATCTTTCCAGTTTTTCAAATTTGGCTTTTTCTGCTTGATCTCATCTCGTGATCGTCTGGTGTGTCTTGTGGACTTGCTGTTAGATTGATCACGTAGCCGGGAGGAAGCTGGAAAGATATCATGTATAAAGCTACAGCTCTTGGATTCATCTGGTGTCTGCAACTGAGGGGCGCCCCTGGCCAGCAGGGGCGCTTTTACCTTGAAGCTCTCTGATTTGGCACTTCTGTCGTCAATGGATCCTCCATACTTCGCTGACGGTTGGTCAATGATCCCTGAATCAGATGATCTTGCTGATTGTTTGTTGTCGAGCTAGTATGAAAGTGAAGAGGATGACTGTTTTGACAATGCCAAATGATTTGATTTGCCCTCTGAGGTCCAAGGGCGCCTTTCTTCAAGAGGGGCGCTTTTAGCCACTGTAAACTGTGTTTTGCCTTGGTAGACAAAACGTGCACCTTCCAGACTTAGCCAAATTTTGGCCTTTTCTGTTTTGAGAATCTCCTTCGTTGAATGGCATCATTTTCATCCTTTTCCGCCATGGTTTCTTCGTTGAAGCTTTTGAGGTTTAGCTTTCAGCACCTGGTACTGGCCAATTTGCCATTAATGGCTGCGGAGCTCCTAACTTTGTTCCTGAAAAATAGAAATAGACCCACCAGAGTAAAACATAATTTTTGATAATTCTGACTTGATCAGTGTGATCGTGAAGGCAATTAATCCTATCAGAATTATTTTCAATCATTTCCGGGAAGGTCCTATTTTTTAGGGTTTCCATAAAAATAGGGGTATAAAACCCTAATTTTCGTTTTTTCAAAATTTTAACCATAGGTTCCTTGACAAAAACCCACAAAGATTTCATATTTGGTTTGACCTAAAACATACTTTCGATGGCATTTTTACGTTGTTTAGCTCAATTTAAGCAGAATGCCAAAAATTTCATTTTGGGTATAACAGGAATTATTCGAGATAGGAAATAGAAAGGTCATCAACGTTTATAAAAAGTTAAATATTATTTTATTTATATTAAATTTTTATTAAAAACTAGCATTTAATATATTTAAATTTAACATTATTTTATAATATTTATTTATTTTGAATATTCACATTTAATAATTAAAATATAATATTTTAATATATTTAATTTTGATTTAAATCATTAATATATAAAAATTAACAAATTAAAATATTTAAATTAAATCTTTTAATTTATCCATTTACAAATATTTTAAAATTTGTTAAAAAATTTTTAAACTCAATATAAGATTATTTTAATATTTATAAAATTTATATTTTTTTACAATATATTTTTATTTTATTTTTTAATTAAAGTTTAGTATTTTTATTTTGGTTTCAAAGTTAAACTATTCTGATAATTTATTGATATATTATTTAGATTTTTTTTAAATTAAATTATATAAGGCGAATTTAATCCGATTTTTTTACTTTTAGATATTTTTTGGTTGAACTTCATCCGAATTTCAATGTTGTCGAACTCGAATTCGAACTTTGTGACTTAGCCTGCAATACCATGGCCAAATACTAGGGTCCCTGATGAACCTATAGAATGCTCCATCAGAATCTTGTGGTGTCAACATGATACCACTATACCCTATAACTTGGTCAATCCCTGTAGAAGAAAGAAACGATCCACTAGCCAAATAAATCCTTGGATCCCATAGCCAAACCGGAAATCCATCATACTCAATACCTGCTGACTTTTGCTATGCCACTATGATACCCACTAGAATCCAAATGAGCCAAGTCTCAAATTCCTGTTTCTGTGAGCAACCGTCAGGTAGAAACAACTCAAGGAACTTGCAAGATTTGGATTCATCTATCAACGATGGTAGCACATCATACCAGAGTGAACTGTGCAACCCCTTATCCAAACCGTACTTATGTGCCATCAAATCATTCACACCCGGGCTGAAAGAAAAATGGTGAGCACACCTCACCACACAATCAAGGTGAAACGCACCCTCCTGCATCAATGGAATACCAATATAGTCACATGGATTCCATACTTCATTGCCACCACTAAAAGATGACTCGCAACTCAAATCGTGATGGAAAGACCTTGCAACTGCTTTGTAAACCTTCTTAGCAGCCTTGATGGCAAAGTCTCTATCTGAAAGCAAATGGAGGTAATTTGATTCTATTACCTCTAGAGCGTGTTTGATAGTCCGCAAGCTCGGAATAGAAACTACACCCATTATCCCTCTCTCCATACCGAATTGAACTAGCCAAAGGAGGTATTCGACGAACTTTTGGGTTCTATCAAAGCGAAATAAGATTTGATCAACCTTATCTCCAGTGACCTTCAACTAATCCTTCCATCCTTGTGACTCATTAGGCCATTGATCACAATTAGTGTAATGTCCCAGTTTTTGACTACATGGAGAAAATATAGTATTATTCTAATTACTTAATATTTTCCTCCAAATGTTAATTCAAAAGAAAATATTATTAATTAAATAATATTATATTTAAGTGACATATTAAATGCAAATTCAAAATTAATCACAATTGGAAATTAAGAGAAAAGAAATTTGAAGAGTCAGGCAAGTAGAAAACCAAGGTCAAGGCAAAGGTTATAAAAGAGTTTTGTGGAGCAAATTGAGATGTTGGATTTGATTTTGAGAAACTGGCTTTTGGGTGGTTGAACAAGGTTCACCACAATTTTTTGTGGAGACGGAAACCTCCATAAACGATATCATCTTCGGGGTTAAGAGACACTCCTTGGGTGATTGCTAGAGAAATCATACAGGTTTCTAGCTCGGACTTTAAATGATTGGAGTTTTGATGAAATTTGCAAAGTCTTTGAAAAGGTAAATTTCATTATTTTAGTTGGATATCAAGGTGAAGAATTTCAGGTTTTCTCTGGGGTTGCGGAATTGTACAAGCTTCAGGATTATGGTGATGATTAACAATATAAATCTTTTGTAAGCTACTGAATTTAATTCCAATGATAATATTCATTTCCGTATCATTGTATTCTCAATTTGGTGATTGCGTATGATTAATAAAGTGATTGTGATTTCGAAGATAAATCATATATCTTGAAAATTGAAGAGCTGAGAGAGGAGGTCAATGCAACAATATTGAGATTCGATTCATCAATTGTTTAGCAAGATGTTGCTTGAAGAACTACAGCATTTAGAGGAGTTTCATATTAGCATCCCCAGCTTGTCTTTACTACAGTATTAATCAAGAAAGGAAATTTGTAGTCCTTCTTTTAGACCTGACGACAATCCAAAGAAACGTGGAATCTGGAATAATGTTTAATATGCAAAATTATGGGAGTTTATTGTTCTATCAGGAGCTACTTCTTTTAAAGTTGACGTTTAATTTTCTATAACACCAAAGAGTTGTCGTTTATTCTCGAGAACTACTCCAATTCCTGTTGTTGCCACCTGAAACACTTGGAGTATAATGAAAAATATGTTCTTGTAATCATTGCAGTGAATGGTCTGAGGAGTCGAGTGTTCAAGCAAGGAGTTGTTTGACAAAATAGTGAAGCTTTCTTCACCATTTAGATTTCAAGATGGAAGATTTCAATGTCTAAGGAATCATAATATATGAGTCGTGGAATATCAAGAGACGTCTCAAGAGTTATGATGAAGAATTATATAGTTCAAACATATGTGATTTCATACAAGGGCAAAAAACCAAATTAAGAGGATAAATTGATGCATTTGAATTAATTAAGAGTCGGTTGCTCATAAATTCAAGTGTATATTGAACCGCCTTATATTTGCAAGAAAAGTGAAGTCTTGGGAATAAGTAACGGGTGCAAATAAAGATATAACTGCTACCTTCTGGGACAGTCGAATAGCTAGGAAGAGTTTCTCCATTTGTAGCAGTCGGAGATTGCAATCACAAGAGGCAATTTAGATATTGAATACATTTAGGAGGAAGTCGATACAAATTGAAACAGTCAGCAAACTAAGACACATCATCGCCACCTTGGATACAAAGCTATTGTCTTCCATGTGTAATATTTGTGGAGTATCAAGTTATCAGCCATTTTCCAAGTGTCAGCATCACTTATGAGTCAGGCATTAAAGCTCGTAAAAATTGACTTGCACTTTTTAAAAGGAATTGCACCCTCCCTTAGCAAGTTGTGACTATAGAAGAGGGCCTCGTAACTTCCAAAATATGACAAGGAAAGTCTCTGTGGAGGGATGAACAAGGGTTTGAGTTGTTCATGAAGAGTACACAAGTTGCGGTTGTGAAGGTATTATAATTTCCAGAATATCTCTGTTTATAACAAGTCAGCATATCAAAGCAAAATACCGCTGTAGATGTAATTTCTGAGAATATTACTGAGCAATGGTAAATTCTGAAGTTAGTAATTTCTTTGAATTATATTTTGTAATTGTATATGAATTGCACAAGAACAATCTTTTCTAGTAAAACACATCGCACATTTAATTCAGAACAGTGGGAATAACTGTCTGACCAAATGTTTGATTATCTAAAGCCATGGAATCGAAATAAATTGTAGACCAATTTAGAGCAAGACATTTCAATTAGCTACATAAATTGAAATTTTTGATTTGCTTCCATGAGGGGGAAAGATATCAGCATGAAAACCAGTTTCCCCACTAGATGACGCCCAACAATCCTCCTGTAAAGAAAATGGATCAGCGTTGTGATAGATCACACAACTCACACCAGAATCCACCTCTTCATTACAAGACCTCTCAATAGCATTCTCTACATCACCAATGTAGAAACTTGGGCATATATCACCTATAAAGGGTTCTTCTCCAGGGACACCAGCTGCAACATATCGTTCCTTGTTATGCTCATCCAATGCACTCACCCTATTGGTGTCCCACATCTTCAACATGCACATTCCCACAATCTGTGCATGTATGCTCATCATCGTTCGTTACCATATATAGTTGAATTTCAACTATGGTTGATGTAGATTGTGCCAAGCTCACCTCCACAATAAGCTCATCAATCTGAGTCTCTCACTCTTGAAGGGCCATTTGAGTGCTCTTCAGAGAGTCCATGGTGACCTCAAGCTCATGAGTGAGCTCATCAACCTCCTCCTCTTTCCCTTTGAGTGCATCATAATAAATCCCATCTAGCATGAGAAGATGATCTCTATCTGATAGTAACTGTAGGTAATTAGTTTTCATTACCCCCAACGCATCTCTGAGTGCTTGAAACTCTACAAGGGAATGGTCACCGTCAAAGTGCTCATGCGTTCCCGAAGTCCTCCAACAACAGTTTACCACCAACTGCTAAGTGACATCAAAATGTTCTATGGTTGTGGCAATCATACCTTCATTCACCTTTAATTGTCCTGCCAAATGATGGGACCCCTGAGACCTGTCATCCCCATACAAATTTTCTGATTTGTAGTTGAATCGCCATCATTAACTAATTGGAAAACATCGTCATGTGTGCCATCATCATTGCACACATCCTCATCATATGCATTGGTGTTATGAACCTCATAGGATGGCTCAAATGGAATATTGGAGGTTGCTGGTTTGACAAACTCATTGCACACTTCCTCCTCCAGAATAGATGCATGTACATTCAAAGAACCATCCTAGAACTCCGCTAAACTTCCATCATGAGGTATGGCATCCTCGTCACCTAAAACCACTGTTATGCACTCCTCATCTGTTTCCCCAACTAAAAGATGAGGCTCCAACAACTTTAAATGCACCTGTCCTTGGTCTAGACACTTATGGCTGGGCTCCCAAGCTTCTTTGCATTCAAAGCAAAGTCTTTTTTTCTGCAGATCGTTTTTACTGCTCCCAATATGTTCATCAATAGGTGCTGACCCATGTAGTGTCTCACATTCAAAACCAAACTCGTTGCCTGCTGCAACTCCTTTTCCATGATCACCTGTTGGCTACAAATCACTTTGAACAAATTCATTTTCCTTATCCTTCCGTTTAGATTTTGCAACCCTCATTAAATATCCTTTTTTTGTTTTAGGATCCTTCATTAGCTTATACAATTCCTGCATCAGTTCAAACATAGATTTATCTACAGCCATCTTTACTTTTACTTCAACTGAAAATTTCCTTTTTACTAACCCCGCAAGCTGCCAAGAAAAAATGAGCTCTGAATATTTTTGATTCACCCAACAAGATGGCAAGAAAACTGTGCTTTGATACCACTGTAATGTCCCACCCCCGATCCAAGTTTTAACTTGCAATTTTGGCTCGGTTATTTTCAGTTTGACAGATGGAATATTTTATCAAACTCTTCACTTTACTTAGTGTGTATATATCAATGGCAATCGAAATGATATACAACCTCAAGTCTGATATTCATTACTATCTTCATTACATTTGCAACAGACCTTAACCAATAGAATCTGAGTAATAATAATAGGCTGCTATGAATGTTTTGAATACCCAGAAATGTATTACATCAACAGGATAGTTCAGAACATACATTCAGATTTGCTACAGCAGTTAACAAGTTTACAGACTTATGAATGTGTATCAATAATTCATTTCAGATACGCTCATATGCAGACCTTTGAATAGCAGTGATTGACAGAAGTATACAATAAAGGGATCTGAGAATATAGCAAGTTAAAGATGCAAATAGAAACCATACTCAAACCTGATAACCAATACACCTAGGCTTGATAGTGCTCGTGACTGCTCCAAAACAGCTCAAAGCAATGTAATAGCAGCCAATGACAAGCCTGTTACCAAGCACCACCCAAACATATGGTGCGACAGCAAACTTAGCGCTAAGAAGATCACGATTTCTCTAATAGATACATCCAGGCATGAAGTTGATTGTTGTTCAGTATTGAACCCCTCTTGAAGGCCCACGCACTATAGTCCAAACTAGCCTTGGTCACAAACCCAATATAACTATGAATGTAGCGGTTGAGTGTAGCTCCAATGACCACAATTGACAAAGTTGAAATAGACTTGTTGGCGTAATAACTAACACCTCTGGTGTGTGAGTTAAAACGGACAGCTATGCACACTACGTGATGAGTGCTCTTCAAATTAGGAGGGGAAGCTCCCTCTTTTGTTGGTATGCATTCTAAAAGTAAAGTAATCTAAACCTATCTTTTTCGACTCAGCTGGGAGAGGCACAAGGTTAAGGAAACCAAGGACATTGCAGCTAAGGGTTTTCTCTGGTTTTGCAGGTCTTAACTACAACTAAAACTAAATACTTTAATCTATCCAATTTCCTCAAGTAAATAGAGCATGAGGAAAAGGAGCAGGAATGGTTTTACACGATAAGTCGGGTACAGATTCACAACTTGAAGGCAAGGTGGCACAACAATTTGCTTGGCTGAATAGGCTTATTATCAAACACATCACACGATAAGCTTTAGGTACAAACTCTCAACATGAAGGCAAAGTGGCACAACAATTTGATCAATTCGAATAGGCTTATTGATAACAAAACATAAAGGATAGCCAACTAGGATAGTAAATTGCATAGGTAGACACGCAAACAATCTATGATCAAACTAGCCACTATATTTAACTAAGTTGAGCATTCACCATAATAATTGCATGAAACCCAAGTGGCATAACAATTCATTATCAAGACAAATACTCATGAACAAATACAAAAAGGCAATATTATAGGCAAGGTGGGCACAGCATATATTACTCTCTCGTGCAGAAGTTCTAATTTACAAGGGTGAACCAATCTTGAGAATAGGCATGTTGTCGACAGCGCAACAATTCTCTATCACAAGCAAAAGTTCTTTACAAATGAGCTGAAAGCTCTTATTTATAGACATCAAAGGTGTAGGCAACCCTAAAATCACCTTGAGTCAACTACAGTCTCACAACATGTGAGATTTATTCATCTAAGTCTAAATGAAAGAAACTATACAGTTAACTGGAAAGCTACTATCAGTTAACCGATACAAACAATGCTAACTGGACATGTGCAACATGCACGTCCTTATTGAAAAGAAAGGTAACTGATAACTACCATCAGTTAACTGGTCCTAACTAAAAGTCTATCCTCCTGCGAAGATATCTCCAAGAATGAGATAGACATGCCTGATATCAACGAGGAAAACTCAAGAACTGACTTTGAGTTAACTATTGCTTCTGACTCATCCTCGTCAATAAATGCAGGGCCCAGCTACAGGCTGCTGAGACATCCTCTGACCCAGCTGAGACAGGCAACGTAAAGCTGGAGCTAACATAAACAGGACGAGCATCTGAAATCATCAAACAAACTGAATCCAAGGCTCCAAAACCTTGGGCGCCCCTAGCCTCCAGAGGCGCTTTTGACATTTTTTGACAATTCTAATCAAGTCTGGAACCTCAAGTTTGACCTTTGACCACGACAGCATGACAACTCTTATTCACCTGCTGACAAATGCATTGCGAAGCTGGATCAAGACGGAAACAAACCTCCTAGGTGTCACTTGATCAGAAAACTTCATCTGAAGCTCCAAAAAAATGGGCGCCCCTGGCTGAGAGGCGTGCTTTTTCACTCCAGACTTGTCATTTTAAAATTCCCTCGTTTTGCGTTCAATCTCCAATTTCAAGTGATATATTGATCCGTTGGACTAGCTGGTTGGCTCATCGCGAAGCTGACAGGAATCCGGAGAAGACATCTTGGAAGAAACAAATCACAAAAAGTTGATCTAGGCTTCCAAAATGAAGGGCACCCCTAGCTCAGAGTTGCGCTTTTTCACTCTAGAGTTAGCCATTTTTACAGCTTCACCTTGTCAAAAAACCCCTCCGAGACAAAGTAACTTTTCAGACCGAAGCGTTTTGAGCTTAGCTTTCAACACCTCGCACCTCGCCATCTGCCATTGATGAGTTCAGAAAACCTAACTTCGCACTTGAAAAAACAAAACTACCCACCAAGCTTAAACTAAGTTTTAACTGAAACTAACTTCACCATTGTGATCGTGAAGCAAAATAAGCCAATCAAAACAAATTTCAGCCAATTCTGACAAGTTTCAATTTTTAGGGTTTTTGACCTAAAAACAAGGGTCCAGAAACCCTAATTTTCATTTTTATCAAATTTTGCCAGTATCTCCGTGGCATCACACTGACTCAAAGCCCATACTTGAATTGCCCAAAAACTGTTTTTGACATCATTTTAACAAGGTTTAGAACATCTTAAGTA
The DNA here is from genome assembly GCA_007115665.2 of Sequoiadendron giganteum. Taxonomy (NCBI): domain Eukaryota; kingdom Viridiplantae; phylum Streptophyta; class Pinopsida; order Cupressales; family Cupressaceae; genus Sequoiadendron; species Sequoiadendron giganteum. The sequence goes on along the minus strand of CM021102.1, from coordinate 394,182,700 downwards.
AAATGCCTTAATGAAGCAAAAAAATTGGTTTGGGTACAACAAGACTCACACGCCAAGTCCTAAAATACTGATCATGACCCTTCTAATCAACTCCACAATTTCTCTATACCAATCGACCAACCCTTCAATCTTCCTTAGAACCAATGTTGAAGGAAAGAGATGAGATGGAATAGCCAGGACTCACACCCAGCCAAGGATTGGAAGCACAACTACCAAAGGAATACTCCTCCCAAAACTTGTATCACTAAATAGGTGATCCGACAACAAGTAATTGTGAACGCTAACTCAGATTATTTGTTCTTTCTCTTGAACTTTTCCTTGACCCATCAACTCCTCAAATTAATAATGATACCCTTCTTATTTAATTTAATTTCCATTATAACATGTTATATTTACACATTTAACACGTTTCCAATTGAATTGACCTTGAAATATGAATTATTCGCATTAGAGTGATTTACTCAATGTTTGTTTGTCCCTTTGGAAAAGAGAAAACCATAAGCAATATGGTCCTAAGTTATGTGGCTCTTCAAGTGACCTACAGTTCTCATTCAAATGAGCTTGAGTCATAGACAAAAAGAGAACATGAGATCCTTTCCAACAATTGCTTGAAGAAGCCCTCAAGAAGCAGAGAATCTAGATAATGTACCAGTTTCCCCAAGTGCTTCAACAAGTTGTGCATACTGCATACAATATATCAACTTCAACAACCAAACATTTAAAAAGAAACAACAGTAGATAAAAAATAAAATAAAAAAACCAAACATTTTGAGGGTCCATAACCTTTTAAGATACATTTCAATTTTGATATCCTCTCTTGAAGAAAATTTTGATTTAGATGCAGTAGACAAGCAGCTTGACCAATTGTAATTTTAACCATATTTCTATCTATGAAATTTCAAATGATGAAAACCTAATCCTCTGATTTTTTTAAGTCACTTATTATTTCCTATCAACGTGGGAATTATAATTTCTTCAAACTAGCCAAAAGGATCAAGGAAATTATGGGTTAACATTAGGATATGAGGAAACTTAGCCAAAACTAAGGTAGATTTTGTTGCACAGGCGGTTGTCGTTGTACCAAAAGATCAACCTATTAATGCCTGATACAACCGCCAAATTTATACAAGATCCACGAGAGGTGGTTAAGCCATGTCACGAACCCAAGCGCCATGTTGCACTACACAAGGAGACCAAGGGCAAAACTTTTGCAACAATTCCCCCCCCCCCCCGCTCGCCTCCCTCAACACAAGCGAGGGGTTCGAACCTATGACCTCGACTCTGATACCAATTGTTGCACAGGCGGTTGTCGTTGCACCAAAAGATCGACTTGTTAATGCCTGATACAACCACCATATTTATACAAGATCCAAGATCCAAAAGAGGCGATTAAGCCATGTCACGAACCTAAGCGCCGCACTGCACAACACAAGGAGACCAAGGGAAAAACTTTTCCAATAGATATTATTGAAAACATCAAGGAGAAATGTTGTCCCATGAAGAATTATAAAAATCAGTAGAAAAAGACATAACAATCATGTTAAGAATAAGAAAAAATAGTGTATGATAATACCGATGCATTACACAAGTTTACAAATTTTGACATATGTGATAGTGTAACATACAATCCTTGAAGCACTACAATGGTTTGCATTTTGTATATCCAATTGTTGTACCCAAAATTAAAAATTTTGCTTCATTAAGGCATTTTGTAAAAATGGTCAAAGTCTTGTAAAATTTTCATCAAAAGTCAAAAATTTATAAAAATAAAAATTTTCTATTTTTAGAACTTTCTAAAAATAGACTTGATTTAGGGTTTTCTAGGTTTGTTGTCAAATGGATTTTGGCAAAATTTCTAAAAATAGAATTTTTGATTGCAGGGCTCAAACTGATTTTGATTGGTTAAAAATACTTCCTAATCAAGCCAGTCTGGTGAGAATCGTCAAAAGGTCAGTATTTCTCTAGTGGATCTATTTTTCTTTTTCAAAGGGAAAAACATCAGCTCCAAAGTCATCAATGTAGGATGGTCAGCTGCCAGGCGTCAGATTCAAAGGCTCAAATGTTGCACAAAACTGAGAAACGGTGAACATGCACGCAGAATGAAGAACGAAGAAGGGAAAAAGTGAAAATCTTCAAAATTGTGAAAAAATTTCTAACACTGGAGATGCTAGGTGCCCCTGTCCAGTCAAGGTGCCTAGCAGTCAATGCCTTAGAATATTTTTCAGCTTTTGTTGTTTGTTGCATGCAAAACGATGAATATAGTTCGCAAGGCGGTGAACGAAAAGCGAAAAAGTTGAAAATCATCAAAATAAAACTAACTCTGGCAAAACCAGGTGCCTCATTTCAAGGAGGACGCTTGGGATCTCATGCCTTAGAATATTTCTCATGTTTCTCAAAAAGCATGCAAATCTTACCCGTCAGCCCGATTCAGTCACACAGTAAGCAGTTTTCAAAGCAATAAAAGGCAAGGGATCATCTCAGTTGTGTTCAGGCTCTTCAATGAATCCATCGCCCAATACAAAGGATCTATCGGATAGTGGGAAATGCAAATCGAACGAAGGTGGAAACACAGAAAACAAAGAAATCACAAAAAAGTTGAAAATCCTCAAATTTTGACTAAGTCTGGAAGACTTGGGCGCTTCATTTCAAGGAGGGCACCTAGCTTCTTGTGCCTTAGAATATTTTCGCATTTTTCGGAAAACGGTAAAACACCTTCGTCAGCCCAGTTCCAACTCTCAAAAAATCAATCAAATGTAGGGACAGAGGCTCGCAAAAGCTATAAATCATCTCAGATATGATCAAGCTTGCCAAAATGACTAACTTTTAGTCTCTGTTGTTCACCAGCTGACAGAAAATGGCAGTCAAACAAGGGTCACCGGCTTCACGTGAAATGGAGCAAGTCAAAATTTGAAAATCTTGAAAAAATGGTTCTCTGGAGAAGTTGGGCGCCCCTTTTCAAGGAGGGTGCCCAAGTCTTCACACCTTAGGAAATTTTGTATTCCAACATGCCTCCTTCCATTTCCATCTCTGCTGACAGTTTCAAACACGTACAATCATGATCAGACGATGTTGGATGCCGATATGAAGCTTGGGATCACTTCAGCAATGGCCAAACATGAAATTGCCATGATCAAACAAGTTTTACCAATTGGCAGTGCCAATTTGTCAGATCATCAAAGTCAGAAGCAAGCTTTGTTGGATGCAAAACAAGTGAATTTCAAAATATCAAAAAAATTCTAAGTCCTAGCATGTTGGGTGCCCCTTTTCAAGGAGGGCGCCTAGACTTCCAACACTTAGAAATTTTTCGAATTCAGCACGCCTATTTCCAATTCAGCCTTTGTCGTCGGCAACGTGTTTGATAATGTCATCGGATACATATGTTTTTGCATGTGTTTTTTGTAGATATAAAAGAGGAATTCACCGTTTGATGCAAACGAAGTCAAATTTTTGCATGCATAGTTTCTATCTTCGTGGATAGACTCCAAAATAATAGGGTTTTGCATGCAAAGTTTTTTTTCATCTCCAAACCCTATTCAAGAAAGCTTTTAGCATTCATTATTCATATTTTATAGGTTGGCATCTAGAGGAAGAAACATAAAATTTTCTTCTCATCAAGATTTGGAGGCTCAAACAAAGTGTTTTTTAGTATTCTTCATGGATTCGAATTGGAAAGCACAGAAGAACACTTTTTCATGGTCTAATTTTCTAGGGCATCACATTTCAAAAATAAGTGGTTAGAATTTTCAAGTTTCATCGATTTGGGTCTACTTGTTTTTCACTCCTCTTGAAGATTGGAAAATTTTAAAAATTTGCATGTCGGCCTCTATTTTTTAGGAGATCACGTATGTTCGGGAAATCCTCAGCTTTTTCAAAATCTGACGATCTAGGTCTCTTCAAAACATGATTATCTACAAAACCCAGACCTCGGCTATTTTTTAGGAGATTTGTTATTTTTAGAATCAACAAGCTATTTTTAATAGGTTGTCCGAGCATAGGCGTGTTCACAGTCAAACTTCACCGTTTTCATCAAACAATACTCTTTCATTGAAAAATCAAGAGAAGTGTCAGAAGCATAAAGCCATAGAGGAAATCAGGATAAAAGCAAGAGGATATATTTATAAAAGGTCATCACTCCAATTACAGAGCTGCAAAGATTATCAATAAATGAGTCACCTGTTCGAGCATACAATGTTTCCTAAGAATACAACTAAAAGCAGTAGTTAACTCAATGCCTTTTCCGAGTTTAACTTGTTCTCATTCATGCATTTCTCTTCTTTGGAAATATCAATGTATAGTTGGAGCTTTTCTTGATGTTAAGTCAGTTAATTGATGTTAACAGTTGGTTAGTTGTTAGTTAACTTTTGTATAGTCTTAGAAATAAAACTTGCAAGTTGGCAAGTCTAGCTGTTAAAAACAAGGAGATTTTAGGGTTCCCTACTCCTTGTTTGTGTATAAATAAGGGCAGCCTTGCCCATTTCTTTTTAACCGTTGTTGTGATAACAAATTGTTGAGCCCTTTTGCCTACAACTTTGTTATTTAGTGTCTATTCAGTTTTGTTTCAAATGTAATCTGGTTTGATCGCATATTGTAAGCCTACTTTGCTATAATCTGTTGTCCCAAAAATGTGTTGGCTGTTATAAAATTGAGGAAGGAAATATCGTGCCCATTTTGCTTTGATCTACTGTCTCAATCTATTTCATTACTTTGTCTTATGTTTTGCTTTTGTAATCTTTATTTCAGCTTACATCTAATAAGTACAATGAGTCTTCGAGTGTGTTCTAGAAGCAAGTCTATTTAAGCTTTTGTGTTAAATTAAATCATTCCTTGTTTACTTCTGATTCTCAGGCTCTGAATTTACTTGAGTTATCAAAAGCGTCTTTAGAGTAGGCCTAGTTGTAGTTGAAGTTCTAGAAAAGAAAAAACCGCAGCTACGACGCAAAGAGTTTTATAACTTTGTGCTCTTTGCTGAGAATAAAAAGATTGGCAGTAGTTTAGTATTTCCTTTTAAGCATAACCAACAAAGAGGGAGCTTCCCCTCCTAATTTGAAGAGCAGTCTAACTGTGCATAGTTGTCTGTTTCTAATCCGCATTCCAGAGGTGCGAATTGAAATGCCAACACCAAGAATGGAGTATTAAAGGTCAGGGCGGTGGAGAAAGCCTAGCATTGTGCACTCACAATTGAAACGAATTTTAAATGTAGTGGATGGAAAGAAATTGCTGCAAAAAAGAAGGAACGCCAAAGCAAGACAATATAGGCCCCAAATTTGACAAGAATCTGCTAAATTGCAATTCCTGGCATTAGAGCCAAATATCAAAGGCACCTCAAAAGAATTAAAAGTTTAAAACAAACTAAGTGAACCATGACACTCAATCTGGCAATCTCAATGAATTTTTATTGTTGTCTTACTTTGTTATGTTTTCTAATCAACTCATTGCTCTTCTAATTTCTTTTATATCATAATAAGTTGGTTGTGTTGAGTTCAAAATCTAATCAATGAGTTGAGTTAAATTTTGATGATATGGGGGTCACAAGGAGAATAAGGTAACCTAATTTAATATGGGTTTCATCAATTTTCATTTCAAGTTCACTTTACACTAGAGAAATTTGTATAATTCTCTATTTTATAGTGCCTTCTCATCAAGGGAGTTATAGGATACATCTATTCAGTAAGAATTTAGAGATTGTGATAAAAATAATTAGGTAAAAATATTTTATGCTTTAAATTGAATGAAGATTAAAAAGTGCAAAACTTGAATTACATCTTAGCAGTTTAGTTGGAAGCACCAATATTGCAGCTTCTAGTTCTTGAAACAGAGTGAAGTGTAACACCCTTGTGGTTTGAATAAAGATTTTTTCTTACAAGATTTGCATTTCACCTGTTTTTTATCAATATTTGATATCACATCATAGCACTACTATGTACAGAGGACTTCCAAGAATTACCCATAAATGTTGATACCGTTGAAAGATACTTGATGTCTAGGCATGCACTTTGTGAATCCAGTGTTCTCTTGAGATAGGCATTGCATTCCTATTGACAACCAACCAAATCAATTATATATGAACTGAATTATAAAATTTGATAACACAACCAGTAGAAATCAGGAAACAATATTCTGCAATTTTTAATGTGCTGACCTGCTCTGTGTTATTTGCGACTACACGAGAGAACTCTTCTTGCCATAATTGATGCCCATGGGCATGAACATAATCCTGCATTGTTACAGCATGAATGTTACATGGTGTGTGATAATTGGCATGGCTTCATCAGAGGCAAAATCATTTATTTCCCCAGGAATCAAAATCCTTTTTGTGTGAGTTTTAAATTTTATTTGCCAGTTTTATAAATAATGCATCACTATAAAGCTATAAAGCAGCAACATTGATTAACAATCCTAATAATCAAAAAGATTCCAACAATGATGTCCAAAGGAACAGGAAGAATACATGATATAAAAATAAACTTATAGAACAGATACAAAGTGTTTGATATCAATTTTAATCTCAAAGCTATAATGTCATCCATAAAGTTATGCTATAATGTCACAGAATACTACAAAATATAAGATGCTGCCAAGACTCTCATATAATCAATAACTAAGCATACAGAATAATTCGAGGTGTTAACCTATAGTTTTGAATCAGATGGTTTGAACCTATATTGAAAGATTTGTCCAATGCAATCCAAACTCTAATAACACGATAATATGTTCAGCAATGCAGAGAAGATATCTCATCTGCAATTAAGAATCATCTGGAATTGTTCATGACGATAAGAACTGTAGGAGCTACCTAAACAATGAGTATTTGGTAACTGTAAAATACATAGACCCTTGTCACTCTTTCCGTCTAAGAGGAAATTTGTATATGGGAAATATTTATGTGCAATTATTTTCTAAGACTTCCATCCCAAGCTCATTTTCAAGACGAACAAAAAGAATTAATAGAAAATGCCCTATGAGCTTTGGAAATTGATGTGTCGTTTCAAGGTTTTTGCATATAAGGGATATCAGAAACATAAATATAGTGTTAAAAGACTTGGACGCGCCTTGGACTCAGCAAGCTGATTTTTAACTCAAACTCAGACTCAGTGCCCAGACTCGGCAAAGACCTGGCAAATTGAAAAACCCATGAAATTTAGAGATTTTTAATGATTTAAAACTTGTTTCATGCACTTTTAATAAATAAACCTTAAAGACAATAACCTCATCAAATAGAAGCTTCTTTGATCACATACACAAGTATTCATTGATCACATAAGTATAAACGTGAATTTTTGCTGAAGGAAATAATACATTTAGAATTTTAGATATATAAATATTGTCAAATGTACACAAAACTCATGGAATATGAAATCCATGGCATCAAAAGTTCAAAACAAAAACCAGAAGTCTATAGCTCGGAGGAGCCTACATCACTCGACCCTCCTGCATAGGTGTCTAAGATATCTACCTATGTCTTAGTGACACTCACATCAACATCCAAGGTGTCTGCTCGTGCTCTATCCTCCTCTACCATGGCTACTAACTCTGCCTCTCTATCCACCTGCTCAACCCAATCAAGGTGTTCATCACTAAAGATAGGACCTCAGCTTCATTCATCCAATCTGATTGTGGATCAACCTCATCTAGTCTGATGCATGATAAGTCATTGCCTAAAATTTGTCTATGGTGAAGGTGAGTGTTGTAATGAACATAAACTAGATAATTCAGCCTCTGCACTAACAGTCTATTGTGAGTCTTGCAGTGTATGTGCTCAAACATACTCCAATTGCGCTCACAACCTGAAACACTACATAGTTGGTTCAATACTCAAACTACAATCCTCTGAAGACTTGGTACCTTAGCACCAAATCTTTCCCACCATATATGTGAGATGAGAAAAAGAAAAAAAAAATCTATCTCATTGTCCAACTTTAAGTTTCAATATTTAATAATAATCGATAAAAAAAAAGTTTTAAATTTTAAACTTAAATTATGCCCTTAATAGATTTTTCCCTGGCTGCAATGTCAACTAAGTTGCCTTGCATATATCTTGTGCAAGAGATCTCCTTGTGCAAGTCTAAAGATCTCAATCTCGGTTACTATTTGTGCTCCAACACCAAATTTAGGCATCTTCCACTCTATGACTGTGTAGACCCTACTCAAAGCCTCCTCATCTGCCTTGAAATTAGGGCAAAATTGGAGTGTCGAATTGGGGAAATAAGTAGTTGTGTGTAGAGGATTGTTAAGTTGGAGGTTCCATCATCTATCAATGATTTCCCAATGGGGCGATACTTATCCTCAACTCCCGCATAAATGGATCTAATGGCCTCCTTATCCCTATCCATTCCCTCATATATGCAGCTCACTACAGTCTTCTCCCCATCAACAACTTGTAGGAGAACCACTAGAGGCTCTATGAACTACAATTATTGTGAAACATTAACATAAGTAACTATGAACAAAAACAAAATGAAATGAAATAAAAATATAATGTAGAATTAAATTTACCTCTACAATCTTTACAGTTGGTACCCACAAGCTTTTCTCATCAAAAATTCAATTAGCCACATCATCCCCTACATTGGTCTTAGCATATGATGAGGAAGTCCACTCCTCACTAACAAACATGCACCTCAAAGTTCCCTTTGCTTGAAGCAAGGATTGTGATGTCATAAAATTGGTTGCAAACCGAGTTATTCTAGGACAAGCCAACTCCTTCCCTGTGAAATGCCTCATTAGGTTGAGGACCCACATATGATTGTACATGTATTTACAAAAAAAATTGTTGTCTCCACACACACTTTGATCCATAGAATCTTGCCAAGATCTTGCAATATGAGGTCAAGGCCATAAAAACAGAAATCTGCAAAAAACCTGATTAATCGCGATTTTTAAAAAATCAGCGCCCTCCACGATTTTTCCCAAAAATGTCCAAAAAATCGTTGAAAAAAGTCAATGATTTTCTGGGCGATTAAAACAGGTTTTAGTCGGGTTTAAATCGGTTAAAATGAAACCTGCCAGATAGTTCCCACAAAAAATGAAACCCTAAAATCCGTGCGAAAAGGCTATAATTTGCAAATGCGTCTTCCTCAAACCACAGAAGGAAAGCGATATTGGAAGTGGCAGACATCGGAGCGCGGAAACACGAGCGATTTCCAATTTGCTAATTTTTTTGGCGGACATCAAAAGCTCACTCACGATTTTTCTTCTTCCCTTTCATTTCTTCCTTCCAGCAAATTTGCAAGGTAGGCTCGATTTACTATTTACTGTATTTTCTAAAATTTTTTTACTGTAATTCTTCATAATTAAATTATTTTTACTGTAAAAATATTTTGTATTATTTTGTAATAATACAGGAAATTATTACAAAATACAGTATAAAATAAAATATAAAATATTTATACTGTAAAACTGTATTTTGTATTATTTTGTATTTATTTTTACAAAATAAAATATTGTAAATGTATTAATTTTACAAAATAATACAAAAAACAATTACAGTATTTATATTTATACTCTAAATGTATTATTTTGTATTTATTTTATGCCAAAAAACAAATATTTTTTATTTATTTTGTATACTACAAATTACAAAATATACTACAAAATATTTATACAAAATTCTGTATAAAATGAAAAATACATAATATTTATTTTTATTTACTGTATTTACATTTTACAAAATGAAAAAAAAATATTATTCTGAAATATTTATATAAAATTTTGTATAAAAATAAATACAAATATAGTAGCAATATTAATACTGAAATACATTTTATAGTATTTTGAAATTTTGAAATATTTATTTTATGCCAAAAAACAAAGAATTGCTTCAGCTGTGTTCTATATAAAAAGGCATACATTGAAACAACATATTCTCTAATGCAGAATACGTCATAATGCCACGTGTAAAAGACTTTGCGTGGACACATTGCAAGGCAATACCGGGTTCAATGAAGGTTCAATGTAATTGGTGTTTGCTTGACATCAACGGTGGCATTTATCGTTTCAAATGGCATTTGGCAAATGAGTCAAGAAATAACACCACTCTTTGTACAAAATGACTTGTAGAAGTCACGTATTAGGCAAAACAAGTGCTTGAAGGGATTTCTGGGGGTAAGGCTAAAAAGTCAAGAACTAGGAATGCTGTAGAACCCAGTTCTACAAAAGTTAGGAGGAATTGCTTGGACAGGGAAGATAGTGCACATGTGTTTTCCAGGGAATCTGGGCCGACACCTTCTACAACACATGGTCCAAACACAGGTGGAGGAAACATAAATTCTTTCTTCCCACCTCTTACTACACCAAGATCACAGACCACTTTGGAGAGTACAAGATGGAAGAAGACTGTCCATGAACAAGCAAAGAAGGCAATAGAAAATTTCTGGTACTACTCTAGCTTGCCATTCCATGTTGCCAGGTCTACATACTGGCAAGGTATGGTGGATGCTATTGCATCTGAAGGTCTTGGGTTCAAAGCCCCATCTTCTAAGTCATTGAGGCTTCCTTTGCTTAATGATGCAATACAAGATGTTAATGATGTTGTTGATGAACATCGACTGATTTGGGAAAAGACTGGTTGTAGCATAATGTCAGATGGATGGGCAGATAAGAGGAATCGAACACTCATCAACTCCCTCGTGTCTTGTGAAATCGGCACAATTTTTTTGAAATCTATGGAGGCATCAGACATGTTGTACCCAAAATTATTTTTTGCTTAAATTGAGCTAAATCATGTAAAATTGTTGTCAAAAGTCCATTTTAGGTCGAACAAAACATAGGCTTTTTGTGGGTTTATTTCAAGGAAGATACTTGCAAATTTCTGAAAATTTGAAAATAAGGTTTCAAACTATAATGTCCCCTTTTTCACAAGCATCAGAGTTGGGGGATTAGCCTATTTTCCTGACCCTCGTAGGCTAATAGTTATGGATAGAGGGTTTCTTGGACGGGCACTTGGTCGTCAGTTTGCAGTATGGATCTTCGGAGTATGGTGGATAGGATGAATTGTTGCATTTAGCAAGATACTTGTGCTTAAATTTATGATACTCACCTTCTATTTCACCATCCTCAACCTACGGACCATGTGTCTTTAAAAAGAAGGGGTCACTTTATATTTTCCAGTTACTATTCATTCATAAAGTGAAAAAGAAATAACTTAAGTGAATAGTGCTCATTTTAATGAATAGTGTTTTCAATGTGAAATTATAAATATCAAGAGAGAAAGTTCGACCCTCTTCATGAAAAGATGATTTTAGCTTGTTGAAACTTGGGAGTTGGCTTTGGAGGAAGAAGGACGCTAGGGTTTCCTAATTTCTTGCAATGGGTAAGCCTGGTGGGGCTTTGTTCTTCAAATTTGAGCTGCTTGAGGGTGTGAAATACCACCTTAAAGTTGCTGGTCAGTTTTTGGTGGCTTCATTTTGGAGACACAAGTTGTTGTGTGCAGATTTTTTGAGCCATTTTCAAAGGAGTTTTGAGCGGCTATAGTCTCCATTATTGTTTTTATGGGAGCTGTTCGGTTTTGAGACATTTTAGAACTGTTTTTTGAAAACTACAGCCAGCTGCGTTTTCTTGAGGGTTTGAATCAGCAAAAGAAAAAAAAAACACCTTTTCTAAGAGGCTGCAATCACATCCAAAAGGGGCGCCCTTATCCTAGAAGACATCCCATGCTAGTTTTAGGTGGGAGAAGTTTGTTATTCGAGAGTTGTGTGCACTTCTTTGGGGGCGGGTACTATAGCAAGTCACTATTCACAGTGCTTGTATGGCTGTAAGTAAAAATTATGGCATAAGATGTATCTTTTAAAATTTGATGTAAGCCAACTATTTTATGTGATCTATTATGTAATGAAGAAAGCATATTTGGCTCTTAAATTGAGTAATTACTTGAGTTATTTTCAGTAGATTAGTTTATTAGAAGTTTCCAACTTTCTGCATATGCTCTCTAGTAACATTTTGGCATTATTGGCAAACAAACTCAGAAGCACAAAAAGAGAAATTAAACCAAAACAAAATCAGATCTACAAAACTCAGTGAGAAACAGATCAGCAGAGTGGTGGAACATCACACAAACCCCTGTTTTTAGGAAAACCCCCAAAAATAGGACCTTTCAAGAATTAGTTGAAAATGATTTTGATAGGATAAATTGACTTCACAATCACACTGGTCAAGTCAAAATCACCAAAAAGTTTGTTTTATTCTAGTGGGTCTATTTCATTTTTCAAGAAGAAAGATAGGACCTCTAAGGCCATTAATGGCAGAATGGCCAGTACCAAGTGTCGAAATCTAAGCCTCAAAAGCTTCAAGGAAGAATCCATGGTGAAAGATGCTCGAAAAGATGCTTTGAGACGGAGGGGATTTTCAAAAGTGAAAAATGCTGAAAATATTCTAAGTCTAGAGAATGCACGCCTTGCTACTTGAAAAGAGGCTACGCAATCAATACCTTAGCCATTTTTCAAGCACCCGTACACATAGCATGGTGAAATCAATTGCTATGGTGAATGCGTTCGCATCATCAACAACGATGGTCAAACCAATCAAGCTACACAACGAATGTGAAGCACAAAGGGATGAAGATTTTCAAAGAAAATGATGAAACTACAACCAAAAGCGCCCCTACTGGCTAGGGGTGCCCTTGAATTCAAAATGTCAAAGGCAGTCATCAAGTTTTGCCAAGACAGTCATCTCCTTCATAGTTTTGTTGGCTTTCCAATGCATCATCAAGTAGGTTCACCTAATTCATCGATCACCGGCAAACGAAAGCGAAATCAGGAGATGCTGAAAGCAAGTATCATCAAAAATGGCAATCAAACATGGGAAAAAGCACCCTTGTAGCTCAGGGGCGCCCAAGAGTGAGATGATCCAGATGTCAGTTTTTGAGTAAGCTTGTCTTCAGCTAATCTCTCCAGCATTAGCTCAGCATTACAACAAACTTGTTCGCCAGTCTGCAAGACACATCAAACGACGGCAGTTGTTGATCGTTCGAGCATGCGAAACGGAAGGTAAATCAATGCACATCAAGGCAAAAGCGCCCCTACTAGCCAAGGGTGCCTAAGAATTCGAGTCACCTATTGAACTTTTCAGCAACTGCTTTCTTCAAGGCATCTGCTCAGCATCCTTTCAGCTCCGTGACCAATCCAGTTGCAAGCTCACAGCACTTGTCAAGCATTCACAAACGAATATCAAGTGGAAAACATTAGAAGCAAAGGCGAGATGAAAGACATAAAAAAATTGACTAACTGTCAACAAAATCGCACCTTCCTAGAGATAGGCGCCCAAGAATTTGAAGCATCAGATTCAACTTTTTAGCTTTGCAGCTCCCAAGCACACTTCTTCAGAGTCGATCAAACTCTACAATGAATCTGTTAGCAGCACTTCAAGATCAACCGAGCAATCGAAATCAAGGATAGATTAAAAGTTGGCCTAGTTGTAGTTAAGATTTGCAGAAACCAAAGAAAACCTTAGCTACAACGCATTGTGTTTTATAACCTTGTGCTCTGTTGCTGAGTAAAAAGATAGGAACTTAGTTTACTTGAATTTTTACACAACCATCAGCAAAAGAGGGAGCTTCCCCTCCTAATTTGAAGAGCAGTTAGTATTGTGCATAGTTGTTTCCAATCAGCACTCCAAAGGTGCTAATTGAAACGCCAAAACCCCCTAAAAAAATCTGTCGTACCAACATACCATACCCATGTACCCATACCAAAACCCATACCCAATTTGGCAACGTAGTAAAATTATTAAATATGCTACTTGGAGAGTATGATAATGCAAGGGTTATCTTCCATAACAATAATCATCCTTCATACAAATTCGTTGGTAGACAACTGTGTAGGTTGAACCATAACCATCTTGCTATTGATCCATAATAACCAACACATGATTTAAGTACACTACTCTTCTCGACACATTTATTACAAAAAAAGTAAAAACTCATTGTCAACTATAATACGTAACAGATGATTACAAATATGCTACCTACAACGAACTATAAAATATAACAAGAAATGTAAACCTGTTATATAAATTTCTTTTTCTTTTAGGCCTAAAATAGATACTTGAGAAATTGTATATGAGTCTCTTGTTTACTAGTTCATAACCAGAAAAATAATTGCCACGAGGTGATGAAAATGCATTATTTACTCTTTTCATAATATAGAAATTGGCTTTATTTAGGCAAAGCACGTTCAAGTCACTTGTTATTGTGCCAGTTTTTCAAGTTCAAGCTGAAGGGTGCAACAAGTGACTAAGCATTGAAGTCCAAGAAAATGCTATCACAATTCACCCATTCGTATCGAGACAATCATTCACACAAGGTGAAAAATTGCCCTAAAGAGAATTAATAGTCATATTTTGTGATATATACAAGCTCCAGAAGTACCTATGAAAGTGGAATTAAATAACTAAATTGTAAAGGGTCCTCTAACCTATCTATTGATTACAATGGGAGGTTTACCCATATGACTATAAAGTGAAACTTTAATGGAGGACTTCCTTGTACAAGTGAAAGCATTGTACAAAAAACGCCACACAATGTGATCGGGAGCAAATATTCTCCACCATGTCACACAATAATCAAGAACATATTGTCTACTATTTTTCTTTATTCGCCGTTTTAGTAACTTCACAAATTACAATGTTACAACATCTGTTTACAATCATTTAGTTACAATAAATGCACTTTCCTATAAATCATTTGGAAATACCTCAATAGAGCTGATGCCAGTTTAAGTTTATCATTACCACAATCAGACCAATGAAGAGATTCTCTCAGGAATTTTACCTGAAAATACTCCATTGATTGACACTGTGACTTTATTGAAAGCGATAAATCCTGCAACATCTTCTCAAATTCTTCTGCATGAGCTATACAAAACAATAAAAAATCAAACTACATACCCATAGGCTATTCTAACATGCTCAAATAAAGAAGCATAAAGAAAATAAAAAATTCAAACTTGGTAATAATCAATGATGATAAAAGGGAGAGGAACCATGACATTATATCTCCGTCAAAGCACAAAATGAGGGCAATATATCAGGTAAATTGGAAATAGGTGATATGCAATTGAAGGAATACATCACAGATCTTTAAAAAATATATATTACATATAAGATATAATACATGCCAGATAAAGTCTCAATATGCCGCAAATGCATTTCAAATGGAAGACACTAGGTATAATGATGAAAGACATAGCTTAAAATGAAGACAAGAACCATGCTTTATATCATTCAAAACTTCAAAGATTAGACCTTAAGTAAAATGAATACACGCACAAATAGGGACAATTATAATGCAAGATGGAATTAAGGTTTGCATTCTAAATGTGGATCATTTGACTTCTTTCAAGTGCAACACTGCATGCGAGCCATTTCTTCATTTCTGAGCCATTTTGTCTGTGGGCTTCTCAATGTATTTAATATTTTCTTGCACAATTTAATTTGGGCATTACTTTCCAGTTGTTATTCACATAAATTGTCCACCTGTAATCATCTGTCCACAATTACATTCTATAATAGTCACCAAGCTTTGAATCGAAATGTCATGGACAATCATGAGGCCTTTCGAATTCTTAATTTGATGACTACTTCATTATATGATAGCTTCCTAGAAATTCATTTAAGAAAGGTATAGACTTAAGAATAATTTCTGAATACAGAATCACTCAATCTTAATCATCTATTCCACCAAGCATCTGTAGCTTTGTGTTCTCAATTTTATTTACTTGGACCAGCTCCTCATTGGATTCTTTCAAGCTTTCATTTTAAGCAAATCCATTTGAATATTCTTCTACAATCTTTTCTGACTTTTTACAATGTCTTTTCTTTTTCAAACTCTACCTAAGTTAGGTTCTTTAGTGCATGTTTAGGCTTTGTGCAATTGCAACTACAATCTTGGTTTTCCATTTCACATCATCTACTTTCACACATAATTTCAAAAGCGATAAGAGGAATACTTTATAAAAGTCAAAACTAGACACACGCAAAAGATGCCAAGGCCTTTATAGTCAATAAAACTACTGCAAAATGGTGTGTCATTTGCCCCAATTAAGTTATAACTATACAAGCTACAAAGATTTTACATCCTAGTATCTATGAATGATATGTCTAGAGTCTAGACTCACTTGGTAAACTCAAATACATGGGGAATACTATGAAGAACATGAGGTAGTATTCGAAAAAAGTGTAGGATTTCACATGTCAGCTTTGTCAATAGTCCTACCATCCTTCCTAAATATAATGTGTTACAATGAACTCAATCGTCATGTATCCTACTTCCTAGGTACAATTTCCTTGTGAGTTAACCATAAAAAAACATCTTGTCTTCATGTGTCACGGCAGGTTATAATCTATGTCATAGTTGTAAAACTCGGACTCACCAATAACTCGGCAGGCCCAAAAAAATTAAAAAACTCAGGACTCGGCAAAATCTAGGACAAAAACTCGGCAATAACTCGAAAAATTTATCAAACTTTTGAAATTACATTTTTGTTTAAATATTCTTCAAAAACACACATATATACTAAATTTGTAGAACATATTACTGATTTCCATCATATATAAATCAAAATTTGAGTTTAATACATATTATAGACCAAAAACCAAGTTCAACTTCTGAATACATATCAACTTCAAGTTTTGGTAGAAAAGAATATTGTAAATCATAAATTTCTTCTACGACTACAACTCAAAAATGTTTGATGCCGTTGTGTGGCTGTTGCTGAAGTAGATGGTATAGGTGCAATATCCTCAATAGGAAACTCAATAGGTGCCCCATTCATAGTGATAGGATCAAGTTGTGTATGTGAGGAAACTACATATGTTGGTTGAAAAACCTCACCTTCTACCTCCTCATATGCTACCACTTTCGCTTCCCATTCAGCTACCTACCCCTCCAAATCAGCTAACTCATCATCACTTAACCACGGTTCCACATCAACATCATCAAGCTCGGCAATCCAATCTGATATGGATCAATGTCATCAAGGTCAAGTGCTTCATGTGAACCTTGCCCTTGTACCTTTTTTCATGCAATTGAAGGTTGTCCTGCACGTAGACAAAGTCATTCAAGCGCTTTTGAGTCAACCTATTGCACTTCTTTGTGTGAATGGCCTCAAAGACACTCCAATTGCGCTCACAACCAGAAGCACTACAAAGTTGAGATAAAATGCAAATGGAAAGCTTTTGAAGATTAGGCATTGTGGCACCATAATCTTTCCACCACAAATCTGCAAAGATAACAATTGCCATTTATAACTTTGTATGGATTCTAATAAACTTAAAAATTAAAATAAATGGTAAAATAATATCAAACACATGAAGTTTTTACCTGGTTGTAGAGAGTCCTACGAATGCAAAAATTGGAAGAAAACAATGCCCCTTTGGCCTTCTTATAACTCTATATCTCATCAAGTATGATATCTTGAAGGTTATCATCATCAACCAATCCCTCAATACATGTGCTGACGCCAACAACAAACTATGCATCTGCTTTGAAAGTAGGGGAGAAATAAAACTTGGGGTTTAAATAGTAGGAAGCAACATGAATATGTTGGTGGAGTTGCCGATTCCACCTTCAATCAATTATGCGACATATGGGTTCGTATTTGGTCTTGTTTGGCCCATACAAATGTTGAATTGCCTCTTTGGCGTTATCCATGGCCTCACATAGATATCCCATGGGGTTTTGATCCCCATCCACCAATCGTAGAACTCTAACCAAAGGATGTGACACCTAAATATCAAAAGTTTAACAAAATCAAAAAATTGAAAAATAGAAAATTAAAAAATAAATCATCAATCAAAGTTTTGAAAACTTAAATTAATAATCTCCTCCATGACTTTGACAAATCTATCATAAAAAATAGTCTTCACGACCTTCTTTGCTTCATGCTTCCTACAATAAGGACTCTTCAAGCATCTTTCACTCACAAACATGCGCTTGAGGTTGGGCAATGTAGCTAATATACTCTACAAGATGAGGAAATTAGTAGCAAAGTGTGTGACTCCTGATCGCATGAGATCCTTACCATCAATGTGCTCTCTCATGAGACTTAGGACCCATGTGTGGTTGTAGATGTACTTTGTGATCTTCCTTTCATCTTCAACCACATTCTTCACCCAACTTAGTTTCACTATGTCCTCAAGGAACAAGTCAAAACAGTGGGCAGCACAAAGGTTCCAAAATAATGTTGGGTACCTCGTCTCTAGATGTTTACTGGCTCCCACATATGCAGTTGCATTGTCGGTCACAATTTGAATGACATTTGAACTCCCACTTTCATCACCACCTCATCCAACATGTTGCACAAGGTCTCTACATTTCTTATTTCATTGTTGGCATCAATTGATTTTAGAAATACCAGTTGTCCTCCTGAAGCCACTAAAAATTTGATGAGTGTCTTATCTCTACCATCCATCCACCCATCTTATAAAATGGTGCAACCTTTCTTTTCCCAAATTCTCCTTTGTTGCTCCACTAGTCGGCATGTGTTTTGGACTTCATTCTAAAATAATTGCCCACCCAACTCACGACGCCTTGGGACCTTGACCCCCTTACCTATGATGGTCAATGCATTAACCAATTGTTCCCAAAAAGGACTAAAAGAAACATTGAATGGAATATTATTCCAGTACCAAAATCTCACACATGCCAACTTCACCCCATGTTGCAACTCTCTATTCCATGCAATAATACCTTCCAATAAAGGTTGTCCACCAAGAGTATTACGAGGAATAAGAAAGTTAGAACTATGGTTTCCCACACTTCTTGATCCTTGTATCCATGGCCCAATAGAAGAAGAGCCCCCCATATCTCCTTCTAACCCTATAGAACCAAAATCTAGGATTGGGCTACGATAGCCTCTGCTGATCTCTTTTTATCTACCTTCCTTTGCTCCAATGTTGCAAGGACTTCTTTCGCCTCCCTCTCAAACTCCACACTAGCTTTTGTACATGGCCTAACATCTCAAGAAGTGATTTGTACAAGGTGGTATTTGAGTCGATTTATACCACCATTCATAGACTTGGTGCAATGAATACAAATAACCTCTCCTCGCACTACACCTGGTGTCCCATGTTTCCAGTAAGGATCCCTTGGTTTGCCACTAATTCTTTTACTTGCAGAAGCCATGTTTTTTTAGCAAAATACAAATGAAACCTAGCGAAAGGGAGACAACATCAAAAATTAATAACAAGGTCATCCATTTAAATTCCTTTAATTAAGATGGCCCAAGGCCCCCACTAACTAACAGCTAGTGCCATACAAACCTTTAGATTCCTTATAAGCACATGATTGTCATTTTAGTTTTGGACATTAGAAATTACATGGAAAGACAATAAGAAGGTTGTAACGTTCAGTATCTTTGTAACTTTTGCATCTAACTTTATCTATTTGAAAGCATCAAGGCTGATAACTAGCTAATCCATACTAATCAGTCACTGTGGATAATAATAATAGTGGCCCTCTATTGGAAGTCAACAATTATAAATCATGGGGCCTATTTTGGTACTTTGTCATGATGGTTTCAATCTCTAAGATGATTTACGATGACTATGAATTTGGTGGAAACATTTAAATTGCATGCAAGGAACTAGAATATTATCAAAATGTAAGGACGAAATTGACATGCTCCATGGATTGTGTTATTTTTAGCACACTTGTAATCTTGACTAACTATAGAAGGAAATTAGTGGTGATTCAATCTAGAATTTGAGCTCAACTTTTTATGATACGCATTCCTCATTAAAATAATTGATTTTTTTTCCCTCACATAGCTCTTTGTAAGGTACTTCTGCTATTGGTTTTGAAGCTTTTTCAATCTATGCACCACTTACGTTGCTTCCTTTTTGGATACTAATAGATCACGCTGTGCATTTTGGACTATCAAAGCTTATTGTTTCAATTTGTGACAACATCCAATTTTACAGTGTGTTGTGAAAAGTGAAAACCAATGGATAACAAACTGAAGTACACCAGACCATTTACTAGACAGATCGAAGATGGCATTTCTAAACCAAGCATTGGTTCATCAAATGCATAGACACAATTGCAAGTAAAAAGCATTGGTTCATGAAATGCATAGACACAATTACAAGTAAAAAGCATTGGTTCATCATTTCATAGACACAATTGCAAGTATCCATGGACTCAAGATGTAGTTTTGGCATATTTACAAAGTCGTTATGAGTGCTCAATGCATGGACCCAATAAACTACCTATATATTTGGCATTTGGCAAAGTTGGGGAATAAGCTACAACAATTAGCAGTAATATGATCTTGGAGAACGTCCAACAAGATCACCCAATAGTGAAGAACCTGTCAGAATAGGCTTGGGTGAAGTACAAGCACATCGTGATGACATAGCATGCAGCACAGAAATTTAAAGTCACACTTTGTTGGCATTACAATTCGCACCTTTGGAGTACATATTGGCAACGGACAGCTATGCACAGTATTAACTGCTCTTCAAATTAGGAAGGGAAGCTCCCTCTTTGGTTGATATCCGTGAAAAAATAAAGTAATCTAATTCCTATCTTTTTGACTCAGCTGGAAGAGGCACAAGGCTAAGAAAATCAATACATAGCAGCTAAAGTTTTCCTCTGGTTTTGCAAATCTTAACTACAACTAGGCTAACACCTAAACTATCCTATTTCCTCAAGAAAAACAGAGCATGAGGACTTAGGAGCAAGGAGTAATTAACGATAAACTTTATATCACGATTCCCAAGGAGGAGGAACCCCTATCCAAGGTGTAGGCTGATATGAAGGTTATTGGTAACAACATCAAACGATAAACTTTATTTCTAAATTCCCAAGGAGGAGGAACCCCTATCCAAGGTGTAGATATGAAACAAGCTTATAGGAAACAACACTTAAACGACAATCTTTATTTCTAAATTCCTAAGGAGGAGGAACCCCTATCCGAGGTGTAGATATGAAAGAAAGACTATTAATCACAACATTAAACAATAAACTCTATTTCTAAATTCCCAAGGAGGAGGAACCCCTATCCGAGGTGTAGATATGAAACACAGCTTATTAATCACCACAAGAATAAATCTGGGACAGCAAATTGCATAACGAGACATGCACACAATGAACGATCAAACCAGCTTTATATTTAACTAAGTGAACCAATACAAAATAGCAATATTGCACGGCAAGGTGGGCACAACAATTTGTTATTGCAGCAAAAGTTAAAATACAAATGAGCAAGGGTGCTCTTATTTATAGAACTTTAAAAAGTAGGGAACCTTAAAATCTCCTTGAGTTTACACTTAGTCTTGCAAGCATGCAAGAGTTTATTCTTAAGTCTAAATGTATGCAACCTAACAGTTAACTAGAAAAACATCAATTAATTGATTCTCAACCATACTAAATCGACGCTGCAACACGCAAGTCCTTATTGAAATGAAAGTCAACTAATAACTAACATCAGTTAACTAGATCCTAACTGAAAGTCCAACCTCCACGAAAGATATCCTCAAGATAGACATGCAATGATATGTGAAACAACGAGTTTAACTTGGAAAGAGGCATCACGTTGACTACTATGTTTAATGTCTATCTTGAAAAAATGTAGGACCCAACTGTCTGTCTACTCCAAGCCATCATGGGCTATCATCTCCTCCAAGAATTCAATAACAGTCTCATCTTCAGGCACTTTGATGCTATCCAAAATGATAGACTGTCTGCTCAACGCCTTCTCTCCATCCTTGATCATTTTCTAATACTCTTTGACCTCTTCAACTACTTTGTTGAACTTCCTTGACATCACTGAGAAATGATTCAACTTGGACGCCACAGGATGACCATCAAGACATTCATGAACCAAACTCTGGAATTCAGTTTGCACAACGTCGAGATCAGTGCAGGTACCATTCTCACGAAGATAATGACACGGGATCTGGCTGACAAATCCGCTTACTAGTTTGACAACATCGGCAACATCTTTTTTGATCGCAGCAAACTTTGCAGAGATTCTTTCATAAGTTTCTACTTTGAAGAGGTGTTCTTCTCTCCAAGCAAAAAGTTTTCTTTTATCTTCATCTGCTACAACGGCATCATATGTGACTGCCAACTGAGAAATGAGGATCAAATCTTTTGGTTTGCCCTCCGCCATAGTCAACTCAAGTTGTTGGATTCCTTGATGAAGATCACGAGCATCATACCTCAATTGATACAACTTTGTGAGAAGGTATCTACCTGCAATAATGAAATCCTCGACCCAGTTCTCTAAAAGCTTACCATGATTGACCAACCAACCAAGCTTTTGTTGATCCGCAAGTGTCTCTCGAAGTTGTGGAAGAATAGCTACCTTGCTTGAAGTCCCATGAAGAAGATCTGAGATGTACTACCGCAATTGCTTGTTTTCACCCTCAAGGGCTGCCTTGTCTTCTTCGTCCTTCATCACCCGCTCTTCAAGATTACTTGCAGCAACCTTAAAGAGGCTCACATCTACATGTTGAGTGCTCCTCCAAGATTAGTTTTGAAGAAGGCGAAATCACCAACTTCAACTTCATCCAGACTCTTGCCTTCCGGTGGTGTAGCAACTTCAATGACAATCTTTGCCTCAGGAGTCTTTTCTATGTGTACCCGCTTCTTGATCTTCTTGTTTGACTTATCCTGATAGGGATTGCCAAACTTAGAAAGATCAAGCTGATAGGAAGGCTTTCGCCTTCTTCTTCCCAAAGTCTTCTCAAGCCAACATGAGTGATCAATATTAACTTTTCTGGACAAAACTGTTGCAGCTATGTTGACTTCTGGTGAACTAGTTCGTACTGAGGTTTCACGAACTGGAGATTCTGGCTCAGAGTCAATCTGAATGGGAGGCGACTGAGGAGAAAATGACGCACCAGGAGATGAAGACTCGGCTTCAATTTGCACCATTGGCTCTACTAAAACTTCGGGCACCTTCTCGATTTCTCCCTTTTTTATTTCCGTTTCCTCTCTTCATTCTTCCGCTAACTCTGGCACCTTTAGGTTGCTCCATTGTTTCACTCTGGGTCTTGACCGTGATGTGGAAGGTAGTGAAAAAAACTCTACTGGTGCCTCTGCTACTGGAACTACCTTTCGCCTCCTCTTGTTGTCAGAGAAGTACATGCTAGTCTTGATAACTCCTCTTGACAGGTCTTCAACTGAAGTACTCTCTCTGGCGTACCAATCCGTTTGTCGAAGCGGCTGGAGAGCAACTTGATCCTTGACGAATGTGCTAAGTAACACCTCTTTGTCATCATTTGACAAACCTTCAACGTCCTCTGATAAGAAATTAGCAAGCTGAGGAAGAGTGAGTCTACAATAGTGATGCCTACGTCCTTCAAATTAATCTTCGTAGTTGACCCAAAAGTGTTCAAGTGTGGGCCCAGGTGAATGACTTCGCTCCAACCGAGCAGCATAGTGACCCAAAGGATCATAGGAGCACTTCTCGCTGAGGTATTTGAGATGGAGTTTTGAAAACTCGTTGCTCATCAACTTGCAATCAGCTGCTGATTTGCATTTGAAAATGCCCAATCCACATGGAAAAGTGAATGCTTGCTTGTGCCAATTATGAAGAAAAGTACGAACCTCGTGAACCTGTCTCAGGAACTCCATGAACAAAACCTTATCAGACGGGTATCTTGGTAGCATCAGAGGCTCTCCCATGTAATCATACACTCGAATATAGGTGAAGGTGGGAAATTGGATAAACCAATCTGCCCAGTTCTCCATTGCTGATTTAGTATATGCTGAAATTCTAATGTGCATCTCATCATAAAGGTCTCTGACTGTCTTCATCAAGAAGTGATCATTCACCTGTTTGAAATCCTATTCAACTTTTGAGAACTCCAATTGTGGGAAGTATTCGTGCACATGTTGAACACCAAGAGTTCTATTGGTTTTCAAAGTTCTAAAATTGCCTTAGAATGCAATCAAATAGACAAGATAAGAAACCATGTGAAACTCATCGATTTTAAGAAATCATGTGATTTGTTGGTGAAGAACCTCACTGATCAACATAGCCCAGTCAAAGTGTTCCTTATTATTGATAATCTAGGAGATGACATTGAACATCCACGGTCGAAAAACATGAGCCTCCTCTTGACTTGTAACTCGATTGAGC
Source organism: Sequoiadendron giganteum (assembly GCA_007115665.2). Lineage (NCBI taxonomy): Eukaryota > Viridiplantae > Streptophyta > Pinopsida > Cupressales > Cupressaceae > Sequoiadendron > Sequoiadendron giganteum. Next base: position 394,158,617 of record CM021102.1, on the reverse strand, counting down.
AAGGTAATCAAGATAGCTATCTCATCCTTGAACTCTCCACGCCCAAGCTTCTTTGGTAAGTTGGTTTTTTGTTCTTTTAGCTACCTTTCTCTAAGATCTTTCCTTGTCTCCCTATCATATCTTGTCACATTCCTCTATGACTACGAGAAAATTATCGGTATGAGGTGTGATGGCAAAGCACTTCTCGACATCTCTCAGCTTAAGGCTGCAAAGAACTCTCCCATCTGGTGATCAAATTTTTCGTGTAGATGAGTCGTAATGCTTAATGCATGCAATAACGAACTCAAGATCAGATACTGTGATAGGAATAGAGGCTGCAGCTAGCAATCCAGAGCGATCAAGATGTTTGACAATTGTACTGTCAATGCCCTCCAACGTGCTCAGTTTAATTACTGGATAAACGTGACCCAAGTCTATGTCGGAGGTTTTCAAAAAGTCATGAACTAAGACCGATTTGGTCTTGTATTCTATTGGTTTGAACTACATTTTGAAAATCTAGACTTTTGACTGTAAAGTCGGATATGTTTGGGCAAACTTCAAAAAAGGCTAAAAATGGCTCCTAATGAGGCTAAAAATACCCAGTTGAGGGGAAATTTATAGAAATTTTTCTGAAACATGGGTTTTGTAGAAAATGATATCCTTAGCCAACCCAGTTTTTCAGAAACTCGAAAAAATTAGTTTTACTAAGGCATGCAAAGACTTTTTAAATTAGAATTTGGGTTGTAGGCTAAGTCACCGGATTCGTCGAATTTCATCCTTGAAATTCGAAATTCGGCGAACATTATTATTTTTTTTTTAAATCGTTGAAATTCGCCATTCAATTCGTACGGAAAACGCAAATGGGTTGTTTTTGAGTGTTGAGCAGTAGGCGATTTTTTTTTTTTTGCTAGGGCACGACGTATTTTTTCTGCAGTTGGCCGTGAGTTTGAGATTTGCATGAGAGCATACATGACGGCTTCGACTTTGAGTACGTTTTCATTCTGCTCGACTTGCTAGATGGCCAACGAACAAATCTATATGCATTGTTTTAAAATGACTCAAATCGAACCGGCAATGAATTTTCCAGACTCATAATGTTGATTCCGAGCTCCTGCTAAAACTTTCGCACACATCCTATCTATTTTTAGGGTTTTAAATTTTTTGTTTAGCACTTTTTTTTTATTTCATTTTATTTTTATTTAATGTTTTTTCTTTTATTTGTCTTTCGTAAAATTTTAAATATGCATTTAAAATTTTAATAATATTCATACATAAAAATTAAATACTATGGTATTTACATAATTTTAACATTCAATATATTTAATTTAATAGTAGTTCATTTTGTTTTTATTTTTTAATTTTATTTGTTACCGTTAAATGCTCATAAGTTAAAATTTAATATTTTAAAATATCTAATTTATGTTTTAAATTATTATTGTATAAAATTTAATAAATTTTAAATTAAATTAAACAAATATAATATTGTTTTATTTTAAAATTAACAAATTTAAAAAGTAAAATTAAATTTTGAACTTATTAATATTTTAATTTATAATTTTATTTAATATTTTATTTTAATAATTTTAATCTATTATATATATTAAAATTAACAAATTAAATATTTAAATTAAACTACTTTGATAAATTTGTGATATATTATTTATATTTAAAAAAACAAAATTTATATAAGTCGAATTTAATCCGAATATTTTACTTTTCAAAGTTTTTTTTTGCCGAATTTCATTCGAATTTTAATGTTGCCAAACTCAAATTCGAATTCGAACCTGGTGACTTAGGTTGTAGGGATTCCTAGGAAATTTTTTTCCGAGAAAAACTGGCACATGGGTTTTGTAGGCGCCAATGAGCTGAGTAGACCCAGAATCTTCATTTTTCAAAAAATTGACTTCTTGGCTGACATACAAAAGAATCTTCATTTTTCAAAAAATTGACTTCTTGGCTGACATACAAAAGAATCTTCAGAAAAAAGAAAAAAAAAAAGCATAGTACTTTAAAATGAGAAATAATGGGGCAATTTTCTCGAAAAATTCTGGAACATGGGTTTTGTTGTTGATGCTATGCTGACTGAACCCAGATGACCAGATTTTGAAAAAGATGCAGTTTACTTTGACATGCGAGAGAAAACCTAAGACAAGGATAGAAGAATTTAGAGAGAGAAAATAGAAGTTATTCTGCCTCTGAAAATGACGCATATGCCTTGAATCGATTTTGTGAAGTCTGGAAAGTATGCACTCCAATGATGAAGCTTGGAAAATATTTCCTCTGAAAAATTTGGACCTGGTACTACAAAGAACACTGAAAAATGTCACCAAAAGCGCCTTAATAATGGACGCTCAATGCCTCAATAAATAAATTTTTGTTACACCCCGGAAATTTGTATAGTTACTATTCTAGTAATGCTTAGAGCATTCTGATTGTAAGGAAGGTTTTGAATGAATAAAATGTGATTGAACCTTGTTATCAATTTGAGAATCTGTTTACATGTTATGATTGGCTCATTCTGTATTCTTGATTGATGTTATTCTTGGATAAGCAATGCATAGAGGAAAGTAATTAGTCTTGTTTTATATATTCGATTTATATATACTGCAAATATTGTGAGCAATTGACTGTCGTGGTTTTGTGCCATGGATGCAGGAACAGGAACTATTCCTCTAGGTGGAGGGGAAACATCACTCGAGAGAGGAACTTGGTCGGCTAACCTGTAAAGTTGATCATATGAGTATACACACACTTCACTGAGGGTTTTGGGAACTGAGTCAGATTGAGTTGTCATGATAAGTCATCCTTAGGCTTAGGAGTTTCTGATTACTTCTTTACGCTTTATGAGTGGTGTTACTTGATTGACTGACTTACTGTTCTATGAACCTTGAATGTGAAATGTGAATTGATAAGTTATACTGACGCCTGGAATTTAAAGTTAAATGTATATATACATGTTTGTGCAATTACGTATATTAAAGGTGCTCTGACTGGCCTATAATACACGTAATTGGATAATTGGAAATAAACATGTATAGATATATTTAAATGTAAATGTGGATATATTTATAAATATATTTAATAATATATTTAATATAGACATTATTATAGTTTAATCGATAATGAAATATATTGGTATATCTATATTAATATTTGGATATTATATAGATATATTCATATATTTTAAACTATAATGGCTTATATTAAATATAGTGTTAAATGTATTTATAACATTTTAAAATATATATTAAAATGACTTTGCTTGGAAAGATTTGAAATAGACTTATAGTTATTTGGTAATTATAATACATTTGTCATTTGGAATAAAAGAATTCGAAATTTTCAAACCTTTGGAAAATACGTGGGAAGTATTATTGGGGAAAGGAATTTTGAAATTTATTTACCATTGGAAATTCATGAAAAATATTAAAGGAAATATGAATGTTTGAGACTATAGACTTCTTAAAAATTTAAAGTAAATGATTGATTAAGCTAAAAATCGCGGATTTCTTCACAGAAAGAAATCGCACGACTATGAGAACCAAAAAACAATGGAAACAATGGAGAATGAACCCGCACCCAGCTCGCATATCTTAGACTTGGTCCCGGATGTTTGTACGCCACCATCCTGGACGCGTGGGCAGAAGAAAGCCAAAAACGTCTGTATGTAACCCTTGACGTTTTCAACAACAAACTTAAAACGCCATTTGTTCATACAGTCCGCCATTTTTTAGGGCATTTTCAGTGACTAAACCTGTATGTGGATGCTTCACGAATTCGTCATGTGATAGTTGAAACATTCTTTGAAAATATGTTTGATTCATCACTTAAATTTGCTGAGTGTCTGGTTATTTGTTTGCCACTGCGCATTTTGACAATGTCAATAGGAGAGGTGTCGAATTCTCATGCCTACAATGTAGTAAACATGAGAATTCGAAACCTATATATAGGTTCACTCTCATTGCTAAATTCACCACTTTCCTTTGCATTGGAATTATAAATTTCATTGCTATTGCATTTTCTGTGTGTTGCAATCCCTCTTTGCTGTTCAATTTTGTGAGAAACTTAGTTCACCATCACTGCTGTTTGCATTTACTGTGAGTTGCAAACCATCATTGCTAATTAGATTGTGAAAGCCATATACAATTTTGTGAAAGCCATCTACAATTTTACTAAGAGCCATTTATCATCTTGCTGTGACTGTATTGCTGAGAGCAACATTCCCTCATTACCGAACTGCATTTACCTGAGAGTTGTATTTGTTCATGCTGTGAGAAGTAGCTGGTAAAGGCTGTGAAGAACGGTGGAGGAAGAGCTGAAGCTACCGATCAAACTCATTTCGCAGCAAGGAATTCAGGCATGAGAAATGTTTTGAAGAATTTCTGTCATTGATTTAAAAATGAGTTATTTGTTTCTTGATTATGCTTTGCATTATGTTGTAGTATGAAATGAAAATATTAGAAAAGCCTCTATTGTTCTAAGGAATTGTATTGAATTGGGAATAGCTTAAATCTCATTAGAAAAGGCTTATTGAATTAAGAAATAGCTTAAGAGCTTGGTGAATTGGAAATAGCTTGATTTCATAGGAGAGTTTGAAAAGGAATAGCATAAAAGGGAAATGTTTGATTACTTCTTAATAAAAGTACTTTATGTTTTGTATTATATGAATACTGCTTGAACTCCTGAAATAAAGGAAAAGGAACTAGTTATTAAATACTAGGACAAGGGTGGATTCAGTACCAAGGTAGTCTAAAGCTTTAGAGTTAAATAGGTTAACTAGAGAAAGCTATGTACTCCATGGATAAAGATTTCCATGTTAGGAGGTACCAGAGGGACCCCTTGTTGACTGTACTCCATTTCCTGTTTAAGTAGTTGAAGTAAGAAGTCTAGGGTGATTGACTACCCACGGAAAGGACTCAACTTACGCGTAGGATAAGGCAGCCTTAAGTCAAACGGAACCTGACTTAGTGCAAGTGATAAATGACCGTCAGTTTAAGTACTGCCGAAATGCTTTGGCCAAAGTAGTGTAGTATACCTAACGTCCACTTAGACTGTGAGATGAATTACACTGTCAGTGCACAGTAATCCAGGTTACATGCTAGATTGAGATTGTGAGGGCACAAGAATTTAGTTATGTAGGATTACACACTATGCTCAGTTGGTCATACAGAATCGGTTACCCAACCAATCTCTTTGTAGAAGGGAGGGTCGTCTACTTAACAGTAAACGTGCGGGGGACCGCAATATAAGTCCATGGTTGGTGGAAAAGCACCTGAGTGATGTTTCTCCTCCACAGTAGACTTTTGATGAACCAAGGTTTGAAAGGGAAGATCCTAGACAGTCTTATTCCTATTTGCTCAAAAGCTTCCGAGCTATGTTTGAAACTTGTAAGATTCTTACCTTGCTTTTTAATTGAAAGAAAAGTAATGATGAAAGCGTACTCTGTTATTTACTTGGAAAATAGAACAATGATGTATTGTGTCATTTACTTCTTTATGATGAAATGTTCAATTAGAATGAAAAGAACAGTTATTTACTTTGTCATTATAAATGTATTTCCTTGTATCTTATTAGTGAAAGTAGAAAATTTTTGTTTACCCGATTTTGGGGTCGTTACAATTTTGGTGAATTAAGGCGTCATTTGCATGCAAATAACCCTAAAATGGGATGCCAAAATATTATTGGACCCCATTTGTGTTAACTGAATGAAAAGTAAACTCTAAAATGGGCACCACTTTGCACGCACTTCAGTTATTCACCACATGCAAGTAAAACTAAGTCATGTTGAAGTTGACTCAGAAGTTAAACTGGAGATTTAATATTATTTTAAGTTGAGTTCACAAACTCCTGCATTATAGAGAGCCAAGTTCACTTAAGTTCAAAAAGTCAAAGTTTGACTTTAGGCGCCAAGTCTAGACTTAGAAATTTTTCTGAAAATCATTTGCAAAGCATCACTGGAGGCTATGTTTGATCATTCATTTTAATTGACCATTTTGTACAATAGACTAGCTAACAGTTTCATTGAAGAGCAAGATCAAAACTAAAAAGGCGCTCCTTGAGGTTGCAAATGCTAATTCTGACTTTTGAGCCCTCAAAATTTTGGGCGCCCCTGGCCTCTAGGGGCACTTTTTCTCCTAGACTTAGTCAAATTTTCATGCATTTTCATCATTTTGAACTTGATTTTGGCCTCCCTTCAACTAGCAACTTCCGGCACTTGACAAAACTTTAGAGCTGGCTAACAGGCTCACTGCGGAGCTGGCTAAATTCTGAACATGATCTCCTAGAGAGCATAATCATTAAAACTTTCATCTGACAAGTCAAAAACTTGGGCGCCCCTGGCCACCAGGGGCGCTTTTACTTCTAGAGATAGCCATTTTGGCAACGTGTTGATTTTCCACTCAATCTTCGGCTATAGGCTACTGACAAGTCTTCTGACCTAGCTGAGACATGCAACGGAAAACTTGAAGCATCACGAACAGGATGAGCATTTGAGATAACCCAAACAACTGTATTTGAGGGTCTAACCAGCTTTTGCTCATAACTAACATTTCTAACCATGATAAAAAACCTTACATTTGACTCCTGATTTCGGCAGTTCAACAACTCAAATTATCGCGCTGACAAATTCATTGCGAAGCCTAATCAAGTTTGAGACAAACATCGTAGGTGGCATTTGATCAAAAAGTCTCATATGGTGCTTCAAAAATTTGGGCGCCCCTGGCCTCCAGGAGTGCTTTTCTCTCCAGTGTTAGTCACATTTTCATCTCCCTCATTCTTCATTCAATCTCCAATTTCACATGCTAAACAGATCTTCTAGACTGGCTGGTAGGCTCATCGCAAAGCTAACAGTATTCCGAAGAAGTCTTCTTGGAAGTGACAAATCTCAAAAAGATAATCTGGGCCTCTGAAATCTACAGCGCCCCTAGCTAGCAGGTGCTCTTTTCTTCCCAAATAGAAAAATTTTGAGCATTTTCTCCTCAACGAAAAATCCCCTCTGAGACGAAGCATCATTTTGAACATACCTTGCCATAGAATCTTCACTGGAGCATTTCAAGCTTAGATTTCGACAATTGGCATCTAGCCATCTACCATTGATGACCTCGAAGGTCCTAGCTTTACTCTTGAAAAAGTGAAATAGACCCACCAGCCTTAAACTGACTTTTTCTTGATTCTGACTTGACCACTATAATTGTGAAGTGAAATAAGCCAAACAAAATAATTTTCAATCATTTCTAACAAGATCCTATTTTTTAGGGTTTTGGGCTATTTTTAGGTTTTTTCCCTATTTTTTAGGGTTTTTTGAAAAATTAAGTTTACCGTCATTTGTTTCACAACAAACCCAGAAAACCCTAAAATTTAGGAAAACCTAATACTGAAAAACTAAAATCTGGGTTTTGTAGATAATTTCATTCTGAACAGACCCAGATTGTAAGATTTTGAAAATTTTGAGTTCTTGACCCTCATGCATGACATGCAAATTTCCACTTTTCCAAATTTTCAACTTCAAACAATTTTGAGATTTTGACTATTTTAAACAAAATGCCTTAATGAAGCAAAAAAATTATTATGGGTACAACACACTTGGCATGGCTTGTATGTGAAAGCAGCAATTCAAGGGTAAAGGTGAGAAACTAAAAACTAACTTGCTATGAACCATCCAAGATCACATAATAGATTACTAAAAATCCCTACGAAGATTAGTATGTAAAATTTGCCAATGATTCGAGTTATAAATTTTTGCTTCACTAGGTAATGGTAGATCAAATGCAATATATATGATTGGATATCTTATGATTGTGTTGAAGGATACCACAAAATTCATAGTTAGAGATGCTAGGTTTGTTCTAAAAATTAACAAGAGCCCATCATCTATCAATCATCTTACAAATAACCCTAACATTATTATATATTTTTGTGTAAAGAAATACATAGCAACATGTCAATCACAAAATAATGGATTCCTTGGGCATTAAGCAAGGTGGATTGTACAAGCTATTTGTTCACGTAGCATCTTTAGGCATAAGAGATTAAACTTCTCAACCTTCAATATTCAGCCAAACTAAGCAAAATAAACATGGTTCATGGTTTGTTACCTAAGAGAAGCAAGCTATGTGAGCAGGTTGTTTGTCTGATAAGGAAAAAATAGAAGACGTTTCTTATTGAAGGGGTCTAACATGCAAAGGGGGCTTTGGATCTCATTCATACAAATTTACGTGAGACTGAAGAAACACACACAGACTTATACTAAGGGGGGGACAGGAGAGGGGAGGGGAGAGGTGGTTCAATATAAGAACAAATTTTTCAATTTATAGCTTCAGCAGTCATAAGCAATAATCAAAACATCCAAACAAGTAAGATCTAACAAATTACAACACAAGATGCACACACGATTTTATGTGGAAACCCTTGCGGAAGAAAACCATGGCAAAATATTGCTTTTATAAAAAATTCTTACAACTTCGTAGGCACCAACCCACAGGAGACAACAATCCCCACAACTAAGCACCAACTCAGCAAGAGACACCAATCTCTTTAAAGACAAGGCAACAACCTCTAAGAGAATAATGTGATACGTGATGAATCTTCTTCTTGAATCAGATCTAAAACACTTCTACAAATCTGCTCAATAAGCTCCTTAAATCTGCTTATGATCTTCAAGAATTTCTACTCATAGGTCTGCAAATATTTACCCTTAAGGTCTGCAATAAATCACCTTCAAAGTCTGCTTATACTATTCAAAATTTCTGCTTCAAAAGGGCTTAAACATACTCCTCACAAGTCTGAGAATTATCTGCTCATGAGGTCTGAAACTAACTGCTCATGAGGTCTGAAAAGATTTACTCATAGTGTTCACAAATTTCTGCTCATAAAGTCTGAAATAAGTTGCTCATTAAATCTTCACAAACCTTCCTTAGATCTGCTCAAATCTGCCTTGCATCTGCTGTAGATCTGCTCTAGAAATCTGAATAATATTCAATGAATGGATGTGCAAATGATCCACAACAACCTTCTATTTATACATCTTCAAGAGGCACCTTCAATCAATAGACGGATGATTTTTTATTTTTTTATTTAAATTCAACCAAATTGGGTGACTCTCTATGCAAGGTCGGCCCAGCAAGATTTTCTTTAATTTTTATTTTTATTTTTCTTTAATTTCCCATATTTGGACGCTCCTTTTTAGAGGGAGTCAGACCAAAATAAAAAATAATATTAATTTATTTTTAGTTTCTAAATTTACTAGAATTTTGATGCCATACATGGGAAAGGTTGGCCCACAAAAAAATAGCATTTAATATTGGTTTTTCTATCCTCTATGAATTGGCCATCTTTGACATCAATGACAACAATTTTCCAATAGAGACATCCCCAAGAATCATCTACAATCCTTAGTGCAAGGTATCTTCATTTGTTGGTCAATGATTTCTCAAGGAAAAAGTGGATCTATTTTACCCTACAAAAAAATTGCATTGTGTCATTTTCATTTATCTACCCTTAAATGTTTTGAAATCTTTTCTATTATGCACTATCCAGATGATTCTTTTCTAACTCTCATAAATCATTAAACAATCGTCAAAGATTGGACCTACACCCATATAAAGAAGTCAAATTTTTACAATTTTGGACACAAAGAGTAGTGGTGCGCCCAAGGGAGACAAGGCGAGCCATTCTAAAGAAGAAAGATTAAAAATGTGACTGTCAACGTATTGGCACACACCAATGCAAATAAAGTTTTAAAATTAAAAATTCTTCTTCAATGTAATGGCATGCACTTGAGACAAAGGGCGCACAAATAAAAAGCAATGGTTTTCACAATTCTATGCAATGAACTGCACAAGTTCAAAAAAAATCACCTTAAGAAGGTCAAGTGATAAAGCAGGATCAAAATCATGCATAGGAGGATGTCCAGCATGCAAGAGCAAGGAAAGAGACACATCAAATGGAATGAAGGTATGCCAAAGTAACAAGGAATGATGCACAAGAGTTCATAAATGCTTGAAAGAGATTGCAGACATGCTTGAGTTAAGGAAGCATAAAATTTTGACAAAGTAATGCATGTGCCTAATAGCTGGTGCACACCTCATAAAGGAGAAATTGATTTTGAAAGAAAATACCTCCAAACCAATGGCATGTGCCAAAGGCTATTGGCATGCCAATACAAAGGTATAGAGTTTTATTTAAATGTTGTCTTGTGAAGGAGTGCACACTAAGAAGCCCAAGAGCACCAATACAAAATATCAATCTGCAAATAAGTACACTTTTGAGCAAACGCTTGCCTATGAAAGGTGCATGAAGAATATACTACAGGTGCATTTTTAAGTTAAAAATGTTAAAAAAAAAATCAATTTCTAAGCACGCACTAGGATACTAGTGTGCAGGAATACAAAAAGGGTAATAAAAGACCTAGTATAATGGCATGCACATGAACAAAGCTTCTTTATTTAGACACGTTGAAAAGAAGATAAACATGCATGATCAAAGGAGCTACTTTCATCTTCCTAAGAGCCTTCTCCAAACTCATCCAAGATGGTACACAAGTGCACCAATATAAAAAGCTCATTTCAATCAAATTTTGCTACTCAAGGAAAAATGAGATGATGGCCAAGTTTTGTGCAAAGAATTTTTTAGGAAGGAGCATGAAAGAGAGACAAACATGCTTGGTTGAGAACTGTCATGTCCACATAACTCATCAGAAGACCCTTAGCCTAGGAGTTTAATTCCCCATATGATAAAAGGGGTGGTGCAAGGGAATAATTTAATACTTTATCTTAAGTTGTCCAAAACGTAAGTTATATTCATAAAACGGCAACTTACGTTTTATTATTAAAAATGTTGTTTTTAAATGAGAGACAAAAATGTCACTAGGGATGGGATCCAAAGGCAATGTCATTATAAAAGGAATGGACGATAGAAGAAAGCATTCCAATTTATTATCAAACCTATAATTTTTGAGATTGAACATTGTTCATCCTTTCTGCCCTAGTACAAAAACTTTTTAGAAAAAAGGATTCAAGCACAAAAACCCTCCTATTCATTTGAGTAATTCCATTAAAGGATTACCAAAGTGCTACATGTTTGTAGTTTTCAGATAGTTAAGGAGCTCCTTACGCTTAAGATTTGAATATTCTAGTGATCAATATTCCATTTGCTACACTTTATTTGAAGAGTGATTGTTGAATATTGGAAGGGCCATTCATCTTAGATTTCAAGCCATACATATTTGTGTATCAGGCCGTACCTTTATGCAGTTTGTGAGTCACCTTCGGCAGGCCATACATCACTATAAAGAAGGGCATATGACATCAAAGGAGCTGCATGCATTTTTTAGTGCAGATTTCTGTATTATGACAATGGTACAACCTTTAGTAACAAATGTACAAATTGGAAAAGGAGGTGCAGCATTGTGTGGGTATTCTTGTGTATCAAACCAATTCTAGAGAGGATCGTACAGACCTGTAACCAGCTGTCATACTTCAATTTTCAATTATTTATTCTAGGTGAAATCAATTCCAAGTTACTGCAGGCCATGCATAATGTAATTGGAAGTTTCTGGGTCATTTATGACTTGTTTGCACCATGCAACATTAGCCATTCAGTGATTTTTCTACAACAGCAATATTTTCGTATTTGTTTCATTTTAGATTTGTCCTTTGGCATATTTCAAACATTTCTTTGCTGATTGTTAGTTTCAAAAGAGTTTCATCATAATATGAATCCAAAATTATTGTGAAGGGTTCCAATACTAATTTGAATTGCAATGTAATACAAATCTGAGCAGTTCTCTACTAGATTAAGATAGTTCTTATTTTAGGTCAAGACAATGGACAAGCACGAAATGTCTAGTAGTCCATGGAAAGTTTGGAACTTTGCAAGAACCTGAGAACCACCCCAAAAAGCATTGTACACATTGTAAATAGCAAGTACATCTTGTGCAAATTAAGATAGTTTTTATTTATAGGGAGCTTTCCCTTCTAATTCAAAGAGACCTTCAATCGCACATTTATTCCATTTTTTTGTGCACTAAAATGTCAAATTAAAACACTAACAATTTGCACATGTTTTAGTTCCTAATAACAAGAGTAAACTCTACTAGATACATATATTTCTTTGTTGACTACAGTGAACAATCCCAAGCCATATCTTTTGACTAATAAGGCATCATTAAACAATCTTGATGGAAAAGAAATAAAGCGTTTCTTTGATTATAACAGTGATCCATATGCAGCCAATAATATTTCAAGAAGTAGTGTAGTGGTTCCTTTAAAAGATCAGGCCATGTCACAATGGACTTAAAATGTTTATCATAAAATACCTAAGTAGGATCCATGCTATAAAGGACTTGCTTCATCTTCCCAAGCATGCTATCAAAGGTGTCATAAATCTCTCCAAGGCTAGGAGGGTCTATATTAGCATATCTTTTAACGTGCATAACAAGCTCAATGAAGGAGCAAACATATTTGCAAGTGCAAACAAATTTGGAAAATTAAAATATCGAAAAAGATTAAGAATTTAAGACTCAAATGATAGAGTGAATGCTATTATAAAAAATGAAAATTTACAAGTCAGAAACATTAAGAAATTACCATTTTAAAAATGTATAATAAAACCAGCAATTTCTTACCTCATTGTAGACCACTAATCATCATCAAGGATCCTTTATTTCACACTTTTTCCTTTAGATGTGCTTGTCTCTAACCATCTACTCCAATCTAAATCAACCACCATTAATTGTAAAGCCTCTTCACCTCAACCATCATCTCTTACAAAATGAAGTAGCTGACATATCTAGTATTCACAGACATGAGGAATTCCTTTCATAAAAATGTCTTAAATAAAGCAAGTGAAGTGGATGGTTGCAAATAGCATCTATAGATATCTCTAGCCTCCAACACCACAACCTTCACCCAATCTATCTTCCCAATCTTCTTCAATGCATGCATAAAAAATAAGGTCCAAAAAATGTGTTTGTAAGCACCCTTCACCATCAAGCCAGCTAACTTACACACATGGGTTGAATTGATCAACATTTGTACAACATTAGAGGCTCAGACCTCTTCTATAGCATCCTTCAAAATCTAAAATTTGAAGTTTGTATCTGTCTTCTTCCATGAACAATCAATAGATTTAAGAAAATAACAACCATCTAAACATGTGACAATGATATTGATGTGTGGTCAATGTTTGATATCAATTCACCCATCCATGATAATGGAGCAGCCATCTCTTATCCATGTTTGTCCCATTCCTTCCATCAACACACTCACCTTAGAATATTATCTATCAAGGAGGGTGGTGCATAACTTATATTCTCTAGCTGGGACCAATAGCTATCACATCTTTGAACATTTGTTTAAAAACGGAAGAACTTGCCACATGAAATGATATGGCATGAACATGTAAAAAAAAATTTAGCAAAAGAAGCATTGACCACCTATCGTGATTATAATTAAACAATCTTGCAGCAATAATAGTTCTTTTATTTCCCTTGGTAAAAGTAGAACCCTCTCCTTTTTCAATTCCAACATCCGCAGTTCCCACAGGCAATGAACACTAGGTTGCACAGTCTCCAATATAATTCCCTTCTTTCTTGCCTCCCCTTCTATGTACAACTTAGTTACCTCAGCCTTCTCAACTAGGGTCATTTTATCATAACCTTTTACCCATCGTCCACCTATGCATTGAACAAGAAAAGAAACCCTTGTATAGCTGCTCCTAGAGTTTTTGTTGCACAAATGGCTTAGCCAAACTCTCCTCCCTCCTGGATTTTTTTTTTGTGTTTGTCTATTCATGCTATAAATTGTAAGCGAGTTTTTAGGGGTTAAATGAACCTTTTGCATATTTTCTTGAGGCATTCAAAAGGGTATTCAAATTGTAATGTCCACGTTCTCAGCATGACAGCTTGGAGTTGTGTTCTAGACTTCTAGTCCTTTCCCCCATTCCTGGGGACCAAATGGAGTGACAAGGGAATGATATTTTTGGTTGACATGGGTATTTTGATGAATTTGGAAATAATGAAAAAGGGAAAATATTTGAATGTATAATGAAATATAATACTTTATTATATTTTATTATAATTTATTTACCCACTTTTTATACTTAAGTTATTTTATAACTTAAGGTTATGTCCTTGGAGGGGTCGTTGTCAAGAGGGAGTTATAAGGATAAGTTTAAATTAAATTTATTTCCCCTCCTAGTGGCTGCCTAGACCCATGGGGCATTATAAAAATAAAAAATAAAGCTTATTATTGTTTATTTCATGCCAAAGGGGTCGGCCTCATCTTGGGGGCAATTTGGAGAAGTTTATAGAAGAAGTCTGAGGCTCATTTACGGGGATATGACAGCTATGCATTTTATCTCTTGACTGAAATTTACCTTCAGCACAGTTCGAGGTGATGCTCCCTTGATCATTATGGTTTGGTGATGCTCCCATGCCCATATTGAGAGGTGGAATTATGCAGATTTCACCATTGGACTTATTATGAAGACAAATATTAGTATTTTCCAGCTAGGGTTCACAGGTTGATATTCAAGAAAATCACACTTGCAGATTTCTCCAGCCTTTCAGACCTTGGCAATTTGGAAGAGGAGTACTTTGGATGCATAATAAAATTATTTTCATAACTTTTGGAAGCCTCCTTGATTTTTGGCGAAATTTGAGGGAAATGGCAACGGGATTTCGAAGAAGTCCTCACTGAAATTTTGTTACACTCAGCTGCAGCAATTATTCTATCATCTGGAATTCCATTCTGGTGTAGAAAGCAGCTCATCTCATATCCAGCTCGATACGTACTGGTGGGAGAAACTTGAAATGTCATTTTGGAGCATATTTTAAAGTCATTTTGGTGCTCAGAAGTTCAACAGACTTGCTGGAGTAATTTGCAACCCCATATCTCATCACTTTGGAACTTCTTGGGTCATATTCCACATCAACTATCAGGAGTTGCTTATCGGGTATGATATTGTCTATGTACTTGACTATTTTGGAGCCATCCAGTATCATTTTCTGAGTATTGTATAAGTCTAAAAATTAAAAATCAGACCTGCAACCTTTTGTATCAGACTTATTCTTGCTAAATTAGAAGATCATTCCGATTTCAAATCATTGTATCTCTTACATATTTGTTGTCTTCATGTTCTTTGCAAACTTCGGCATCAAAACATTTTAAATCAAACAAAAAACAATCCACAAAACCCATCAAAATAACAATCAGCAAACAAAATCGCCAGCTTGCATGCCAACTGTTTGACAAAATGTCAAACATATCAGTTTGAGTAAAACAAGGCAGTTTGGTTCAGTTTGGGTTGGGACATCTAAGTGGTATCAAAGCCACGGTCTTGCCAGCCTTTGGGTTATGCAGCCTCACGAAGTTGGGCCCCACAGGTATTACACTAGAAGAAGGGCACAATAGAAAGAGGGTAATCAATCACCAGATTCATCTTCAGAAATGAGCAGTCCTAGAAGGGAAAATATTGATGATTTCCTTCAAACATTTCCACAGCAGAAGCAGCAAATGTTCCAACAGCATCAACAAATGCTCCAACAGTTTCAGGATAGCATGATTTCAGCTAGGGACGTTTGAGGATGGATCATTCAAGGCCTAGAAGGGCACGTAGTGAAAGTAGTGGAAGAAGTGATGCAGGGAGACAGATTGCAGCCACTTCAGATAGACCTCTTTGACCCACCTTCATAAGAGAGAGGAGTTACCTTCAGAAGAAGAAGAAGAAGCTACAGAAGTCTCTGATGATATCATGGTAGCATATGATGAGTACCGTGTTCTTCCTGAGGAGGTTCGATCAGCCATAAATTTGAACCAGTTTATGAATCAAAAGGACAAGAAAAAGAACAAAAAGGAGAAGAGATCCAAGAAGGAACCCAAAGAATACAAGGATGCATTGAACAAAATTCCCCTATCTAATTTTGATGGCAGCGGTAGGATGAGTGCACGTGCCTAGGTACATAAGCTTCATACCCTTCTTACACTCAAGCCAATGAGTGAAGAAAAGGCTATACAGTTTGCTACTATGTACTTGGAGGGTGTAGTGTATGATTGGTGGCACCATGGACTTGTGTCACAAAGGCATGACATGATCACTTCCTATGATGAGTTAATTCGCAAACTCATTGCCAGATTTGATAGGAAGGACATCGAGGTTTACTACAGAGAATTGGCAAAGCTGAGACAGGATGGTAGAGTGGATTCCTATATCAATGAGTTTCAAAAAATTGCTGTTATGGTTCCTAAGATGCCCGAGAAAAGGGTTGTTATGCTCTTTGTGGAGGGATTAAGTGATAGGTTGTGAGGCTTGGTGAAGGCTCACAAGTCTAAGACACTGTATGCTGCAATAGAGCTTGCACTAGACCTAGACACTCACCCCACTCCAATTCAAAGTCAAAAGAAAACTTTCAAGGGATCGGGCTTTAAACAGAAGACATTTAATCGGCCTCAGATCACTCCTTTGGCAATCAGCGAGGAGAGAAATGAACTCAGAAGCAAAAAACTATGTTTTTCTTGCAAGCAACCCTAGGAACCTGGTCATAGATGCCTTGGGAAAGACAAGGCACATCTTATAGAGGTTATTTATGATGTAGATGACGAGGAGGTTCATGATACTAGTCCGGAGAGTGAGGGAGATCATGAGGAGCAGCCCCAAGATGAGCATGAGCATCCAAATGATACTCAATGTGGCACTATTGCTTCACTTTCAGGAGTACAGCGATATCATTCCTTTCGTTTGAAAGGAGTGCTTAATGGGCAGCGGGTTATATGCTCGGTGGATAGCGGTGCCACACATAATTTAATTGATGAGGGGTTCGTAATGAAGAAAGGATTATGGGGAAAGGACTACTCGGGATTCAAAGTGATTGTGGCAAATGGTTTCGGGATGAGTTGCACGAAGAAGGTTCCACAGCTTAGCATTCACATGGGGGATTATACATTGACTGATGACTTCTATGTGCTTGGTTTGGGAGAAATAGATGTTGAATTGGACATATAGTGGCTTCATTCTCTTGGGAGATACAGTCAGGATTTTCAGCGTATGGAGTTGGAGCTTGTTTCGAATGGGAAGAAGATAGTGCTTAAGGCTTTATCTAATGGGAAGCTTAAGATAGTTTCAGCTAGAAGGATGGACACCTTATTTAGACATGGTGATGATGCATGGGCAGCCCAGTGTTTCATCTCATCTAAAACCCCTACTAGTGACAAGCCTCATCATCATGTGGACATTCAAAGGGTTTTGGATCAGCATAACTTGGTGTTTAGTGACATCCCACCTGGTTTACCACTCAATCGTGGATTTGAGCATGTCATAGAGTTGGAGGAGGGCTCTAAGCCCATCATTACTACACCTTACAGGCATCCTCGACACTTCAAGGAGGAGATAGAGAAAACCATTAAGGAGTTGCTTGATATGGGACATATCCGACTTTCATCCAGTCCTTTTGCTTCCTCGGTAGTATTGGTGAAAAAAAAGGATGGAACTATGCGGATGTGCATTGATTATAGGGCATTGAACAAAAAGACTATCAAGAACAAATACCCTATACCCAAGATCAATGAACTTCTAGATGAGTTACACGGGGCCGTGTATTTCTCCAAGAATGATCTTAGATTGGGGTATAATCAGATTTGTGTCTGAGCAGAGGATGTTCATAAGATAGCTTTTAGATGCCACTTTGGACACTATGAGTTCTTAGTTATGCCTTTTGGACTTACCAACACGCCTGCTACATTTCAGTCTTGTATGAATCATATATTCAATAAGCAGTTGCGTAAGTATGTCTTGGTATTCTTTGATGACATTTTGATATACAGCAAATCTTGGGAGGAGCATCTTAGACACTTGGATGAGGTGCTTGGTATTATGGAGGCTCAGTCATTATTTGCTAAGGCATCCAAATGTGAGTTTGGACTTCAGGAGATTTTGTACTTGGGTCATGTGATTGGAGCTAATGGTGTACGGGTTCACCAGGAGAAGATTAGAGCTATAGTGGATTGGCCACCTCCAAGGAACGTATCAGATCTGAGAGGGTTCTTGGGACTATGCAGCTATTACAGGAGGTTTGTAAAAGGGTTTTCACAGTTGACAACACCCCTTACGGATCTCACCAAAAAGGGGGCATTCAGTTGGTCTAATGAGGCCCAGTCAGTTTTTGATCGGCTCAAGGATGTCATGAGTTCTTTTCCCATTTTGGCATTGTAAGATTTCTCATGGCCATTTGTATTAGAGTGTGGTGCTTCAGGAGAAGGCAAAGGAGCCGTATTGATGCAGGATCGTCATCCCATTGTGTACGAGAGCAAGAAATTACGGGATGCTGAGAGACTTTATTCCACCTATGTGTTGGCGTTACAATTCCCACCTCTGGAGTGTGTATTGGCAACGGACAGCTATACACAGTGCATAATGACTTCTCTTCAAATTAGGAGGGGAAGCTCCCTCTTTTGTTGATATGCGTGAAAAAGTAAATGATCTAAATCCTATCTTTTTGACTCAGCTGGAAGAGGCACAAGGTTAAGAAAACCAAAACGTTGCAGCTAAGGTTTTTCTCTGGTTTTGCAAATCTTAACTACAACTAACTAAATACTTTTAATCTATCCTATTCCTCAAGAGAAACAAAGCATGAGGACTTAGGAGCAGGGAATATTTGGACGATAATCTTTAAGCCAGGATTCCCAAGGAGGAGACAACTCCTATCTGAGGTGTAGCCAGGATTCCCAAGGAGGAGACAACTCCTATCTAAGGTGTAGGCTGAAAGAAAGGTTATTGGCAACAACATCAAATGAAAATCTTCACTTCTAAATTCCCGAGGAGACTACTCCTATCCGAGGTGTAGATATTAAACAAAGATTATTAATCACAACAAAGCACGATAAACCTACTTCTAAATTCCCAAGGAGGAGACGACTCCTATCCGAGGTGTAGATATGAAAAAAGCTTATTAATCACAAATATAACCTAGGACAGCAAATTGTATGAAGGACTTATCACACAGATAAACGATCAACCAGCATTATATTGAACAAAGATGAACCATTACAAGTAACATTGCAGGACAAGGCGGCTCAACAATTTGTTTATTACTAATAAAAGCTCAAGGCGAACCAATACTGAACATAGGAATATTGCTGGCAATGCAGCAACTCTCTATCTCAATGAAAAGTTCGTGAACGGATACATAAATAGCAATACTACAAGCAAGAGTTGGCTCAACATGTATGCTATCAAGCAAAATTTAATTGCAAATGAGCAAAGGTGCTCTTATTTACAGAACTCAAAGGTGTAGGGAACCCTAAAATCACCTTGAGTTAACATGATTCTTGCAAGCATGCAAGAATTTATTCTCTAAGTCTAACTAAATGAAACTATACAGTTAACTGGAAAGCTACCATCAGTTAATTGAAACAAAACTAGACTAAATGGACATGTGCAACATGCACGTCCTTATTGAAATGAAAGCTAATTGATAACTAACATCAGTCAACTGGATCCTAACTGAAAGTCCATCCTCCTACGAAGATATCTATGAAGATGAGATAGGCGTGCATGAGATCAGCAATCAAAACTCAAGATTGACGTCGAGTTAACTGTTGCTTCTGACTCTATCCTTCGAAATAATTGTAGGATCTAACTAGCTATCTTCTATAAACCCTCTTTGTCTATCACCTCGTCCAGGAACTTGTCGATCGTCTCATCCTCTGGCACTTTGACACTATCCACAATGATAAACTGCCTATTCAACTCCTCTCCATCTTTGATCGCCCTCTAACATTCTCTAACATCTACAGTCACCTTGTTCAAACTAGTTGTCATCACTGAGAAGTAATCCAACTTGAACACCTCAGGATCTCCATAAAGGCTATCACGAACCAGCTTCTTCAACTCAGTTTGTACTACATCAAGCTCAACGTATGTGTCGTTCTCACAACGATAGTGACATGGGATTTGAGTGATAAACTCGCCAATAAGTCTGAGAGCTCTAGCAACATCCTCTTTGAGCGCAGCCATCTTTGTAGAGATTCTCTCGTACGTTTCCACTTTGAAAAGATGTTGTTCTCTCCAAGCGAAAACCTTCCTTTTATCCTCCTTTGCAACAATGGCGTCATATGCAACTGCCAACTAGGATATGATTATCAAATCCTTCGGCTTGCCTTTTGCTATAGATATCTCTAGTTGTTGGATCCTCTAACCAAGATTATGTGTGTCGTACCTCAACTACTACAACTCTATGAGGAGGTACCTGCCTGCAACAATGAAATCTTGAATCCAGTTGTCCAAGAGCTTCCCACGATTGACTAATCGACCAAGTCTTTGTTGATCTGCAGGTGTCTCTACGAGTTGTGGGAGCATAGGTGCTTGTCCTGCGGTTCCATGAAGAAGATTTGAGATGTACCGTAAGAGTTACTTGATCTCAGCCTTGAGGGCTACCTTATCTTCTCCATCCTTCATGACATGCTCTTCAAGATTACTAGCGACGACCTTGAAAAGGTTCACATCTACGTGTCGGGTGCTCCTGCCAAGATTTGCTTTGACGAAGGTGAAATTACCAACTTCAACTTCATCCAAGCTCTTGCCCTCCGGTGTTGTAGCAACTTCAACGACGATCTCTGCTTCAAGAGTCTTCTCAATATGCACCTATTTCTTGACTCTCTTGTTTGACCTATCCTGATAAGGATCACCAAACTCAGACAAATCAACCTGATATGAAAGCCTATGCCTCTATCTTCCCAAAGACCTCTCGAGCCAACACGAATGATCAATGTTATCTTCTCAAGGAGAAACTGCTCCTGCTATGTCAACCACTGGTGGATAAACTAGAATGAAAGTCTCATGAACTGGCAATTTTGGCTCTAAGTCAATATCAATAGGAGATGACCGTGGAGAAAATGGTGGACCAGGAGATGATTGATTGAGATTTTAATGTTGTCCATGAGACCAAAACTTGTACCACTGACTCTACCAGAACTTCTAGTGCTTTCTCAACCTACTTCCGCTTAGTGATGCTTTTCCCCTTCGAGTTCCCACTAACTTTGACCCCTTCAAGCGGCTTCAAGATAATTTTAACTCGAGGCCTCAACCTAGAAGTAGAAGGTAGTCAAGAAAACCCTACTAGCAGCTCTGAAACTAGAACTGTCTTTCGTTTTCTCTTGCTCTCCAAGAAGTAAATGCTTGTCTTAATAACTGATCTTGACAGGTCCTCAATTGAAATATTCTCCCTGGCATACCAATCCGGTTGGCGAAGTGGCTAGCGAGCAACTTGGTCTTTGATGAATGAACTAAGTAGTACCTCTTCGTCATCGTCCAACAAACCCTCAACATCTTCTAACAAGAAATCAGCAAGCTATGGAAGAGTAAGTCTATAGTAATGACGTCGGCGCACTCAAATTCATCTTCACTAGTTAACCCAAAAGTCCTCAAGCGCTGCCCTGTGTAAATTACTTCACTCCAACCGTGTTGAGTAATGACCCAAAGGATCATAAGTACGCCTCTGAGTGAGATACTTGAGGTGGAGTTTTTCTAACTCGTTCGTCATTAACTTGCAATCAGCAACAATCTTGCACTTGTATATACCCAATCCAAATGGAAAGGTAATGCTGGCTTGTGTCGATTGCAAAGAAAAGAGTGAACTTCTTGAGCTTGTCTCAGAAACTCCATGAATAGGACCTTGTCTGACGGGTACCTCAGTAGCATCAGAGGTTCTCCGGTGTAACCATACACTCGAATATATGTGAAAGTGGGAAACTGGATGAACCAATCTGCCCAACTCTCCATTGCTAGCTTTGCCTTTGGTGAAATCTTAATGTGCATCTCATTATCGAGGTCTCTGAATGTCTTCATCAGGAAGTCATCATTCACCACCTTGAAATCCTGTTCAGCCTTTGAGAACTCCAATTGTGAGTAATATTCGTGAACATGTTGAACACCAAGAGTCCCATTGGTCCTCAAAGTTCTAAAATTGCCTTGAAACGCAATTAAGTAGACCAGAAAAGACACCATGTGAAACTTGTGGATTTTGAGGAATTTTGTAATTTGTTGGTGAAGACACTCGCTGATCAACATTGCCCAGTCAAAGTTTTCCTTGTTGTCGATAATCAGAGAAATGACATAGAACATCCACGGTAGAAAAATATGAGCCTCCCCCTGACCTGTAACCCGATTGAGCAAAGTTATGAAGATAGAAATCTCATCCTTAAACTCCCCACGCCCAACCTTCTTCGACATGTTGGTTTTTTGTACTTTAAGCCACCTTTGAGCAACCTTTCTCTATGATCTTTCTTTGTCCTCTTCCCATATCTTGTCGCAATCTGCAATGGCTATGGTAAAATTGTCTGAGCGACGAGAAATAGCAAAGCACTTCTCAACGTCCCTCGGCTTGAAGCTGCAAATGACTCTCCCATCAGCTGATCTAATTTGTCTTGTGGATGAGTCGTAGTGCTTAATGCAAGCAATCACAAACGCAAGATCAAAAACCATGATAGGAATAAACGCTGCTGCCAGCAACACGGAATGCTCAAGATTTCTGGCTATCATGCTGCTAGTGCCTTCCAACGTGCTCAGATTGACCACTGGATATACATGACCGAAGTTTGTATCAACAATTTTCAAATAGTCGTCAACCAAGACCGATTTGGCCTTGTAATCCATGGGGTTGAATTGCATTTTGAAAATTTGGATTTTTGATTGTAAAGTCGGGTACGTTCGAAAAACTTTCAGAAAAAGCTGTAAAAAACTCTAGGATAGGCTAAAAATAGCCGGTTGAGGTAAAAAAATTCATAAATTTTCTGAAAAATGGGTTTTCTAGAGAATTGAATTCTAAGCAAACCCAAATCATCAGAAATTTGAAAAGATGAGTTTTAGCAAGGCATGCAAAAGGTTTTCGATTGAGAACTGCAGTGGCTCTAGGGGCTCTAGGGGCAATTTTTTTCGAGAAAATTTGAAACATGGGTTTTGTAGGCAATGGAATTCTAAGCCAACCCAGATGATTCGATTTTGGAAAAATTGAGTTTTTGACCCACATGCAAAGAAATCTTCGGGAAAAAGCATAGTGCTTCAGAAATGGAAGCAACGGGGCAATTTTCTCGAAAAATTTTGAGACATGGATTTTGTTGCCGTTGCTGAAATATGTGAACCTAGATGATCTGTTTTTGAAAATTTCGTCGTTTACTTTGACATGCGAGAGAAAACCTAAGACAAGAATAGAAGAATTTTAGAGATAGAAATAGAAGTTTATTATTTTGTCTTTGAAAAAGTCGCCTATGCTTGAATTGGATTTGATGAAGTCTACATGCACTCGAAAAATGAAGTCTGTAAAATGTCTCTTCTGAACAATCTGGACCTGGAACTACAAAGAATACTGAAATCTAATACCTGTAGCACCTTCAGATCTTTATTTGCTCAAGAAAGACGTGTTTGCTTCCACCTATAATGAAAAATAATGGGCGCCTATGCCTTAATAAATAAAAATTCATCAAGAAAGGCATCATAAATGTATGCATTTGCTTTAAAATGGTGCTAGCTTTCTGATTGGCCCTCTAAACCCAAAGCCTCCTTCTGATTAGACCTCAAAATAGTTAACTGATTGTGAAATAAGCCCTCATTAGGGCACCACCTCCAAACACCTCAATTAACTTTACATGCAAAAATAAATCGCCCAATCAGAAGCAAAAATCAAGTCTAGTTGAAGTTGACTTGAGGAGTTGAACTGAAGACTTAATTTTAGTTCACAACTTCCACCTTTATAGGGCGCCACTTCTCTTGAGTTCAAAAAGTCAAACTTTGACTTTAGGTGTCGCTTTCCAGACTTAGCCAATTTCTTAAAAATTTGAATTTGCAAACATCACCGGAGCCCATGTTCGATCACTAATTTTTATTGACTGACATGTCGGATAGATTGGCTGACAATTTCATTGAAGAGCAAGATCAAAACTGACAAGAAACTCCTTGAGGCTGCAAACCCTAATTCTAACATCTGAGGCTTCAAAATTAAGGGCGCGCCTGGCCTTCAAGGGCACTTTTGGCTTTAGACTTAGAAAAAAATTCAATGCATTTTCATCATTTTAAAGCTGATTCTGACCTTACTTCATCTTACGTTTCCCGGCGTTTGACAAAACTTCAGAACTAGCTAACAGGCTCACTGCGGAGTTGGCTGGATTTTGAACAAGAGCTCTTGGAGAGCACTTCTCTTAAAAACATCATCTGACAGCTGAAATACATGGGCGCCCCTGGCCTCCAGGGGCGCTTTTCTTCCCAGAGATAACAATTTTTACAACTGGCTAAAAATCCACTTAAATCTTGGCTGCAGGTTGTTGACAAGTCTTCTGACTCGGTTGAGGTATGCAACGGAAAGCTAGAAGCATCATGGACAAGATAAATATCTGAGATGACCAAAACAACTGCATTTGAGGCTCCAAAACCTTGGGCTCCTTGGCTTCTAGGGTCATTTTTGCTTTTTCTTGACATTTTTGACCATGACAAAACCTTATGTTTGACTCCTGATTCCGGTAGTTCAACAACTCAGATTCATCCATTGACTGATTCGTTGCGAAGCCAGACCAAGTCTGAGACAAACATCTTGGCTGTCATTTGGTCAAAAACCTCCATCTAATGCTTCAAAACGTTGGGCACCCCTGGCTAGCAGACGCGCTTTTCACTCCAGTGTTAGTCATTTTTTTATCACCCTTATTTCACGTTCAATCTCCAGTTTCAAGTGCTAGACATATCTTTCGAACTGGTTAGTAGGCTCATTGCGAAGCTAACAGGATTCCGGAGAAGTCTTCTTGGAAGTGACAAATCTCATAAATTTGATCTGAGCCCCTGAAATCAATGGTGCCCCTAGCTAGCAAGTGCACTTTTGTCTCTAGAATTCGAAAAAAATTCAAC
This sequence comes from Sequoiadendron giganteum, assembly GCA_007115665.2. NCBI lineage: Eukaryota > Viridiplantae > Streptophyta > Pinopsida > Cupressales > Cupressaceae > Sequoiadendron > Sequoiadendron giganteum. The sequence goes on along the minus strand of CM021102.1, from coordinate 394,133,759 downwards.
TTCTCCTCAACGAAAATCCCATTTGAGACGAAGCATCATTTTGGACATATCTTGCAATAGAATCTTCATTGGAGCGTTTCAAGCTTAGATTGCGACACTTGGCACCTAGCCATCTGTCATTGTTGGCCTCGGAGATCCTAACTTTTCACTTGAAAAAGCGAAAACTACCCACCAGACTTAAACTGAGTTTTAACTGAATTTGACTTCACCATTGTGATTGTGAAGCAAAATAACCTAATCAAAACAATTTTCAATCAATTCTAACAAGTTTCAATTTTTAGGGTTTTTTGACCTAAACAGAGGGGTCCAAAAACCCTAATTTTCAAATTTTGCCAGCATCTTCTTGACATCAAATTGACTAAAAGCCCATACTTGATTTGCCCAAAAACTATGTTTTGACATCATTTTTACAAGGTTTAATCCATTTTAAGCAAAATGCCTTAATGAAGCAAAAAAATTGGTTTGGGTACAACACTATGACAAGGAGATGTTGGCCATTATGCATGCATTGCCCAAATTCAGGCAGTACTTAGTGGGTGGTAAATTTGTGGTTAGAGGACGGACCACAACTGAGATATTTTTTAGGGCAAGAGGACCTTAATGAGCAGTAGAAGAAATAGGTGCGTAATATACAGGCTTATGACTTCGATATTGAATATGTGAAGGGTAAGAAGAATATCCTTGCCGATGCAGTTTCTAGGAGACCTTCCCTTTGCTCTTTCAGTGAGATTTCAGCAGATTCGAAGTCTCAACTTTTAGTTGAGTATTTCAAATCTACGTTTGCATGTGAGATCATGGATGGACGAATTCAGGATGACAGGTATTGGGTTGTTGATGATGTTATATATTATAAGGATCGGATATTCCTGGTGCCTGAGTCTAAACTTAAGTAGCAGTTATTTCGAGCCATTCATGACACACCTCCAGCAGGACATCCGGGTTTTTTTAAAACATACAGACAGATTAGAGAGAGGTTCTCATGGAAGGGTCTCAAAGATGATGGCATGCGGTACATTAGAGAGTGCTTGGCCTGTCAGTAGAACAAGTTCGAGCATACTTCCCCAACAAGACTTTTACAGCCATTGCCTATTCCAGATCAAAAGTTGGAAAGTATATCCATGGATTATATCACGAGACTTTCGAAGGTCTAGGGGCGTGATTGCATATTTGTGGTTGTTGACAGGTTGACCAAATATGCACACTTCTTTGCTATACCAACAAATAATTCAGCCCTATAGGCGACAGAGTTGTTCTTTCGAGAGGTGTTTCGATTCTATGGCCTTCCTAGGACCATAGCTAGTGATCGGGATAGCAAGTTTCTCAGTGCTTTTTGGCAAGAGCTTTTCCGATTGGCTGGCACAGAATTGACTCCGAGCACCAATTATCACCCTCAGACGAATGGACAAATAGAGATCATGAATAAGTGGGTTGAGGGGTATCTTCGCAATTATGTTGCGGGGCAACAACGTGCATAGATCAGGTGGTTATACTTAGGAAACTATTGTTATAATACTTCCTATCATATGTCGATCGACATGTCTCCATTCAGGGCTTTTTATGGATATGATGCTTTATCTTTCGTGGACTTGGCCTTTGGTGATAGTAGAGCTCCTAGAGCCAAGGATTTGATGCAGGACACACATGATACCCTTAAGGAATGTAAGGATAATATTCAGTAGGCATATAATCAACAAAAGATGTATGCTGATGGACACCGTGTGGAGAGATCTTTTGAGGTGGGTGACTTGGTTTTCTTGCGCCCACAACCTTACACACAAAGTACATTGAAGAAGAGTGGTGCAGAAAAACTCAAGCCTCGATTTTATGGTCCCTACAGGATTGTCAGGAGAATTGGAGAGGTAGCTTATGAGCTTGATTTACCAGCAGGTAGTAGGATTTATAATGCTTTTCATGTACCATGCCTCAAGAAGGCTTTGGGTCAGCATGTGGTTGCTTCTCTCATCCTTCCACGACTTGATGGGGAGGGAATATTGATTTTGGAGCCTGAGTCCATTGTAGACATAAGGGAGTGCAAGTTGTGTAATAGAGTTATCAGGGAGTATCTCATTAGATGGAGGGTCATTCCATTGGAGGATGCTACGTGGGAAGGAGAGCAGATTCTTCAGCATCCTAATTTGCGATTGCTTGAGGGCAAGCAATCCCAGGAATGGAGGACTATAATGTCTCCGTTCTTGGCATGACAGCTTGGAGTCGTGTTCTAGCCCTTTCCCCCATTCCCTGGGACCAGATAGAGTGATAAGGGAATGATATTTTTGGTTGAGATGGGTATTTCGATGAACTAGGAAATAATGAAAAAGGGAAAATATTTTAAAGTATAATGAAATATAATACTTTATTATATTTTATTATAATTTATTAACCCAGTTTTTATACTTAAGTTATTTTGTAACTTAAGGTTATGTCCTTGGAGAGGTCGTTGTCAAGAGGGAGTCATAAGGATAAGTTTAAATTAAATTTATTTCCCCTCCTAGTGGCCGCCTAGACCCATGGGGTATTATAAAAAATAAAAATAAAGCTTATTATTGTTTATTTCATGCCAAAGGGGTAGGCCTCATCTTGGGGGCGATTTGGAGAAGTTTATAGATTAAGTCTGAGGCTTATTTTTGGGGATATGACAGCTATGCATTTTATCTCTTGGCTGAAATTTACCTTCAGCACTGTTTGAGGTGATGCTCCCTTGATCATTATGGTTTGATGATGCTCCCTTGATCATTATGGTTTGATGATGCTCCCATGCCCATATTGAGAGGTGGAATTATGCAGATTTCACCATTGGACTTATTTTGAAGACAAATATTAGTATTTTCCAGCTAGGGTTCACAGGTTGATATTCGAGAAAATCACACTTGCAGATTTCTCTAGCCTTTCAGACCTAGGTGATTTGGAAGAGTACTTTGGATGCATAATAAAATTACTTTCATAACTTTTGGAAGCCTCCTTGATTTTTGGCAAACTTTGAGGGAAATGGCGACGGAATTTTGAAGGAGCCTTGACTGAAATTTTGTTACACTCAGCTGCAGCGATTATTCTATCATCTGGCATTCCATTCTGGTGTAGAAATCAGCTCATCTCATATCCACATTGATCCGTACTAGTGGGAGAAACTTGAGGCGTCATTTTGGAGCATATTTGAAAGTCATTTTGGTGCTCAGAAGTTCAACAGACTTGCTGGAGTGATTTGCAGCCCCATACCTCATCACTTTGGAACTTCTTGGGTCATATTCCACATCAACTATAAGGAGTTGTTTATCAGGTATGATATTGTCTATGTACTTGACTTATTTGGAGCCATCCAGTATCATTTTCTGAGTATCGTATAAGTCTAAAAATTCAAAATCAGACCTGCAACCTTTTGTATCAGACTTATTCTTGCTAAATTAGAAGATCATTCCAATTTCAAACCATTGGATCTCTTGCATATTTGTTGTCTTCATGTTCTTTGCAAACTTGGGCATCAAAACATTCATAATCAAACACAAAACAATCCACAAAACCCATCAACATAACAATCAGCAAACAAAATTGTCAGCTTGCATGCCAACTGTTTGACAAAATGTCAAACGTATCAGTTTGAGTAAAACAAGGCAGTTTGGTCAGTTTGGGTTGGGACATCTCACAAATGGGTTAGTTGAACTTGTTAACCCTACTACAATCCTACTCCTAGAAGAATCCCTAGTGGAAACCATACTTCTATGACCTCTAGTTCTTTGTTGCATTTGAACTTCAATCTCTTCACTCTCACTATTCCCACTACTCATTGTTTCATTTTGTTAAGAATTTAAAACGTAGTTGCAACTACAAATACAAGAAATAAAAAACCCAAAATACTCTCCTAATGTATTTGAAATTTTCAAAAAACTAAAAAAATGCAAAGGAAATTGACCAAACAAATAGTAAATGGTAAACTTAACATAAATGTAGTGGATTGGGTGCCATCTTTTCTTCTTCACTGTTGTTCTCCTCTTTTAACTGCAGTTGCTTCTCTTGCTGGTCTTCTTCACAAGTTGGAAAACATTAAAATGAGTTTGATTTTTAGTTCTTTTGTTGATTTAGAGGTTCTTTTAAGTTCAGGTATAGTTTAAAGGGGTGTGGAGGTCCTTGTGGGCCCACCATTCTCTTTTTTTATCTCAAAATTGTGTGTGTTTTTAAAACTACACTCAAGAAGTGCCTAGGCCATAGGGACTGTCAGTCATCCCCTACGTCCCCCAAGCATCCTCTATTATTTTTTATATGTCTCAAGGAAGTTTTCCATTTTTGCAGAAAGAATGGGGATGAGGGGCAGGCTGTTAATTTTTAGATCAGATATGCAAAGCAAAAAGAAACATAACACAGAACAGAAGACACAGCAATTTATCCTGGGAAAACCCTTCTACTCAAGGGAAAAACCCAGCAGGAATTTAATCAATTATAGATCAGAACAATAGTGCAAGAGTTGCACTTGAGAGCCAATAAAAGGCAGAATACGCCAGTATAAAACAGCACTGTAAGTAGTGCGAATTTCTGAGCAGAATAATAAACTCCTTTTGATTAGCAATCTGCTTCTTATTGGCGAACTTCTGCTTGTTAGGCGAGTCACTGCTTGTTTAGGTGAACTTCTGCTTATTTGAATCTGAATGTGAATGTTGTAAATGAGGAGAATCTCTCTCCTATATATATACAAGACTAGGCGTCATACCCCACTTGGGCCGACCCAGCAAGGATGGACAAATGTTTAGAGAATAAATGCTTGTGATCTGGCTGACATGCCTTCAATGAATTCTTTTAGGTATGATCTGGCCGACTTGCCTTCAATGAGTTCTTTTAGGGATTCTACCTCCCGAAGCTACCAAAACATCAACACAGGCGAGGGGGCATTTCCTACGTGTCCTATAGGGGACGGGGGCATTTAGGGTAGGGGCCACAACTTTGGGGAGCATAGGTAATAACACATCTTAATTGTCTAATTAAATTACACAATGTAAGTTACAACTAACAATGCAATTTCCTCATATAATAATAAATAAGCATGCACACATTCCAATGTGTGTTTAACAAAGAATTCTCATTTTTCGTACCTTCATTCTTCTAACTTTGAAAAGGATAGTTTATAAATAGTATTTCTTTCGCATTTTTAGAACACAAAACATTTCATCCAAGTATACAAAAAATATTGAAACAAATTACCGTTATTATCATTTTGTGGCATACATACCAGAATTAAATACAAGGGCAGAATTTAGTGTCTGATCAATTTCTCTTGCAAGCTCTTTTCGGATCCCATCCTCCAATAGTTGCTTGGGATCCTGCAAACGAAAATATTTTAGGTTAGATCTCTTATTTGACATAGGTTGCACAGTCCAATCAATGAAGAAGATAAATACAATTCATCCTATACTAAGATAGATGCTTGTTGGCGTAATAACTAACACCTCTGGAGTGTAAGTACAAAACGGACAGCTATGCACACTGCGTAATGAGTGCTCTTCAAATTAGGAGGGGAAGCTCCCTCTTTTGCATATATGCTTGGAAAAGTAAAGTACTCTAAATCCTATCTTTTTATCTTAGCTGGAAGAGGCACAAGGTTAAGAAAACCTAAAACGTTGCAGCTAAGGATATTCTGGTTTTGCAGATCACTAACTACAACTAAGCTAACTACTTTAAATCTATCCAGTTTCCTCAAGTAAACAGAGCATGCGGAAATGGAGCGGGGATGTGATTACATGATAAACTTTAGGTAAGATTCACAACGTGAAGGCAAGGTGGCACAACTATTTGCTTGGCTGGGTAGAAGTTTATTAAGACAAACATATACACGATAAACTAAGCATAGATGAAGGCAAGGTGGCACAACTATTTGCTTGGTTGAATAAGTTTATTGACACACACATCAAACGATAAGCTTTAGGTACAGATTCTAAACTTGAAGGCAAGGTGGCACAACAATCTTCTCAATCTGAATAGGCTTATTGAACACAAAACACAAGGTAAGCAACTGGGACAGTGTATTGCATAGACAAGACACACATACAACAACGATCAAACCAACAACCCCATTTAACTAAGTCAAGCATTCACCATATTAATTGCATGAAACCCAAGTGGCATAACAATTCATTATCAAGACAAATACTCATGAACAGATACAAAAAGGCAATATTACAGGCAAGGTGGGCACAGCATATATTGCTCTCTCGTGCAAAAGTTAATTACAAATGAGCTGAAAGCTCTTATTTATAGACATCAAAGGTGTAGGCAACCCTAAAATCACCTTGAGTCAACTACAGTCCTACAGTGCATGCAAGATCTTATTGCTAAACCCTAATAATGGAAACTATACAGTTAACTGGCAAACTACCATCAGTTAACTGAAATATCTAATCTAAGTGGACAATGTGCAAGCATGCACGTCCTTATTGAAAGCAAGTTAACTAGAATACTACCATCAGTTAACGTAAATCCTAAAAAAGAAACTCCAAGTGAATGTTGATACTTCCAATATAGACATGCGTGAGATGTGAAACAGGGAGTAAACTTGGAAAGAAGCGTCAAGTTAACTGTCGTGCATGGAGTCTATCCTAAAAGGTGGGAACTGAAGTCTACTAGCCCTAATCTCAAGAAATCAACCCAGCCACGAAGTCATCAATTGCGTCACCTTCTGGGGAATTGAAGCTCCGACGAAGTATCCCATGTCTATGCAGCATGTCTTCTCCACTAGTGATTTGACACTGAAACTCGCCTTTACTCCCGGTTGCCTCATCAAACAATGCTGACATGACTATAAGTTGATTCTTCTTACAGCCAACGGTCTCACCACTAAAAATACCGTGAATAAGTGCTTGGAGCTCTGACTAAACATCAGCAAGCTCGACATAGTCACCACCCACACGCTGATACTGACATGGTAGTTGAGAGTCACTTGAGACACAAAGTTTCTTATATAACAGAGTGCATTAGTAACATGCTCTCTGCTCTCGGCCAACTCTGATGCTATTGTTTCTTCTATCTTAGCCTTGAAGATCAACTGCGCTCTCCAAGTATAGACATCCTCTTTATCCTGTGCATCTGTGATTGAGTCAAATGACAACCCCAGGTTAGCAATCAAGATTTCATCCCTGGGTATACTAATAGTCAAGTCACGCTCCTCATCCTGCAGTTGTAGACGAAGCTCACGTGCATTGTACCGCAACTGGTATAACTCTGAAAGTACAAGGCGGCCTCTAGTAAAAAACTCCTCCTCCCACTCATCTAACCACTTGCCATATGCAACCAAGTGATCAAGCTGACCTTGTTCTGCTAGTGGCTCTAACATTTGTGGAAGTGCGGTGACAACATCCCCTGTCCTATGTACAAGGCTAGAAATATACTGGCAAAGCTGTTGTATTTCAACCTTGAGAGCTGATTTATCTTCTCCATCCTTCACCATTTTATCCCTTGCGCTATCCGTAGCAACCTGTAGGAGATCAATCTCCGTTTGGCGAGTACTTCTACCGAAGTTGACTATGATCATTTTGAAGTCTTGAGCTTCCATCTCATTCAGACTCTTATCCTCTGGAGGTGTGGCAATCTCAACGACAATCTACTTACCTGCATTCCCTCAATGTGGACCTGTTTCTCGATCCTTTTGTCAGGTGCATCTGTGTCATGATCGAAATCTAAATAATCAAGCACATAAGATGGTTGTCTCCTCTTTCTTCCTAGTTGACTCTCAAGCCAAGACGAATCCCGACTAATCCCTCACATATGTAACCCCTGGATGGTTTACCACCAATGTGGAAAAAGAACTCAGTTTATTTCTCTCATTTTGTACCCACTAAAAAGTGGTGAATTCCCACTTACGAGTGGATACCTGTCGCGCCAGATGAATTAGTTTGTTTTGTAATTTCTTCCCCCCACTGAATTAGTGGAAATGTGGAATCCTTTCATGGCTGGTTCACCGCCTAGCTCCATTCAATTGTAACTTCATTTCAGTGATTGCTTAGTTTTCTCCGCCATATGACAACACCTCTCCTTCCTTGGGATTGAGTATGCATTCTTGGCGTTGAGTTCTATCTTTTCACTTTCAGTTGTAATTTGTTTCAATTATTGAGTTACTCAGCTCCTAGGGATCCTCAGATTATATGCTGGCCCCTCCTCCCTCATCGGGTCTTAGGGCGCATTCTTGGTTAGAGTTACTATTCCGCATCATTTTGGTTTTGGAGCTAACCTTAACGGGTGCGTGTTGCATTGTAATTGATATTGAAATCAAGGAAAAAATTGGTAGCCATATTTCATGGAAATCATTTCCCATATTAGTTGCAGAAATCTCTCTGAAAACCCAAAAGCTCTTAAGACCTTCAGCAAGAACTCCCAATCAACTCTATCATAGGCCTTTGACATATCCAACTTAAGTAAGAATCCTTGGCTCTTAGAAACCTCTAAGGAATGAATATTCTCATGAACAATGATTATGGAATCCAAAATTTGTCTACCAAGGACAAAGCCATTCTGCTGAGGAGAAATCAAAAGCGAGAGAACACCAAGCAACCTAGTAGTAACAACTTTAGAAATAATTTTGTAAAAGGAATTGCATTAGCTGATGGGGCGGAAAAAGTCAAAAGCATCAGCTCCAGGAAGCTTAGGGATGAGAACTATAAACGTAGAGTTAAGCTCCTTAAATAGTTTCCTAGATCCAAAGAACTCTTTAACAGCATTAACCACATCTTCAACCACAATCTCCCAGAAAACTTGGAAAAAGAACATAGGAAACCCGTCAGGCCCAGGGGCCTAATTACCTTCAAAAGAGAAAACAGCCTTTCTAACCTCTTCCCAAGAAGGGATAGCAATTAAAGATCTGTTTTGATTCTCATTCAGAATATTGGGAATAGCATCAATGATGGTTTGTTGGGCATTTGCATCCAGCTTCTCATCAGTAATTAAAAGATTAGCAAAGAACTGGTTAGCCTAACTTCTTATCTCATCCTCTTTATCAACTTTGGTGCCATTCTTCAAAATATGGGAGATACGGTTAGACGCCCTATGTTTCATGGTGGTCATGTGGAAGAACCTAGTGTTCTTATCCCCTGAAGAAAGCCAAACCGACCTAGATCTTTGTTTCCAAAATTCTTCTTCCTTTGAAATAATATCATGATAGTTTGTAAGAATTCCATTCTCTTTGGAAAGGAGATCTCCCACATAACCATCTTTCTGAATTCTCTCCTGGATATCCTTTAACTCCATCTGGATAGCAGACTTAGTAGCAAAAATGTCCCTGAAAACTTCCTTATTCCAAAGTCTAACCTTAGTTTTAACCTCATTGAGCTTTTTAGCCACCCGAAACATAAGAGTACCACTAACCTTAATACTCCACCAATCTTGAATGCGAGTAGAGATTTGAGGATGAGACAACCACATTCTTTCAAATCTAAAAGGGAAGTTTCTGAATAATGATAATGATTTAATATTCACTTGTGGTGAGTTTCAGAATATCTAATTAATTTATAGAGAAGGATTTTCAGGTATTATCCATTCTTCAATTGCAGTATATATTTATTTGATGTAATATCAATCTAATAGAAGTTATATATAATTTGGAATATGCAAGTGATGTCGAAAGATTACAAATTCTTGGTATCGATGCATATAATCTAAAGCCGACTCAATAATAGACCCGTCACCTTTTATTGTATTAGCTGCAAGAGATCGAAGAGCTCGATATAAATAAACCGCCACCCATACAAGCTATCACTGGAGACAAATATATAATAGGCCGCCAATCCTTGTTCCATGTCACATTCCATGGTCAATGTTGGAGCTGAAATGGATTTGTCTCATATGCACCCGCCAGATTTGTAAGCAAACCGTGATTGTTCTTATTTTGAAACTTCGCTTCTTCCTCAAAGAGAATCGAGACCTGCTTGAGTGTATATTGGAATCCTATTATAATTTCCATGGCAATTAATCATCTAAGTCTTCATCGGGCCCATCCTTTAATTATTATCAACGCCAATTTAATCATTGGCGATCTCTTCCTATATGGTCCGAAGTGAATATTGAATGTCATTTCCATGAGCCAACTTTGGTGGATTAAACGCCGACTAGAGTACTATTGGGCAACATAAACTATTGACACTCTACATATATTTCTTTATTGCCGCTGCCTTGTATCTTCTGTCATCGAACTCCTTCATTGGTGTTTGCAACTTTGACATGGGCGGTCAGCAGGTCAAAGAAGACCTACGTGGAGTTTGAGAAGAGACAAAACAGGTAAGACAAATAGACAATCATACCATTTTCTATCAGGTCCTCTTTGTTTGTCTACTTCAACTTGTTTGAGGGCAATTTGGGAAGTATACAGTGAAGGAAATTAAAGGCAGAGCTTTAAAATTCAAGGCGCACCACATTCTAGTAGTGGCGATAACATCAGACTTGAAGTTTGCTGCTGTCTTTACATTCTGAGCAGTTCTGGAGCAGATTCAAGTACTTCCAGACCTAGACAAATATGTTACCAGGTCTGAGATAATTTACCTTTACATCATTCAGCTTGTTGTAAACTTAGAAATCATAAATGTGAACCTTTGGTTATTTACTGTTCTGAGTGAAGCATCTAGGGGGCAGATTTCTGTCACAAACATAGCTTGTAATCTTTGCTATCTGCTGTTAATATCTGAGTTTATCAGTTGCATGAATGTCTGAAATATACTCTGCTCAAACTATGTAATGCGCTCTCCATAAAGAGAATAGAGATTCTGAATTTGTTTATCAGTTTGATGCATTAACTCATTAAGATTAAAATTATAACATAGAAATCTTTGGGGGTGTGACTTCAGCTGAATCTTTAGTTGTCTTCCTCTCTTGACCAGAAATCTTATGTACTATACTTCTGCCTTCACAGCTTGTAAACACCTCTACCCTTCTTTGTGTACAACCATGATGGGGATTGTCATTGCACTAGTCTCCATACAGGATCTGAATCATGTTCTTCCAGTTCCTTCCCAAACCCTATTTTACCAGTTCCTACCCAAACCCTATTTTTCTTCATCTCTTTCCTATGTCTATTCTCTAAGGTTTTTGTGGATCTCTCACCTTTTTCCTCAAAGATGACTTATGGAAGGTCAACGGGAGCCTATTTAGAGTGGTTTACCATAACCACCACCATCTTAATTACCATAACTAAGTGGCAATATTCAAGGCAGCAACATAGCAAGCAACACCGTTGCATCCTTGACCTTCTTTGTTTCCAATCTACTCAGGCTATGTAGTGTTCGCTGAAGCATTATCACCTCTATCCTTCAGTTGTGGTGTATGTATGTCCAGATGTTTTAGCTTTCTACTTTCTAAGCAGATAAATAGACCCATATAAGAAAGCTTAAACTAGATGAAGAACATGCTCAATATCTTCATTCCTTACAAGAGCTACATGTTGTGTTGGTTCTAACCAGCTTTTCAAAATATGATTATTGCAGTAGGTTCTAGATGTCGATGGCTTGCTTGCAGCAGGAGATAGCCAAAGGGAAGGTTGAAGAACATTCTCAAAATACCAACAAGCTTGCTGCTGTTATATTGGGTCATAAATCTCCAGTCTTTACTGCACGAACCTCTAAGAAATGTATTGGTGTGATGGCATTGTTAGACGAACACATGCTTTGCCAATTCTGTTTTGTTTTATAGTTACATAACCCCTATGTTCCATGGAGATTCAGAATAAGGAGATAGAGGAAAACTGGGATGGGTTTCCAGTAAACGGGAACTATGGACAGCAAGGGACTAGGGTTCCAATATAATATAGTACTTGAAAAATTAATTATAAAAAAGTATATAAGAAATTACAACTTATTCAAGTCTTTACTTTTTTATGTAAAGTTAAATAATACAATGAATCAAATGAACTCGTATTGAAAATGCACTAAAATTCTGAATATCAATATTATTATATTCAATGTGATGATTACATTTATATATAATATACCTATGCCTCAATCGCCTAATCATCCTCCCCAAACATTGTGGCAAACTGCTCATTGCTAGAAGTTAGAACTGTTAGACACATCTATCTAAAGCTCCTCTAAATGCACACCAACCAATCCTACTTGTGCAACCCGGCTCTCATTGGTGTATGTTGGTTTCTCTAGGTCTACATCCCACTATCCTACTAGACTCTCCTTGTACCTGTGTTGTGTTCCATGAAACACAAGGCACTATGTACAATCACAAGCTTCACCCTCTCCTAGACATAAGCTTGTCCCTCTTGCGTGAGTGAATGAGGTTCTGTGTAAACCAACTCCTCTCACCAGCAAAGAAACTAGAACATGAGACAAGATGCAAATGAAAAATGTGGTTATCAAAGAATGAAGACCATTAGTCCACCATAGTATTGAGTCATCTTACACCATCATCACCTTATCCACATTTGCCTCTTCTACATAGCCCCTGAGTGTGGGAAGCTTTATCAACTCATGACAAATGGTGGTGGCCTCCTTTGCATTGAACATCTTTAAAATTGCCTTTATGAAGTCTCTCTTCAACTAAGTACTTTCTGCAGGAACAACTTTGTTAGGCCTTTGCACATACTACTAAAGGTTCAATGCATAGGCAACCATGTGCCAGCTAGTGTTGAGCATCTCCCACCTCCAGCAAATGATGAGCTAAATGTTTTCATTATAAAACTGCAAGGTAGGGTATTTCTTTTCTATGGCAGCCTTCATTTGGCCAAGCATGTTATCAATCATCTCAAACACCTCCCCAAGGCTTGGAGCATCAAAGTCCCTACATCAAATCATTCAAAAAATTGGAGATATGATGGACATGGTGTATTTGAAATCAACCCAAAAAATGTCACTCTTCACCACTTTCTTCACCCTCTTCCTTGCTACGACTTGGATTCAACCTATTGATTCCACTCCTATGACATTCCCATTGATTGCAAGGACTCTTGGAAGCCAATCATACTCTCTAGGTGAATGAAATGTGAAGCATATCTAGCCTCAACAAATTTAAGAAATTCTATCTTGAAGGTGTAGAATAGTGCATGCAATGTGTGGTCATTGCAAATGAACATCTACACATTTCTCACATCATATAAAATTGGTTTGACCTAGTCAATTTTCCCCACCTCCTTTAGTGCATTGTTCATGACATGCACACAATGGGACAAGAAAATATGTTTGTAGTGAGCTTCAACTAATTTCCTCATTGTCCTACTCATATCGCCTACATTTGTGATGACCTACAACACATTCTCAAGGCCAGCATTCTGAATAGGATCTCTAAAATTTAAAATTTAAATCATGCATCCTTCCATTGCCTTGAACATTCAACAAACCCTAAGGAAGTAAGGGCCCTCTACACATTTCACCATGATATTGCTAAATAGACTACCTTATATCCATCAACCCATCAAAGGTAATGTTCCATCCACTTGTGACCTTCATTTTCTATATAAGAATGTTTATCTTCAAATAGTTCTTATCCAAGATAGTGATCTTCAATTTCATCTTCTCTAGTAGCACACATGAAGGCCCAACTTTCATCATCTTACTCATTTAGTTCTTTAAATAAGGAGAGCAAATAACATGGTATAGAATAACATTAGCAAACAAGAATTTGTTCAATGGCATCATTTGTAATGTTCCTTTCTCAAACCTAGTCAGTTGTTGTGTTAGTTAGCCTATTCCAGAGTTCTCGTACACTAATTGGTGGTGGTTAGGGGTCTCCAAGGTTCTTGGAGAGCTCAGTATCAGATTTTCTTGGCATCCAGTGATGTTTTGGCGCTCAAATGGCACTCAGGTTGGTGGTGTTCTTTGTGGTTTATTTTGGCCACCTAGGTTGTTCTCCACAATTCTTAGAGAACATGGCTATTTTTAGTAAGTCCATGTTTTGGCACCTAGCATCTTTCCTCAACATCAGTAGCTTCTTGGTGCGATCAATTTACGTTTTTGATGTCTCGGTAGTGCTTTCTGTAAGGAGGATGGGATTATTTTAGTATTTGTACTAAAGTTATGAAGTAATGTTTCATTATTTACTTTAGTGTTAAATATTATAAAGTGATACTATATCTCCCCAACTTAGACGCCTAGGGAAAGTGATATGATATTTTAAGTTTTAATTTGTTAAAGGAGTTTTTCAAGGGAAAATGAAATATTTGAAATTTTAAAATGCCAGTTTTTCCCTCCAACTTTAGATAAGGGGGTTTGGCTCTCATTTCATTCATTCAAATTTGCACACATAATATGATGCACGAGCATCCAGATGGATTGGCAATCAACATCAACCAAAACAAATAAGTATTTCGTTTTCATGTTTAATTTTGAATTTTGGTGTGGGTTGGAGCTTCAAGAGCATCTTGTGTTGTGTTTGCAAGATAAAATTTTCATTTACCAATACTTGGATTTTCATTTCAAAAAATCAAATGCAAACAATATGTTTAATGTGATTTTAAAATTATTGTATTATTTCAAGGCTTGAAGGGTTTAAGGGGGTCCATTGGAATATTAAATGGAAATTGAAAATAAGAATTAATATTCATTCTATCAATTTGGATTCCTATAGAATTTTCATAAGGCAACTGACATTTGACATTCCATTCTTGTCTTATTGCGTGCTTAAAATGGAGGGAAAAGTAGTGAATTTTTGGAAAAATAATGAATGACTCTTCAATTACGGAGCACGACTTGGTTTTGTATTTTCTTTATTTTCCAAAGGCATCTACATCAGCAAGGCATTTGATATGGTAAAGCAGCATTAACAACACATTTTGGAAGCAAAACTATGTCTTTATTTCATTCTTTGTGAACGAATTTCGGAGGTCAAGTTGAGGGAAATGAAAGAGTAGATTTGAATGCCACTTTTTGGTGCTTTGAAAGGGAGTAAGAGTATACAAAGTACAGCCTTTAGTGGTCTTAAAAAGAAGCAATCAACAACAGCAAGGTTTGAGAAAGAACTTGCAGGTTGCTCTTGGGAGTTGTATAATAAAGAATGCAAAAAATCAGCTTGTGAAGAGAACAAGAATATAAGAAGAGAAAAAGGATTTTGCAGGTGTGTTATAGGTGTTCAAAGCAGCCTTGAGAGATGAATAATTAAGAGAAAAATCAAGTTTTACAAGATGAGTGAAGCCAAGAAAGTTTACAGACATGAGGATTTGAAGACTCCTAGACAAGATGTGTCTAGAAAAGCTTGTAAAAATCTCTGAATTTTATTTAATGTTGAATCCTCTTTATATGTAATTAATCTTGAGGAATTTTCAGGTATGAATGTATATGAATATTGAAATAAAGATATGTTTCAGATTCTTTTTCCATCTATAATTTAATGTGGATTAGATGACATGTTAAGGCTGCAAGATTGGGTAGTTTGATAAGACCTCCCAATCTTGTCTGCATCAAATGGTACTAGAGCCAATGGTACTGAGTGTGTGGACAAACTGCCAAATGTGAGGCAATCTACACTAGGACCTGCAGGTGAAGAGTGAACCGATGAGTGTCATCTAAGGAGCTCGAAAGGATTGTTGCAAGTGTGTGAACAATCCTGAAAAATTGAGAGTTGAAGTCATTGAGATGGTTGCAGATTGAGAGTGCATGGAAACTGTTTGATGAAATCTTGAAGAAGAAGAGTATGAGTTTGGCCTTGGGTAAGGCTTTAAAAATTTCGTTCATTGAAAGGAGAGAGAGAATCTTGGAGGAAGAAAGTTGGGTCAGAGTTCAGAACAAATGGGTAGAGATATCTGAGAGATTTGATGCCTTGGAGGAGAATAGAAGGAAAGCAAAAAAAAAAGAAAAGATGGGAAAAAGTGAGTCACAAAATTTTCACGATTTTATTTTATGTGTAGGAAAGAAACGTGAAAAAGAAGATGTCAGTACAGTGGCTGAAAAATGAAGAGGAAGAAGATGTTGCTGCAGTGATTGAGGAAGTGAAAGAAGCGAGAAGCGAAGAGAAGAATGTAGAAGAGGTTGTCAAAAATGAGAAAAAAGAAAAGGCAACTGTGGAAATTGAAGTTGCAACAATAGAGGGCAAGGATTTTGCAGCAAATGGAAAAGATGAAAATGATTTTTTGTTGAAGATGTTGGTGAAAGAAGAAGAATGGATGGAAAATATTGTCGTTGCAGCGAAGGACAAACATGTTGGGATAGCAGAAAAGAATGACGTAAATTTTAATTTTGAATTTGGTTGTGATGATTCTTTTGTTAGTTTCTAATGATCAGTTATATATATACTGAAAGCAATCAGAAAATGCAGCACTTGAGACAATGAACACAGCAAAATATCCTGGGAAAACCCTCCAACTTGAGGGAGAAAAACCCAGCCAATACATCTCTTATATATTGAAATATTAAGAGCAGAAATCTGCTTACAATTCAGGCACTACACAATGCCGAATTTAATACAATGAATAATTCGCACCTCTCCTAGATGCAAATACAAAAAAGAATATGTTATTCCTTGAAATCGATCTGCCGATTCAAATGATGATCTGCTGCTCAGATCAATCTCCTCTGCAAAATGCAAACTTACACTTGATGAACTTGATTATCAAATGATCGATCATCACTTTGTATATATACAAGGAGGCAGAAGGATCGCATCTATTCACATCATGAGGTCTGCCTAGAGATAAAAGTCGTGTCTCTTCATTGGGCGTGAATAAGAACAAGTCGGCCATTTGATAATAAATAAATATCATATTAAATATTATTATTTTATTTTTTATTTATTTAAAAGAGGCACTTTCTCCATTTGATATCGATCTCAATCAAATTCATAGCCGAATGGCTACATGATATTTGATTCTTCAAATCATGGTTGGAAGTGTTATCCTAATGCTAAAACATCAACACTCCCTCTCAGCTAGAGAGGAATACTTCCAGCTATGTAAGACATATCACCTCATCGTGATGTTAATCACCATGGCTACTCCCATGTCTGATAACAGCTTATCACCTCAACGTGATAGCATATCACCTCATCATGATATCAACCACCAAGGCTACACCCATGTCTGGAAAAGAGCATACCACCTCATCGTGATAGCAACCATCATGGCTACACCCATGTATGGTATATGTGCACAAGTGCCAATCACTCAACTTGATGTCATCTCATCATGACATTCACCATAGATACTCCCAGAGGGTGAATAAACACAAGTACAAGAAAATCATCACGAACTCACTCACGTGATGTTGTCATGGAGTCACACACATGACACCCACCTTGGCTACTCCCAGAGGGTGGAAACAAGGGCTTGCACCTCAAATCTCTCTTATAGAGAGAAATGCATTAAAGAAAATCATAGAAGATCACTAAAGCTAAGACTCCCTCTCAACTAGGGCTTCATTCTCCACAATACCAAGCTTGTCTCAGAACTACACAAACTTTACTCTAGAGAGGGGCTTGGTGAGAATGTCTACCGTCTGCTCATCAGTGCTAATGTATCTCAACTGAATTGCTTTCCTCAATACCATATCTCTGATATAGTGGTATTTGATCTCAACATGTTTGGTTCTGTCATGGAACACTGGATTAACAGAAAGCTTCACACAGCTTTGATTATCACAATGAATGATAGCAAGCTCCAATGATTGTCCAAACAATCCTGCAAGGAGCTTTCGAAGCCACACTACTTCCCGAGATGCCATACATGTCGCAATATACTTTGCCTCTGCGGTACTCAGTGCCACTGAAGACTGCTTCCTGCTACACCAAGAGATCATAGCAGACCCCAAACTGAAACAACATCCAGAGGTGCTTTTCCGATCAATGACACACCCTGCCCAATCGGAATCAATATAACCATGTAGCTTCAAGTCCACACCAGAGGAATATCTCAAGCCATATCCAACTATGCCATGCAAGTATCTCAGGATATACTTTGCTGCAACTAGATGTATTTGCCTTGGTTCACATATGAACTGACTAAGTGCACTCACTGCATAGCAAATATCTGGTCTAGTATTGACTAGTTACATCAACGATCCAATCAACTGCCCATACATAGTGGGATCCACCAGATCTGAATTAGCTGTAGCTTCCCTTAGCTTCTGAAAGTTTGTTTCCATAGGTGTAGCCATGCATTTCCAATCCATCATACCAAATCTCTTCAAGATGTCAATAGTATACTTCCCCTGACTCAGAATGATCTCATCTAGTTTCTACTATGCTTCTAGGCCAAGGAAGTAGTGCATAAGTCCAAGGTCCTTCATTTAAAATTCAGAAGCTAGCTCCTTCTTGCATTTGAAAATGAGGTGTTCTTCTCCAGTAAGAATTAGATCATCAACATATAGAACTAAGATCAATGCTTCGCCATCAATTACCTTGAAGTAAAGGTTTGAATTAGCATCATTCTTAGAGAAACCCAAACTCATCAAGTATTGATCAATTCTTTCTTACCAAGCACGAGGAGCCTGCTTAAGGCCATACAATGCCTTCTTCAGCCTGCAAACATGAGACTCCTTCCCATGAACCTCAAAGCCATCAAGTTGCTCAATATATACCTCTTCCTCAATTACACCATTTAGAAATGATGTCTTCACGTCCATCTGGTGTATCTTCCATCCCTTAGATGTTGCAAGAGCAATGATGGTCCTGATGGATGTACAACAAGCAACTGGAGCAAATGTTTCCTCATAATTTATCCCTTCTTTCTGAGAGAATCCTCTAGACACAAATCTAGCCTTGTACTTCTTAATGCTCCCATCTGCTACATGCTTGATTTTGAAGAGCCATTTAGAAGATACCACAAATTTGCCTTCAGGTCTAGGTACGATGTCCCAAACATCATACTTGAGGATAGAGCGATATTCCTCAGACATAGCATCTTTCCATACTTGCTAACTTGTAGCTTTCTCAACACTGGAAGGCTCAGACTCAATCATTTGACTCATCAAGGAAACATAGTTTGAAAACTTCTGAGGTCTTTTGCTTTCTCTAAATGTTCCTCTAGGAGCTGCAAAGTTTTTTGCCTCCTGCATTGTTTGCCTAGCCCGTAGAGGTCTCTTTTTACCAATAACAATGTTGGTAGGCTCATCAGTAGGTTCCAAGGGCTCAACTGGATCATCATCTTCTTTTGGATCAGAAGCCTCCCTCTGAATCTCAAGAGTATGGTCAACTTCCATATCTTGAGGAGACTCTTGATCTTCATTGTCTATCTCCATGTGAGTGCCCTTGGATCTTTTGAATGCAACATCCTCTTCGAATGTAACATCCCTGCTAATCTCAATCAACTTCTGACCTAGAATGTAGATCCTATAGGCTTTGGAAGTCTCACTGTAGCCCACAAATATTCCCTTCTTGCCAGATGGTTCCAATTTGGTTTTTTTATCTTTAGGTACATGAATATACACAGGACAGCCAAATATTCTCAAATGATTGACTTCAGGCTTTACACCTATAAAAGCTTCTTTAGGAATCATGTCCTCCAAGATGCGATGAGGGCTTCGATTCAGAACATACACAACTGTCCTAGAAACTTCGACCCAAAGAAAGGTTTGCAGATCTTGATCATGGATCATGGCTTTAGCTGCTTCTACAATAGATTTGTTCTTTCTTTCTGCTACACTGTTTTGTTGAGGGTTGTGTTGTGACCTATTTCACACATTGCCCCATTGCAAATGGGGACCCCCAAGTTTTGATGTCGCCCTCTGAATCGCCAGTTTAGAGTCCTAAATTTGAATAACTTTTTGAGAGTCAGTCCGGCCAAGGTGAGATTTTGAACCCGTTTGAATGCTTAAACGTCATGGAAATGCTCAGAAGACCCAGTAGACGAGGAACGCCATTGCTTTTGGTCAATTCTGACACTTCCTATTTTTTAGGGATTCTGCTTTTTTGCTTTTTGTTTTTTTCATTTTCGGCATTTTTAGGCCATTCTGGAGTTCCTATTTTTTAGGGATGCTTTTTGCTTTTTCTATTTTTAGAAAGTTCCTATTTTTGGAAAGTTTCTATTTTTGGATCCCATCAGGCAAGAAATCAACACGCCTCCAGATGTCAAAAGAACCAAGGTAAAAGTGGCAAAAGTTTTGAAAAATGGCTAAGTCATGAAGATGGCGCCCTCAAGGAAGGAATGGCATGAAGTCTAAGAAGTCTGCCCTACCTTTGGCATGCCAAAGGTAGCCATTGGCAAGCCAAGGCTGAAGTTTGCCCATGGCATGGAGGTCTCCAAGTCCGCCATGGCACAAGGAGAGCCAAGTCCGCCCTTGGCATGGAGGAAGCCAAGTCTGCCCTTGGCATGAAGAACATGAAGTCCGCCCAAAGGAGAAGAGTAGATGGCGCAAGACAAGCCAAGTCCACCCATGGCATAAAAGGGTCAAAGTCCGCCCAAAGAAGTCAATGGCATGAAGTCTATGAAGTCCGCCATATGCTAAAATGGCAAGAGGTATGTGAAGTCCGCCACAAGAAGTATGGAGAAGGGTGGAAATATGAAGGGGTTCACTCCAAAATGTTTGGAAGGGGTGAAATTGTAGGGAAAACTCACCTTATGTGGAATTAAATGGCCAATACAAGTGAAGTCCACCATTGGACAAGGCACGAATAAAACTCGCCATGGCAAGGAAAGTGTGAAGTTCGCTTTAGACAAATGGAGGTTAAGATACGCCATTGGCTAGGAATTACAAGAAATTTGTCCAACTTTGAAACATAAATTTGTCTAAGGCATGAAAAACGGAGAAATGTCTAGAAGGAGAAGAGGTTTGACGGGCACAAAAATCACGCCTCAACACAACGGAATGAAATTCTTTGGCATAAAATGAAGAGTGTTTGGCAGAGCAAGCATGAAGTCCACCCCTCTCAGCTTGAAAAAATTCCTAAGGCACTAATAAAAAATGACAAAGTGGTAGAGATCTCCAAGTTCGCCCAACCCAGAAGATGAATCGTTTGGCTAAATAAAAATGTTCAGAAGGGTCAGAACTCCGCCTAGAGAGTTGAAATTTGGCAGATGAACTATTGAGCACATTTTGGCTAGGCAGACAATTTGAAAAGAAATATTTGGCCTCGGACAAACGATTTTAGCCATGTATCAAGGTTGAACGGGTTGGAATTTTAAATATTTTAATATTTTTAATTATTTTCCAAACACTTGGAAAATTTTAATTAAAAATTTGAAGTCTGGAGATTATTTGGAGCATAGTTGGAAGACTCTGCTGGACTCGCCGCGGACTCTACGGACTCGGGAGTCTGCAAGTTGGCCGAGTCGACTCGGCGCAGACTCGCGAGCCGAGTCCCTGGCTTGGACTCCCGAGTCCTGTGCCTGGACTCTTGCTGCAGCTGGAGGCTACTTTCTCAGCTTTAAAACATGGTTTTTTTCAAAAAAAATTGCCGATTCCGTGTCAAGTTTTTTGCCGAGTCCGTGCCGAGTCCCGAGTCCGAGTCCTATTTTGGGCTGCCGAGTCCACGCCGAGTCCGAGTTTTCAAACTATGATTTGGAGGATTAAATTATTCCGCCTTAGATAAATTTAAAATTGCCATGATTTGAAGATTTAAAGTATGTTTGAAAATTAATTTTCAACAATTAATTAAATATCTTTTGATATTTTCTCCAATACTTAGGCAATTTTTCAAGAAATTTGAAAATCTCAAACAGAGGTGGCACAGAGATGAAAATTGGAAACTTGCCTCAACGACTGAAAGTGAAATTAGAAACTTGCCAATCTGAGAAGAAAAACGTTTCTAAAATTGGAAGAAAATCAGAGAAAGAAAGCAATTCCTTGAGGAAAATCGCACTTCTCAGCCATAAAATGAGTTTCAGCAACTCATTTCTTCACAATTTCGACTGAGAAGAAGCTATCTCTCTCAAATCTTCAGGGAATCGTTTGCGAAGGAGAAGTTCATGAAAGTAACATTGCTATGAGAATCAAGGAAGCAATTTCTTGTTGACAGGCATGATTTTTAGACAGAAATAGGTTATTTCTTTTCTGTAAATCGTACTTCCCAGCTTTGGCGCACTTCCCCTGGCAGATTTTCAGAATTTTTAAATTCATTTGCAGCCAGAATACGATCTCTGAGGTTTGGAAATTAATCAACAATGTGTTTGTACCTCGTTTCTATCTTCTACTTTCTTTCCAGCACAAGTTTCATTCACAGATGGGCGAATTTGATTACTCTTAGCTTGCTTTTTGACAGAAATTTTAATTTAATAAGCTGAAAGTGCGATTTTGTCCAAACTACACCCCGGAGTAATTTGATTTTAAAAGTTCTTATATTAATGTTAAGCATTTTGTACTTGCAGGTTGACAGTCAATCAAGGAGAGACGTCCACGCAAGCACAGATGAAGTTCGCGAACAAAGGATCGCAGCCAGAGACTACAATAAAATAAAAATGGAAGAACATCTCGGACACCAATCTTGGTCATATAGACCTCGATGAATTCAAGAGAAGAGTATATGGGCACAATGGGCCTTTACCCACACCTGCAGCTAGGAGAATGGTAAGAAATGGAATCTTTCAAGCTGCCGGATTTCTGCCTACGCTTGAATGTGCTGAATTGATGGTGGAGTGTGCGCTTCATTATAATGCTGAGTTGAGACAAATTGTGGCACCTGACGGGAGAATATTGGCACATTTGGGAGAGTTGGCCATGCAAGAGGCCTTTGGCATTCCTTCGTATCCTAAGACCACTTATAAAACTAAGGAAGACGCCCAGAGATTGTATGATGAGCAGCCTGACCTTTGTGCCGCCAACATCAACAAGTCATGGCTGGACAAGCCTAGGCCGTCGGTCAAGAAAATGCCCAAGAAGTTGATGCGTACGGACTTCAAGGAGGACTACGGAGACATCATTATCTTGCTAAACAGAATAGCAGGCAGTCCTTTGGGGGCGCCATTTGAGCCATGGATGTACTATTTTATTGAGGACATCACAGAGGGCGTAAAGATGTTTAACTAGTCACGAATGATTAGCAACAACCTCCACGAGCAGCTTGTCAACCTAGAGAAAACTAAAACATTTTATATGAGTTCTTACGTCATCTATATGTTGGCTAGGACTTACAAGTATGCAGGCTTCATATGCAAGGGCACGGTCGGCAGTGGATCAAATGAGCTGAAGGCATACGACTGCTATCCACAATTGCAGTTGAAAGAAAAGGCGCACTTCCAACGAGCTCATGACGCCTTCCTCATGTATATCACAAGAATACTCCAAGGAGGGACGCATCAACGGCTGACTCCTGAGGCCAAGAAGCTGATTGGCAAATATGGATCTTGGTTTATCCAATATCCCCGATATACTTACATCAGAATCCAGGGATTCACTGGGAGCCCATATCGTTTGCCCATTTTCCCAACTAACAAGATGGTCCTATTGGAAGTACTAAGGCAGCAAGAAGAATTTCAAGGCCTCCAACGGACAAAGCAAAAGGCGGCAGTAACCTTTCCCTTCTTTATAGGGAACATGCTAGAGTCTTGTCCATCATCACAGGCAGCAGATAGTGTCGGATTCGAGATTCAACATTATCCTTTTGCTACCTATCCATCTAGAAGCCACTTCAATCCGCATCATCACATCAAGACGGCGGATGGAAGGAGGTACAAGCATAGGGTTGAACTGGAAGATTTATGGGCAAATGTTGCGGACAAGTTTGAGGTTAGGCGAAAGATGTGGTCCAGATTGCTTGTTAGTTTGATCAGAGCAACAAAACTTTGTCGAGTGCCGAATCAGTTGGAGGAAGATGGACAGCAGGTACAGCCGCACCTTGATGAGAGCTTGACTTTGTCGGTGGTCAGGTGGTCAGAATCCATGCACGCCGATTTAAATACTTTGATGAGACCTGTCATCAAGTATACGTAGTGGTGGGTTGATCAACAGATTCAGGAACTCAGGCGAAAAAGGATAACCTTAACTTATGATATGTTGAGTGAGGCGGAATCCTATTCTTCCAATGCGGACGCATCCCAGGGCGTAGAGATGATAGAGGCCACCACTTCCAAGAAAAGGAAGGAGATAGCTGCAGGCAAGGAGCCAGTTCAGAAGCATGCTAAGGTAAAGCCTTCACACTCGGCCACATCTAGGAATATTGAAGAGATGCTGGCTACTGTAGATGCTTCACTGGCTGACATTAGGGATCCTTCCCCGATTCCGGAAAACAATATGGAGCCTCAGCTGGACGAAGATGCGCCACTATCTCCCACGTGCACAGAAATATTGGAGTCCAATGATGAAAATGTGGACACCCAAAATGAGGATTTCCAGGAAGGAATGATTTCAACCCTTAGGGGGATTCTGGACGTTCCTGACAAAGAAGACAGGTCGGAAGATGAAGGCATAGAGCAGCCGACAATCCCAGATTGGCTAAGGGAGAGGCTGAAAGTACAAGTGCCAGTGGAGGAGCCAGAAGAGGATGACACTGTTGACTTCTTGGCCAGACTTACGCAAACTGCAGTTAAGAAGCCAGCAAAGAAATTCTCGAGCATACAGAGAGATGGAGCCGACAACAGGACAGTGCAGATCGCAGTGCCTACAAAGGACAGGCCACAGGAAGACATGGCTCCACAAGATTATGCCATCACAACCATTGGCTTGGGTCCAACCACGAAGGGCCAAGAAATTGAAGACTTGGACAATTCTATGTCCACTATCAAGTCAAGGTTGGCAAAGGAGGTAGCCAAGAGGAAGGAGTGCCAGTTAGAAATTGAGCGCCTAAAGGAGTATATCCAGCACTTGATCAAGCCACTTGATCAAGACAACACGGCAGCTCCTCTACTCCCGAACTCTTCACAGGGGGCTATTAAAGAGATAGAAGAAAACACGGTCATAGTTCGGGAAGCTAGAGAATGGATAGCAACGAAGGGGACTAAAGCTGAGGCATTCGTAGAGAGGTTGACTCTGGTTTATGGCCAAGCCACTGCCCTACTTTCTAGGCCGGCCGCTTTGGCAGAAGTGTGGGATAACCTTCCGAATGTGCAAGATAGGATAATCCCTTGCCTTAGGATTCTGAAAGGAGTTCCTAAGCAGGAGCTGATAGACGGAGGTGTTATTGCAGCAGAAGCAGCCTATGACTTCCACACCTGGTATTGGGCCTTGACGGCATGAGGCGAAGTCTTGGAGAGGGTGAAGGTTGACGGTATCAGATTGGAAGAACAAGTCAAAGAAGTTCAGGCCAAACTCCTCAACATGATCGCCAACATCCTAGATAAGGAAGCTCTACGAAAGAATGACCTGCAGTTAGAAGTTTTGAAAGGGAAGGTCCAAGAAGGCATCTTTGCCATCACTGGACCCATTTTGAAGCAGGATTGGGCCAAATTGGTGAACTTCTTAAGCAACCGAGAGTCTTTTGAGAAGACCAAACCAGAGTGGGAGGATACCTTTGCCAGATGTGCCGAGAGTGTGGACGGACTGGAATTCAAGATCGGAATGCTTCCTCAGGTCACGATGGATGAAGTTGCCTTGATCGTGTCCAGATTCATCGAACACATGGCAACGCGGGAGGATCGGGATGTAATTCCTTGAAAATAGCTCCAAACGCCACATCACCCTGTCAACTCTCAGTTCACTGAAGTCATTTTGGGAAACCCTAATTAGGGTTTATTTGTTTTGATCTTGGTCGTTGGCTCAATTTTAATCTGAGTCGTTTATTCAAATTCATGAACTCTATATAAACTTGATTGCTCTCATTTACAATTTGTGAAGTGAGTAGTATAATATTGTTGCGACAAGACTATTTCTGTCAATAAAAGCTCTAGTGCATGATTTGCTTAGAATCACTTTTGTTTTCAAATAGTGTGCAAGGTTTAATATTTCTCCTTCAACACTTAAAGTAGAATTAGATTAGTATTTCATTTATATGTTTGTTAAGTGGATGATAGATTTGATAGCAGTGGTAGATAAAATTTAGCTCATACTTTTGTCAAATGGATGATTTGCATTTGATGTGTAAAGTTAGTCTGAGCCGTTGATTTGTGGATGCTTAACTTTTGTTTGTTTTCAATTCAAACATGAAAATTATTATCACTTCCTTTAAAGATTGCACCCACTTTGCGTAGTTGTCCAAAGGAGGCGAAACAAAGTGTGGTTACCCTATTTTATCTCGTCACTGTCGTCTCTTGAGTTCTTAGGCGTAGTTTAGATTTCTAAACCCTTATCCTTTTGCCTTTTTTTTGGAATATCTGAAACACCCATCAAAAGAGCTTCAATGATAAAACTGTCTAAGTCCTCAACTCGCAAAATGAATTTTATGTAAGTCCCCTTGTGATTACCAACAAATCACAACGCCCACTAACCTTGTCCATATGTCATAACCTGGCCAAAAGAAACATTGGAGTTATTGTATTATCTTCTAGGTATTTGCAATTACTTTTCAAGAGAGGATAAAGTGTCCTTGGGCATTTTATTCTGTGTATGGTGGCGTATTCAAAACACACACCAACAGGTTGTAGGGAACACAAAACTCCCTCTTAATTCCTGCTTCAACACAAAAGTTTTCAAAGCTTCCAGAGATGTATTCTCGTCCATTGTCAGATCTCAAAACTTTGATCTTTTTCTCGGACAAATTTTCTACTTGAGCTTTGAATTCCCTTAATCTTTCAAGTACTTCCTCAGATTCTTTAGTCTTTAAGAAATAAATCCAAGTCTTTCTAGAGTAGTCATCAATAAAAATTACATAACACAAGAAACCACTCAAAGAAGTAACAGACATTGGACCACACAAATCAAAATGAACAAGATCTAGAATATATTTAGATCTACTTTCACTACTATGGAAAGGTCTTTTAAAGTTTTTACCCAATGCACATCCTCGACAAGTAGCTTCATGCTCCTGGCTCAATTTGGGAATGTCGGTCACCATCTTCTCCAAGGTTGGAAGAGCACGGAAGTGAATATGAGCAAATCTTCTATGCCAAAGCTCACATGAACTTGAAGCATCATGCAACAAGGCTTGTAGAGGACGGGTCGAGAGCCGGTAGAGATATTCTTGTCGAACACCAATCACACTGGTTGTCTTGATGTTAGAGTTCTCTGTCCATGCAAGAACTTTTCCTTCAGAGAAGGCTACTTGATACCTCTTGTCTTCTAAGGCTGAAATTGAGACAAGGATCCTCTTGATGCCAGGTACAAATAGTACATCACCCAATTGCAAGGTGATTTCTGAATCTAAGTGAATAGTGGAGGACCCGACGCCTTTCACAAAGTAACTTGCATCATCACCAATTATTACTTGAACACTTGAATCTCTCATCACCAAATCTGAGAGATGTTCTCTAAACCCAGTGATGTGACGAGAGGCGCCACTATCAATCAACCAAGTGTTGCTATTTGTTGGAACATTGCTTGATAAGGCATAATAGAATAGGAATTCCCTTGAATCCTTCTGAGGAGAGATCTCATCCACATCCGCAAATGAAGCATGCTGCTTAGGCCTAGTTGGGCAATCCGTTGCATAGTGACCAAACTTGTCACATCTAAAACATTGAATACGAGATAGATCCCTCTTCTTCTTGAATGCAGGGGCACCATCTGAGCCTTTATCTCTATTCCTCTTGAAGTATCCTTTCTTTCCTCCTTTTCCTTTCTTCTTCGAAGATTAAGCCGAAAGAACATGAATGTCTTCATTTGTAGAGCTTTGACCGATGCCTCTTGCAGCCAACTTTGATTCTTCTTGAATACAATCTGCTCTCAATCGATCAAACTTAGGAAGTTTTGATCTCGCACTGATTCCTTGAATGTATGACTCCCAAGATTTAGGACGACCATTGAGAACCAACATAGTCAAATCCTTGCTATCAACAATATGCCCAATGGTAGAGAGCTGATCTCTCAACTCGGTGATCTTCATAAAGTATGAGATGATCGATTCTCCTTTCACCATCTTAATATGATGAAGTTGTTGCTTTAATGCAAGAGCCCGACTTGTGTTGTTGATTTCATACATCTCCTCCAAGGTTTTGAACATATCTCTTGCAGTTTGCAACTTAGAGATGATTGGCACAATGTGATCTTTCACGGAATCAACCAACATATTTTTCGCCTTAGTGTTATTTTTCTTCAATTGAGGCTTCTCACTTTCTTCGGTTGGTTCAGGAACTTCGTTCTCCACGAACTCAGCTAACTCATTTTCCTCCAAAGTGAGCATCACTCTAAACTTCCAGGATGCGAAGTTTGATGCACCCTCAAGTCTGTCTTCGACCTTGAGCCCGTTCACCATTTTGATATGGGAATAGATGCAATCAAAGATGAGAACAAAGTGGAGGATAATGCTGCTTATATAAATCTGTTCTGATCTTTTCTTAGACCCGCTCTGATACCATGTTAGTTTTTAATTATCAGATATATAAATACTCAAAGCAATCAGAAAATGCAGCACTTGAGACAATGAACACAGCAAAATATCCTAGGAAAACCCTCCAACTTGAAGGATAAAAACCCAGCCAATATATCTCTTATGTATTGAAATATTAAGAGCAGAAATCTGCTTACAACTCAGGCACTACACAATGCCGAATTTAATACAATTGAATAATTCGCACCTCCTAGATGCAAATACAAAAATGAATATTTTATTCCTTGAAATCGATCTGCTGATTCAAATGATGGTCTGCTGCTCAAGATCAATCTCCTCTACAAAATGCGAACTTACACTTGATGAACTTGATTGACAAATGATCGATCATCACTTTGTATATATACAACGAGGGAGAAGGATCGCGTCTATTCACATCATGAGGTCGGCATCCAAATAAAAGTCGTGTCTCTTCATTGGGCGTGAATAAGAACAAGTCGGCCATTTGATAATAAATAAATATTATATTACATATTATTATTTTATTTTTTATTTATTTAAGAGAGGCGCTTTCTCCATTTGATATCAATCTCAATCAAACTCATAGCCGAATGGCTACATGATATTTGATTCTTCAAATCACGGCTGGAAGTATTATCCTGACGCTGAAACATCAACATCTTTACCTTCTTTGGTGAGAGTAGAGGATGTTGTAGTTGCAGATTGGTGTGTGGATAGTACCTATTTGCATGTAGAAGTTGTAGAGGATGTTGTAGGTGAAACTCGGTGGTGTTGGTTGGTTTGTAGTGGGTCAAATCCCATGAGAGATTGTAAGAGAAAGAGATGCATTTGGTGGAGGAGATCAGATAATGGAGGGTTGGATCCTACGAAGGAAATGAGGAGAAAAGAAAGTATTTGGTGGAGGAGGACGGTTCATGGTGGACATGAGTACACAAAAGGAAGAAAGAAGAGGATGCAGAGTTGGTGGAAGAGAATAGTGAATGTTCCAATAAGATGTTGGAAGAGAAGAAGGAAGAAATACTTTCATGTGCACCTATCAAAGCGATGGAGTTCACTACAAATTGCTTGCAATCTGAAAGGATGGTTCTACCATTCAACTCCAATTTTGTGAGCCTATGCTTACAAAACTTCCTACCCAACATGTTTAATGCAAGAGAATCCGGGCGGGTTGGCAATCAGCATTAACCAAAAAAAAAAGTATTTCCTTTTCATGTTTAATTTTGATTTTTGGTGTGGGTTGGAGCTTCAAGAGCATCTTGTGTTGTGTTTGGAGGATAAAATCTTCATTTACGAATACTTGGATTCATTTCAAAAAATCAAAGGCAAACTGGGTGTTTAATGTGATTTTAAAATTGTTGTATTATTTCAAGGCTTGAAGGGTTTAAGGGGGTCCATTGCAATATGAAATGGCACTTGAAAATAAAAATTAATATTCATTCTAACAATTTGGATTCCTATAGAAGTTTCATAAAGCAAGTGACCTTTGACATTCCATTCTTGCCTTATTGGGTGCTTAAAATGGAGAAAAAAATAGTGATTTTTTGGAAAAATAATGAATGACTCTTCAATTACAAAAGGAGCACTACTTCGTTTTTGTATTAGCAAGGCATTTGATATGGTAAAACAACATTTACAACACATTTTTGAAGCAAAACTATGTCTTTATTTCATTCTTTGTGAATGAATTTCAGGGGTCAAGTTGAGAGAAATGAAAGAGCAGATTTAGGTGCCACTTTTTTGTGTTTTGAAAGGGTCTTAAGAGTATATAAGTACAGTCTTTAATGGTGTTAAAAAGCAGCAATCAACAGCAGAAAAGTTAGAGAAAGAAGTTGCAGGTTGCTCTTGAGAGTTGCATAAGAAAAAGTGCAAACAATCAGCTTGTGAAGAGAAGAGGAATAGAAAAAGAGAAAAAGGATTTTGCGAGTGTGTTGTCGGTGTTCAAGGCAGCCATGAGAGATGAATAATAAAGAGAAAAATAAGGTTTCGGAAGATGAGTGAAGCCAAGAAAGTTTGAAGACATGAGGATTTGAAGACTCCTAGACAAGATGTGTCTAGAAAGGCTTGTAAAAATTTATGAATTTTATTCAATGTTGAATCCTCCTTATATGTAATTAATCTTGAGGAATTTTCATGTATGAATGTGTATGAATGTGTATGGATATTGAAATAAAGATAATTTTCAGATTCTTTTCGCATTTATATGTTAATGTGGATTAGATGACATGTTAAAGCTGCAAGATTCGGTAGTATGATAAGACCCCCCGATCTTGTCTACATCATAATAGGAATTTGTCGAAGTGAACTTTGAGTTCTTTCAGGAGTTGATTGAGGACGAAAACCCTTGTCAATCTTCACTAGTTTAGATAGTGCAAGATCCATCCTAGCTGGTTTTAGTGTATACATTTAGGAAACACATTGATTTTCAGGAAGTTTGGACTTTTAGGGTTTTAGGAAAAATGAGAATTTATATGGTTTTTTTATTTGCAGAATTTGCAGTTCCCTTTTGGGTGTTTACGGTGTTTTTGGAGATAAACTTCGTGTGTTTCTTTTTGGAGCTTGAAAATGGTCGTACCATTCTGCCCTAGAACAAGCCATACATCTTTGGAAGCTCATGGGAGTATGGTTGTGTTGTAAAGATCATGAATCCATTTTGGTAACTTCAGTTTATACCTAGGAGCCTCAGTTTTGGATGATTATCTCAGGATATAATGTAGGTATCATTTTATGAGACAGGCCCTAGACTTTCAAACATTGATTGTGAACATGGTGTGACATTTTAGAAGCAGGTCGCTGATTTTGGGGGTGGTTCATCTACCTCAAAAGTGACGCCTAGTCTACTAAAATCCCTTCCGGCCATTTTCAGAGTGGATAAACCTTATATGGAGAAGCTATGGATTTTCTAAGGCATATTGCCCCTGTTCCTGGTAGCTACAGTTTAAAGTATTAAGGCTAAAGATGATGCACAGACCTATTATTTGGTTTTTCCTTGACACTTCCAGTGCTGGTACAGTAGGGGAGACGTGGATGATCCTTGCTGCAGAGGGAGGCATTGTACTGGTGAAAGAATAGCCCTTTTTTGAGTTTTTCATTGACTATCATGCCTAGGTTTGCTGTAGCAAATCTGTATCCAATCCAAAATTGCTTGTCTTAAGGGTCTGAGTTGTTATGGCATGTCTACCAACCTATCCCCCAATTCTGGGGATTTCTTGGTGTTGGTGATTACTTGTTTGGGCAAGGTGTTGATCACTTATCCCTGCAGTCAACTACAACAGGGCTGAAACCTCTTGTAACACCCTCTGCTAATGCATTTTATGTTGTTTCCTTCTATTGATTTGTGTTTGGGAAGTGAAGTCATATTTTGAACATCATTGTCAAAAGATGCAAAAAACCGAGATTGTTGGGATAACCTACTTCAGAACATAACAGACTTGCAGCGATGTGATTATTATTGCCAAATGTATTGAGTTTGTGAAAACCAGTTAATTGTTGCAAGATTATTGTTGTTTTCAAATATCTTCCTTGGCAAGTTCTTTCATTTCAAAAAAAAAATAAGGGGTGTATGTTACATCACCTGCCACATATTTGATCAGCATGTTCAACATCTACGCCACTAGGTTGGAAGATAAACTTGTCACCCTACATTTCTCCTTAGGGTCTACTACAGTTAACAAGAAAAGAGGAATTGGTGTTTGTCAAGAAGTGCCAACACCAACAATGTACAATATCTCTCTATCTTTGCCATCTGTATTAATGTCAAAATACCACATACCCCAACGCCTTCGCTAGAGATGTGATAGAGATGCGCATTCACTCTAGTAATGGTGCCATATAATTCAAGGGCACAAAAATAGCATTTCCACAAGTAAATCCCCCTTGAATTGGTAGATTTGTTTGAGTGTATCTTAGCAGCAAATTTTCTTGGGTCTTCTTGTCAAAAAGGTACAATCAACAGCCAAGACTTTGGAACTTCAGAAAAGCTCCAAGTCATCAAGAGCACTTGGCTTAGATGATGTAGCATCATCATTAGTATCACTACCAAAATCATCATCAAAAATTCAAGTACATCTGCAACTGGCACTACTATGTCTTCTAAAATTTGTTATGAAAAATATGAGGCATTTATTCATTTGTTCATTAACAATTTTAAATTGCTGCGAATGTAGACAAGATCTCTCAACTTTCCAGACAACAACTTGTTCCTTTTTTTGCAATGGACGTTGTCAAAACAACTCCAATTCCTCTCACAAGTTGATGAACTTGCTCCTTGACTCAATATTCAAATGGCAAAGCATTGTAGTTCAGGAGTTTGTGCTCCATAGGTCATCCACCATTAATAGCCATGTACATCATCTCGTGCCATATCATATTTGGTTGCTAACATTCCAAACATCCCTTTTGCTCTCTTCTATTCCAACCATTGGTCTCTAATTACAATTGCAACTATTGAATTCAGTTCAAACCTATCAATGGCTTCTAAAAGCCCTACCATAATTTCACAATCACTTTGTCTATCGATATGTGTAAATGTTAATCAAATCTTTGTCAAATTGAATCCTAAGAAGGACCTATGGAAATTCTAAGTCTGAAATTCTGTGTAAGAATTCTAAGTCAGATTTTACTTCTTGTATTTTGAATGTGCTGATTCCAGAACATTTATTAATTTTGATGTCTACAATCAATGATTGTCATCATGCTTTGTACTAGAAGGAGGAGACACACCTACAAGAAGATACGCACCTCCAAGGAGAAACGCACCCCATGAGAGGACGTGTCCCTTGAAGGGAACGGGTCTCTATTAGACAACCAATACTAATCGGTGGTCAACATAAACATATAAGCATTTAACACCCTGCGATTTATATAATGCAAAGTTTGAATATTATTCATATTTCGAATTTTATTCATGCTCATAAATTTGAATTTCTTATTTTCAGAATTATTTATTTGATAAGTAATTTCGATCACATATAAATGATGATGATGCATAAATGCCATCATCATTTATATCTTACCGAAGCTACCCTTCATCAACACTCCCTCTTAGCTAGGGAAGATAACTCTAAAATAAGTAGAGATATCACCTTCACATGTTATATCGAAGATATGATATGATTTCTCAATATTGTCAAATCACATGACATTCTTCATAATCACATCTTCATTATGGTATGTGCACTGACATCAAGTCACATGATGTCTACCATAATAATTCATGGCATATCCACGGATATATAATTATCCACCATGATTATCTCTTAAGGATCACAATGATCTTCAAATGACATCAAGTCCCATGATATCCATCAAAGTGTCCAACAGATACTATCATGACATGCCCACAGATATCAAGTCAAATGATATCTATCATGATAGTTCAACTCATCATTGTAGACTCGTCACTTTACAATGTCACACACAAGTGTTCATTATTAGAAAGATTGTCACCTTTCAATAATGTACACAGGGGGAGCGGGCCCATAAGGTCATGGAGTCACACACATGACAAAAGAGTTTACACATTAAACATCTTAAATATATTAGTACAACCTCTAAACAATTTTGAATTTCAAACATAATATCAAATTACCATTCAACCATACCAAGCTTCTTCCTGAAGTGCTCTACCTTGATTCGGGAGAGAGGTTTGGTGAGAATGTCTGTTGTTTGATCATTTGTACTAATATACTCCAACTGGATCACATTCCTTTCTACCATGTCTCTTACATAATGGTAGGGGATCTCAATGTGTTTAGATCTATCATGGAATACAAGATTTACAGAGAGTTTGATGCAACTCTAATTATCACAATGAATGATTGTAGGATTCAAGGGCTCACCAAAGAGTCCCACAAACAATTTTCGAAGCCAAATTGCTTCTCTTGCCCCCATAGAGGTTGCAATGTATTCAGCTTTTGTCAAGCTTTGTGCTACTGAAGACTGTTTTGTGCACATCCAAGAGATCATAGTCGATGCTAAACTGAAGCAACATCCTAATGTGCTTTTCCGATCGGTTACACTTCCAACCCCATCTGAATCAAAGTATCCATGTAGATCTAGTTGGTCATTTTTGTAAAGAAGACCATATCAAATAGTGCCTTGAAGATATCTCAATATATGTTTCACAGCCATAAGGTGAATTTCCTTTGGCTCACACATGAACTGGCTAAGAGCATTCACTGCATAGCAAATATCAGGTCTAGTGTTAACCAGGTACATCAAGGATCCAATCATTTGTCTATATAGGGTTGGATCTGCACACTTGGATTCTGCTGTAGATTCTTTTAGTTTGTGAAGGTTGGTTTCCATAGGTGTAGACATGGGTCTACAGTCCAACATTCCAAATCTCTTCAGAATATCAATAGTATACTTCCCTTGGTTTAGTATAACGACATCTGATTTTTGCCATACTTACAAAATTAGGAAGTAGTGTAAGATGCCCAAGTCTTTCATGTCAAATTCTGAAGTTAGATCCTTCTTTCCTTGAGCAATGAGGTGATCTTCTCCTGTTATCAGCAGGTCATCAATATATAAAATTATTATTAACATATCACCTTTTATTACCTTAAAGTAAAGATTCAGGTCTACATCATTCTTGCAAAATCCTAGTCCCAAGAGGTAGCTGTCAATTCTTCATACCAGGCCCTGGGAGCCTGTTTAAGTCCATAGAGAGCTTTCTTTAGTCTGCATACATGTGAGTCAAGTTTATGTATCACAAAAACTTCAGGCTGTTCTAGATAGACTTCCTCTTCAATGGTTCCATTTAGGAAGGCAGTTTTCACATCCATTTGGTGGATCTTCTAGCCTTTAGCTGCTGCAATGGCTAACACTGCTCTCATAGATGTGTAACGGGCAATAGGCACAAATGTTTCTTCATAATCAATGCCTTCCTTTTGTGAAAAACCTCTTGCCACAAAACGTGCCTTATGTTCTTCTATACTACCATCAGCAGCATGTTTGATTTTGAAGAGCCATTTAGAAGAGACAACAGATTTCTCTTTTGGTCTAGGCACTATATCCCATACATCATTCTTTAGAATGTATTGATATTCTTCCATCATTGCGTCCTTCCATACTTGATGTCTAAAGGCTTCTGTAACACTGTCAGGTTCTGACTTTATGATGTTATTCGTTAGAGCAACATAGCTTGAGAACCGTTTGGGTCTTTTACTTTCCCTAAACGTTCCTTTGGGTGCTACAAGATTCTCGGCTTCTTTGATCATCTTTCTAGCCCAAAGTGGCCTCTTTCTACCGTTGTCATTTGTATTCTCATCTGAAGTAGATTGAGGTTCATTTGGCATTTCCTCAGGATACTCCCTCTAAATCTCCGGAGCAGGTTCCACTTCTAATACTCTAGGGGAATAGGTTTCAATCTCACAAGAACTTCTTGCCCTTTTGAATGCAATGTCTTCTTCAAAGATGACATCTCTGCTCAATTCAATTTGTTTCTGCCCGGGTACGAATATCTTGTAGGCCTTGGAGGTTTCACTATATCCCACAAATACCCCTTTCTTTCTGGAAGGTTCTAGTTTGAATTTCTTCTCTTTGGGCACATGAATATAGACAGGGCAACCAAAAATCCTAAAATGACTAATATCAGGTTTTATGCCGGTAAAAGCTTCTTCAGGAGTTTTGTTATCTAGATGAGAATGAGGACATCTATTTTGAATGTAGACAGCGATTCTAGAGGCTTCTGCCCATAATGAAGTTTCAATGTTCTAGTCAAGCAACATTGCTTTAGCAGCTTCTACAATGGTTCTATTTTTCTTTTCAGCAACCCCATTTTGTTGAAGGTTGTAGGCTACTGTAAACTCCCTCTTAATCCCAGCACTCATACAGAATTCCTTGAAGATTTCAGAGGTGTTATTCTTTCCCATTGTCTGTCCTTAAGATTTTTATTTTCTTCCCAGAGAAGTTTTCAGTAAGAGCTTTGAACTCCTTGAACCTTTTAAGGATTTCTATTGACTCTTTACACTTAAGGAAATAAATTCAGGTCTTCCTAGAGAAGTCATCTATTAATATGACATAGTATAGGAAGCCTGCCTTAGAAGGTACAGACATTGGTCCACATAAATCAAAGTGAACCAATTCTAATACATTTTGGGTTTTACTCAAGCTATTGTGAAAGGATCTGGCACAACCTTTACAAGTTCCTTCATGAGATGGTTTTAACTTAGGTAATCCTGTTACAAGTTTTTCTACGGAAGGTAGGGCACAAAAATGAAGGTGTCCTAATCTTCTATGCCAAATTTCATTTGAATCAGAAGTATCAAGGGTAAGGGCTTGCTTAACCTCAGTGCATAGTTTGTAAAGATACCCTTGTCTTATACCTATGGTTTGGGCTTTCCTTATAGTTGAGTTCTTAGGCCATGCCAGAACTTTCCCATCCATAAAGGTAACTCTATATCCATTGTCTTCAAGGGCAGAGATGGATATTAGATTCCTTTTTATTCCAGGTACAAATAAAACTCCAGTGAGTTGAAGGGAGAGACCAGATTTCAATGTGATGGAGCAAGTTCCAACCCCTTTTACAGGGTGTGCAGAATCATCCCCAATGGTTACTTCATCAGTCTCTTCAGTCATAGTGTCTAAGTGTTCTCTGAACCCTGTGATATGCCTTGAAGAACCACTATCAATTACCCAATTGTGGGTGTTGTTAGATACTTGACTAGATAAGGCTGAATAGAATACAAATTTCTCAGATTCATGGTCTGAATTTGACTTTCCTACTTTAGCAAAGGATGCTTGTTGTTTTGATCTGTCAGGGCACTTCATTGCATAGTGGCCATATTGATCGCATCTAAAACATTGTACTTGAGAGATGTCTTTCTTCTTGGAAGATCCTTTTCCATAGGAATTTCTCTTTCTTTTAAATGATCCTTTCCTGTAGGAGTTTTTCTTACTCTTTTTATTAGATGTTGTGTTGAGCACATGAATGTCTTCATCTATGTTCTTTTGTTTATTTTCTTTTGTTGAGAGTCTTGTTTCCTCTTGAAGGCAGTTTGTTCTTAGCCTATCAAACTTGGGGAGTTTAGATCTCGCACTTATTCCTTGAACAAATGACTCCCATGAGTTTGGTAGGCCTCCTAGTGCAATTAGAGTTAACTCTTTGCTATCAATTTGATATCCAATTGTGGATAATTGATCCCTTAGTTCAATGATCCTCATGAAGTGTGCATTAATAGTTTCTCCTTTGTTTATTTGGGCATTGTTGATTTGCCTCTTTAATGCAAGAGTCCTACTGGTGTTGTTTATCTCATAGGTGCTCTCAAGGGATTTGAACATTAGATATGCAGTTTCATGTTTTGCTAGAATAGGCACTATATGATCCCTAACTGCATCTACTAAGATTTTCATGGCCTTTTCATTGTTCTCAATCCATCGAGTTTTCTCAGGATCAGCCTCAGGTTCCCTTTTGTTTTCTCTCACAAATGAGTAACTTATTCTCTTTAAGAATCATCATGATTCTAAATTTCCATGATGTGAAGTTGTTTGCTCCTGCAAGACGATCTTCAAATCTGATCACACTTGACATTATGAAGAATGTGATGTGAATTCTATTTAAAAATACGAATTTTCCTAAGCAATCTGATATCTAGATTTGATTTGGATTCACTCAACTTGGTTCTGATACCATGTAAATGTTAATCAAATCTTTGTCAAATTGAATCCTAAGGACCTATGGAAATTCTAAGTCTGAAATTTTGTGTAAGAATTCTAAGTCAGATTTTACTTCTTGTGTTTTGAATGTGCTGATTGCAGAACATTTATTAATTTCGATGTCTACAATCAATGATTGTCATCATGCTTTGTACTAGAAGGAGGAGACACACCTCCAAGAAGATATGCGCCTCCAAGGAGAGACGGGCCCCATGAGAGGATGTGTCCCTTGAAGGGTGCAGGTATCTCTTAGCCAACCAATACTAATCGGTGGTCAACATAAACATATAGGCATTTAACACCCTGCAATTTATATAATGCAAAGTTTGAACATTATTTATATTTCGAATTTTATTCATGCTCATAAATTTGAATTTCTTATTTTCAGAATTATTTATTTGATAAGTAATTTCGATCACATATAAATGATGATGATGCATAAATGCAATCATCATTTATATCTGACCAAAGCTACCCTTCATCAACAATATGAAATAGCTTAGGCTCCAAATAGTAAGTTATTGCATGTAAAGGTGTGTGCATCATTTTCCATCTAGAATCAATTGTCTCACATATCTCCATGTACTTTTCTTCTACATTATTTAATGCTTTCTGAATAGCTTCCTTATAACGGTCCATGCTTTCATAAAACATGCAAAGGCAAGGCATGTCACCATCAACCATATGAAGCACATCAACAATTGGCCCACACATATTCAAAACCTTTGCTTCACTTTCCCAAAAATTGTTGTTTAAAATTATTTTCTCCGTGTTATTCCCCTCAAGACCTTTAGAAAGCGCTGAATTTTCCCACTCATTGGAACAAATAACATATCTCAAAGTTGCTTTCTCTTCAACCACTCTTTTCAAAATGATATAAAATGAAGCAAACCTTGTGTCACAAGGTCTCAACAACTCCCTAGATGCATGTTTCCTATAAAGACTCAATGTGAGACGATGATTTCTTATTAAATTTGCAATTGCTCTCCCTTAATGAATTGCTTCATGTATCCATAGGAATTTAGCCAAGTCATGAAGCAATAAATCCAGACAATGGGCTACACATGGACTCCAATAAATTTGTGGGTACTTCTCTACAATCAACTTCCCAACTCCCACGCAATTTGTTGCACTATCAATTACCATTTGAACTAGATTTTCCACCCCTATTTCAAGAATGGCTTCCTTTAATATTTGAAAAATATACTCAAAAGTTTTTTTTTGGTTCATGGTGTCTATCACTTTCAAGAACACACCACCATCAAGACAAGCCACCAAAACATTAATCGATGGTCTCTGACATATATCTGACCATCCATCACTCAATATAATGCAGCCTATTTCCTTCTAAGAGGCTTTGACCTCAGCAAATTTCTCAATCACTCTATATTTTGACCTCTACAAAAAAGTTGTTCTAAAAGCCTCTGAAGATGGAGGTATGTACCATTTGCCAAACTCTGCAACTTTCTAAATTGAATTACAAAAATGTTGAATTCTTGCTACAATGAATGGAATAGCACTTGAGTAAAACAAATCAGCAGATGCATCATCCACCTATTGTTTTTCTACTATTTCCAAAAATTGTTCAATGGTCCACTCTCTTTTGATACACATGTGGCCTTGGGTAAGCTGGAAGAGAAAGGCATAATAGATGTTATGAATCTAGACACATCCTCTTCAATTCTCTGTTTTTTTTGTGGGCTCTTCATCTTTCCTACAATTGAAGAGGACCGTTCTTTCTCTAAAGCAGCTCTCATTTTTCAAGTAACACCTTGACATGATGTAACACATCCTCCTAAACCCCCTGTAACACCAAGTAAATGGTCCATTGCCCTTATTAAACCTCGAGTAATAGGTTTTTGACACTTGGTACATTTGAGACTAGTACCATTGTGAGTAACATATTTCCATGCCTTGGCAGTTGATTTATTAGGAGCCATAAATTTACAATATGTATGTTTCAAAAGAAAATTAATATTTAATATTTAAAACATTCACTAAATTTTATTTTAAAAAGATTAAAATAGAATATATAATTTATTTATTTTACTCTAAAAAACAAAATAAAAAAATACTAAATTGAAAATTCTATTTTAAATAAAAATTTAATATATTTTTATTTTTAACTTTAAAAACAGAATAAAAACACTAAATTTCATATATTTGTTAAATTTAAATTAATTATATTAAATTTTAGCATATTTTGAATTTAATTTAAATATTTTATTTTAAATTTGTTGAATTTTATATATAAATAGTTTAAACTGACATTTTAATTTATTAAATGATAACACATAAAAACAAAAACTATAAAAATAAAATAAAATAATAATAAATTTAATTATACTTAATGTTTAATATTTTTAGATAACAATTTAATGTAAATAAAATAATACGACATAAAATTTTACAAGCATATATTATTTAAAATTTAAAATACATCTAATTGATATAATATTATATTATATTATATGTTTATTAATATATTTTGATCTGTATTTAACTATATGTTTAGGTTTTAATAATATACGCTTAAGATAGTTTAATATTATAAAAGAAAAAATCAATTAAACATATAAACAGCTTAATATACGAAAATAATATAAAAGGAAAAAATAAACCAAAAAATCATAGAGAAAAAAATCTAAACCCGGATATCATTGCGGACTACCTAGACAATGCACACAATGCGTGGAGGTCTGGAAATTGTTGAAATCACAGAAATGAATGGCGTTGAAGTTGTTGAAGTCGTAAAAGTGAATGGGTTGCAGTTCACACACGGAAATGGAGTCACATGTGAAGAGCACACAGGAAATACTGAGAGGGGGGGGGTGAATTAGTATTTCAAAAATTTTAAAACGTGAAACCACATGAATCTGAAATCAAAACAGTAAGAGCAACCATCAAATATGAAAAACACCAAATTTCACGTGG
This sequence comes from Sequoiadendron giganteum, assembly GCA_007115665.2. NCBI lineage: Eukaryota > Viridiplantae > Streptophyta > Pinopsida > Cupressales > Cupressaceae > Sequoiadendron > Sequoiadendron giganteum. Next base: position 394,092,974 of record CM021102.1, on the reverse strand, counting down.
AAAACCCTTTTGAGTAAAAAACCACGGCATAACTATGCTTTCATTAACAACAATGGGCACCAACCTAGATTACAAGTGAGCACCAACTCGCTGAGAGCACCATCTCTCTAAGAGCACCAACTCTCTCGAAGCACCAACTTCGATTGGCCAAAGCACTAACTCCAACATGAGCACCAACTCACAGAAAATATACTCAATGCTGAAAATCAAATTCTCGAAATTGAAAACAATCCCTTTACATTAACTGATACCATCATGCTTGCACAAGAAATCACTAATCAAATTTTGAAATCTATGGTTCAAACACCAAAACTTAATCCTCTCAAATTGACATACATCATAACAAGCTCATTACAAGAAATGCATAACCTGCCTCCTTACATTCACATGTCCATGCTGACAGAATCATGATTGAACACCATATAAGAGCAACATAACTTTACTTGAATCATACTCAGAGAATACTAAAAACATCAAAATATACAAGAATCATACCATGAAAAGGTTACTCGAGCTCATCCTTTTTGAAAATACTAGAAGCACAAGACAGAAAACTCATAACTCCCATACTCGACTCCCATCATTAACCTCCCATACTCTACTTCCTTTTCTTTTGTATATAAAACCGATGGCTGAAGAATGAACTGAAGTCATAGCATTTGATAAATGATCACCATTAATCTACAACAATCCGCACTCAGAATGGTAGCAAAACAACTCAGAATAGTAGGGATGCAAAATTGTTGCACTTAGGAGAATAAAACCAGCAAAACCATACCTCACGTCGACCTAAAGAATAAGATTCACTCAGAAAAGAAAATACCACACACACGGGCCAGCAAAAAAACTCTTCACTACCTTTTACATGCCTAAGTTCATACTCCTTCACAAAGTCGTTACCAACTAAATGAAGGCGATGGAAAATAAAAACACACGACTCCCACCATTGTAATGCACACGTTAAGGGTGATAGGTATATTATTTGAATGCTCACGGCTTAAAAACTTAAGCCGCCCCCACATTCAGACTCTCCAAAAAACTCGACATAAGAAAACGGCAAAGCAAAAAATAGTTCAACAATTCCTCAAGTAGCTCCCAATTAATTATTAAATGGTGCGCCTAAATTTCTCAAGCAGCTCCCCATTACTAGCGGCTCTTTTTTTGTCTTACCTACTGTTGTCTTATCTACAGAAATATAAACCTCTAATTCGCACTACCGCCACTACAATATAAAAACAGACTCAGAATTAATGCGCTCGATTCTATATAGAATGCGATTTCTGCAAAAAATAAAGTCCAATGATCTTCCAAAATGTAGAAGCCTTTTTTTCGAGCCAAAAAAAAAACATTGTCTTATTCCAAAAAAAGACTCCAAGCATAAAGTCTTCACCTTTACATGTTTCATCCCTCAGCATGTCTGACTAGCACAATTCTTTAATCAACACATAATAAATGATATCGAGATTGTTGCATACAATACGTGGTTGAAATAAAATTCGTCCATTTAAAATAAAGCCGCCTTGCAGATATAAACAAGCTGTCACATAAACTGTAAATATTAGCCTCCTCAATAAGCATATGAAAAGGTCCAAAAATAATAATCTCCAGCCGTTGCCAAAGACAGACAAATCAAAAACTGGAGCCACCCTCTACACAAGCCGCCACACAAAAGAATCACATGAAAAGGCAATACAAAGCTCTACTCGAGCTTTGACCATATTCTCCTATCTGACTTAGCAAAATTGATGATAGACTTTTCAACCTGACAAAGCATGTTGATATGGAAATCTGACTAGATATGTTGAGTAAGCAGGCAAGCATCTGAGGTAAGCAAGCAAGAAGCTCAAGTAGACAACCAAGTAGCTCAACCAGACAAACAAGTAGCTCAAGCAGACAACCAACCAGCTCAAGCACGCAAGCAACCAGCTCAAGTACCCAAGCAAGTAGCTCGACCTTTGACATCAATGACAAGATAAATCAATAACATGGCACAACAAAAACGAATGGAGTTGCGCAACGCAGCGGAAATATAGCAATTCACACCTCCCTTCCTCATGGCTCAGCAATTAAAACTGAAAGTTGGTGGCTCCAACGACAGCTCCCAAACACAAAAGAGGATTTTTTAACAGTCACGATGTAATGTGCCTTTCCGGATGAAGTGACATTTTTTCTTTTTTTCGATTGCCTTTCAAATTTGATAGGTATTCTACTTTATCAAACTTAAGTATCAATATCAATAGTGCTTGGTGTAATCCAACACATGCATGAATAACACAGGATGACAATTTAATGAAATTTCTGATTACTTGTAAGTCTGATTTATAACACACTGACACTCAGAAATTTATGTCAGTCTATTACATGCTCAGTAATCATATCATAAACATCAAGACATATACCAAATCACATTACATCATGACTTAGATTAACACAGATTTATATTTTTGTCTTAGCAACACTTAGCTGGGCCTATTTGGGCAGTTACAAGATTGAACTATGCAAGTAATGTGTACAGCAGTGCTAGGTGTGAGATCACAGTTTAACAATGCTCTAACAGAAATTTATAGCAGATTATAACATACCCAGAAATTTGTGACAGACTTGTATTTCTTCAAGAAAGAACCCAGAATGACAATGAACAACCACAGATGCCTAATCAGCAAATACTGGGTCAACTTCAAGGTAATGCTAATATGTAATTTACATTTCAATGCCCACTTTGAGACCAAAAAGACCTAGCGGCAATTACTTCACTTGGAATTGCAGAAAATAAATAATGAGACACAAACAACTAAGAACCTGGATATACATGCAAGATTGTGTTGTGCAGCAGCTGGTAGAGTGCTCAATGCTCATGTAAGAGATCACGCTAGGAGTTTGGGAGACTTCCAACACCTTCTATCTGCAAATATCAACTTCCAGTGCCCACGTGAGACTCAAAAAGCCACAATCCTTTGGAATAAGATCACGTCCCTCTCAGCAATGCAACAAATCAGTCACCAGGCAAACACGTCCACCCAGAACTGGCCCAGAATGCTGCAATCCGCCCCAAACACCTCCACAGAGGCCCACGCAATGAACTTGCTCAAAAATCTCAGACATTCCAGAATATATCAGTCAATGGAGACCACGTCTGGGAATAAAATATGTTTTATGTTCTTGTAAACAGCAGTTCGACCTAAATAAATGTTCACAGCCTTGCCACGTCCTGGTCATTACATGAATCAGTCTTGAGGAAGTCGACTTCCTTATACTCTACAACCTGTACGCCCATCATTGCATTAACAGTCTTATGTCATATACAGAGTTTTATCAGTCATATCAGACCACCAAAACTGCTGCAACAGTCTTATTTCAATCAAGGATTAATGGGTAGTTCATCAAGACTACCTAGGGTTTCATTCTTCAATCATCTGGCTAGGGTTTGGTATACATTTTTGGCTATTTTGCATATTGTATGTGATCTGATTTTCTAAATCAGACTATCTGATTGTAAGTTACAAACAATCCTCTATTTGTAATCAGACTGTTGATTCAATAAGAAACCATCATCGTTTTCTGAGTATATCATTCTCATGTTTTGGTTGATTTGATTACAACTTTGTCATTTGGTATTCTGTTTCATGTTATATTTGAATCTTTTTATCTACATCAAAATATTCAGGCCAGCAAAGAGAAAGAATTGGGTTGAGATAAGGTAGGCTTCTTACACATAGCACACCTTTCCCTCTTTGTAAGGGGGAGTTGTGGGGCCCATATCCATCATTCTCTTTTAAAAAATCTAATAAAATACGAAGAAGGAATAGCTGGCCAGCCATAAAGGAGTTTTGAAAATTATTGCTAGCAGCCTCAATGTCCTTGGAAGGTGACATGGAAGGAGGGGGTAAGAGTTTTATCTCTAAAGTCAACACAAGACAATGAATTGGAGCTTGCAGATTATTTGGTTGTGGGAATTAAGGCTGGCGCACTGCTCAAAAACCCCAGCCACTACACTTTGTGAGCCTTCAAGATTTAGGTGCTTGAAAAAGGGAGAATGCAGCAGATAGGCGGTGGACGCTGTTGAAGTCAACGCGGCATATATTCAGGTTTTCATATTACTTAAAATTAAAAGAAAAGTGTCTTTCTTATGTTATTGAATTATTTATTTATATTTATTTGGAAATAAATTTGAAAAAGAAAAAGCAGCATAGCAAAAAGTAAAAAAAAAAAAACTTCTGAACTTTATCAGCAATTTTTTTTTTTAAATATTTCAAAATAACAAAGCTACATATAGAGCTACAAGCAAGTTGAATAACCATGTCAATACACAGCTTCATACTATTCTTCACTTTCAATCCAATCAAAGAAATCTTAACACTTTAATCACAAATACATAAAACTCAAATTGAACAGATGAAAGCAGTCAAAGGCATATCAAGAGAGGTAGATGAAAGCAGCAACATGCAAATAAAAGAGTTACAATCAGTTTTGGACAGCGTGAAGATAAAAGAAAACCAACTAAAGGACCAATTAGAGGAGGCCAAAAGCTGGGCTCATATAGTGAAAGGTCCCTCAAACACAAACAAGGACCTCATAGAAAAGCAGGTTTGAAGGTAGATAAGAGAAGAGAATAACAGAAATATCAGGGCTGTGAAAGCCATTATTAAAGGGCTAAAGGACTATAGGGAGAAAGAAACCACAAAGGAGCTAACAAAAGATTTTTTCAAAGATGAGTTACAATGGACAGGAGTCATTCAACAAGCAAACAGAATTGGAAAATGGGTGAAGGATGGCAAAAGTAGGCATGTAAGGGTCACTTTGGTGAATATTGAAGATAAGAACAGGCTGTTAAGGAACGAGAGGTTCCTTAAGGGTACGCAAATATACCTTGATGAAGACTTAACAATAGTACAACAAGAAGAAAGGCATAAAGAGTGGGAAAAAGTAAAAACAGCAAGGAACAAAGGAAAATGGGCTTGGTTACAAAATGGGAAAACTCAAGTCAGTGACAGAATTACACACCAAAAATAGGAACTCGGGGCCCACCAGGATCAATTATCAATGGTAAGTTGGAATTGTAGAGGTTACCCATGGAGAAGAGGACCTGGTTTAGGGCCCATAGTGGATGGAAAGGACATCATCATTCTTACGGAGACTCATGAGCACGATGGCTGTAAGATCCCAGATTTTGAAGGTTATCAAAAAACTTCCATTTGGAATGAGAGAACTGATAGTGGAAAAGGACACGATGGAGTTGCAATCCTAATCAAAGAATCATGGTGCAATAGCATTCAAATCGAGAAAGAAGATCCAAACAAACAATATGTTTGGTTTAAAATAACTGAAAATCAGAATGTCATAAGGGTGGCAGCATGCTACTTCGCTCCAAAAGGCTCCAAATCCTACAAAAAAAGGAACCTTGATCCTAAGGACCCTTTTGCTGCTCTAAACAAAGATATTTCGGTCTATAATGGCATGGGAGAGGTTATTTTAATAGGGGATTTTAATGCAAGAACAGCAAACATACAAGCTCTCAACTTGAAAATCAAAGACAAGGAGAAATGTGATCCCCTATGGTTGGAGGAAGAGGGCCAGCATATGTGGGAAAGGAATTCCCAAGATAATAAGCACAATGTCACGCACTTTGGGGCTGAACTATTGGGATTGTGTAGTCTATTCAACTTGGTCATTTGCAATGGAATGAGGACATGGCCAAACTCCGGCAACATCACCTGCAAAACATACAATGGGCAAAGTGTGGTTGATTATGTCATTTGCTCGCACGTTTACATGTCAAAGATAAAGGATCTTGTGATTGGAAAGTGTCCTCTAGAGCTGAAATCAGACCATAATCCAATATATGTGAATCTTGACACCCACATTGACGTGCACCAAGGAGGGCAGATTCATATCAGCAAAAAGAAAGTGTCTTCGCAAGGTAGAATCATCATGAACCGTGACAATCAGGAGGTCTTCAAGGCTGCACTCAAAAGGCTTTTCAGAGATTACGAAAGGAAGATAACCAACACGGAGCAGCACACTATAAACAAGAGCATGCTGATCCCCATTGTCCACAAGGCTTTAAATGAGTGTAAGAGGGCTAGGCCTAAGAAGGCAATTACAACTACTTTCCCAGCAAACCCAAGGTTTGATGAAGAGTGCAAGATAACAAAAAGAAAACTTCGTGAGGATGGAAGGACCACTGAAAACAAGAAAGAATACGAAAAGATGATACGGAACAAAAAAGAAAAATATGTGAGCACTAGAAGGCTAAAGCTGATTGCCCTTGGAAAGAACAACCCCAAGAAATTTTGGAAGGAGCTACAACAAAAAAGAAAACAAGTGGAAAACAATATCACAAGCTCTCAATGGCTGGAATATGCAAAGGTATTGTATGAGCGGGAACAAGATAAACATAGACCTACTACAATCAAGGCTACCACTGAACTTTTCACCATCGATGACATCAATCAAGGCATAAAAAGGTTGGCTGGGGGAAAAGCGCAAGATATTGATGGGCTGCAAGCTGAATTCTTAAAATGGGGCATTGAGGTCCTTGCACCTTGCATCAAGGGCATCTTCAACAGGGTTATTCAAGAGGGCTTTTCGAAAGGGTGGACAACTAGCGTTGTTATTCCCTTATACAAAAGCGGGGACATAAATAACCCATCAAACTACCCCACTATTATGATTAATCCACTTCTTGGAAAACTTTTCGGAAGCATGATTGAGCGCAAAATTAGTTGTTGGGCCGAGAAAGAGGGCAAAAGAGCAGAGGGGCGGGCTGGTTTTAGACCGAAACACTCCACTATCAATCATGGTATTACTCTCATATTTTTTATTGAAAAAATATGGAACGCGCAAGGGGAGGAGGCCTTTTGCTGCTTTGTTGACTTTAAAAAAGCCTTTGACACTGTGCCACGAGACAAGTTGTGGATTAGAATGGAGGAACTGGGAGTTCCGAACGTGCTTAGGGCGGCTGTTCATAGGCTGTATGAACAGGTCAGAGCTAAAATCAGAACAAACGAAGGTATGTCTGAGTGCTTTGGCAGCAACATTGGGGTCAAGCAAGGGTGCCCGCTTTCCCCAACGCTATTTGGGCTTTACATTGACAAGCTGGAAGAGTGGTTAGACAATGGGGGTGGGGAAGGTATTCAATTGGTCAATTATGTTATAAAATTGCTCTTGTATGCCGATGATCTCATTATGATTGCTAAATCAGCACATGAACTCAGAAAACATTTGAAAGCTCTTGAATCCTTTTGTCAAGAAGTTGGGATGCAAGTGAACACTAGTAAAACTAAAATAATGATATTCTCTTTATGAAGGAAAAAACAGCAAATTAGCTTTATCTTCGAAGGCAATCCGTTGGAAATTGATGATGAATACAAATACCTGGGGCTAGACTTTCACCACAAGCTCAGTTGGGAAACTTGTAAAGCAAAAAGGATCCAAGGGGGTTGGAAAGCGCTTTACTCTCTACATAACAGATGTAGAAATGTTGAATTATGGGATTGCAAAACCAAGAGGACGTTGTTTGGATTACTTGTGACCCCAGTGGTTTTATATGGGTGTGAAATTTGGGGCAGCAGCATGTCAGATCAAAAATGGAGGCAAGTGGAAAGAATTCAAAAGCATTGAATTGTTAGCAGCCTTAAGCTCAAAACTGCAATACCTTATGAGATTTTATTAGCGGAGACAGGCACCTTCCCCTTGGAGGCTTTCGCGATGATCAGGTTACTAAGTTACTTGCAAAAGGTGCAAAACATGGAGAACCACCGTTGGCCTAAATTGATTGTAGAAGAAAAGCTGGATAGAAGAAAGAATACCTGGATGAAACAAAACAAAAAGTGGATGGAACAGTGGGGTGTGAAAATGCAAGATTGTCCAAGTACAAATGAAGAAATAAAAAAATATGTGAAGCAAAAATTCAAAAATGCTATATGGACAAAACAATTAGGACGAAAGAAAGACTACTCTATCAAAGAATTTAACCCCAAGGGGGACCATGAAGAAAAGGCCTATATAGGAGCGAATATTAAATGGAGAGCAAAGATGTTGATAGCTCAGCTCTGGACTAGCTCACATCGTCTTAGATGTGAAACAGGCAGATGGTTGGTTCCTAAAGAAGATTGGGAAAGAAAGAATATGTCGATTTTGCGACATGGGATTGGTGGAGACCGAATGGCATTTTGTTTTTGGAGTGCTCAACGTATAATGATATTCGGGCCAACTATGCGGACACCTTACAAGTTGATAATTTAAATACCCTGTTCGAGGAGGAAAGGTTGGCCAAATCAGCAAACTACATCATCAAAATTCACCGGCATAGGGTTCACCTCGAGCAAAGAACTCAAATTGTTTAGGGTCCCTCCTTTTTGGTGGCGGTCCTGTGCTGTTCCTAGGTCCCATAGGTTGTTGTGGCCTCGTGGACGTAATTAAAATCTTTCATTTCATTTCAACACTTAAACAACTTTCTACTCTATAAGCATAATATAAACTATCAATTAAAAAAATATTGTGCACAAAGCATTTATTTACTTTGTTCCAAAAAGTTTCGGAATGGTAGAATCGGTCTCAACAATGTGGGGATCAACAAACTAGATTTGGGGATGGCAAGGGGATAGTAGTAAAAAGATATATATAGTAATTAAAAAAATGGTTATAAAAAATGTACAACAAATAACATATGAAACTTTGAAATACATAAACATATCGCATTGAACAATAAAAATGTTGAATATCTATATATTCATATTATATTCAAAATGATGATTACATTCATCCCCAAAGTCCATGCCAAACTCCTCATCATTCAAATTGTTGAACTCCTCCAAGTCAAGCTCCTTCAAACAATTACCAACCAACCCTATTTGTGTTGCATCTTCATCAACCTATGTTGGCTCCTCTAGCTCTATATTGCATCAAGGTATTGAACTCTCCTTGTACATCCACCATCCTAGAGGTAAGGCAGTTCCTCTTAACAAAGTGGATAAAACTATAAGTAGACCAGTTCCTCTCAACAACAACAAAAACTAAAAACTCAATACAATAGATGAAGGGCTAGCGGTTGTCAAAGAATTAGGCCCATGCATAATCCCTCATAGAATTGGATTCTCCTATGCCACAGTCTCCAAATCCATCTTGGTCTCCTTCAAATATCCTCTAAGAGTAGCAGATTTTGTCCACTCAACGTGAATGATGTTGACCTATATAGAATCATACATCTCTAGATTGAACAAATAGAAAAAATAGAAATTGCTAAATTTCCTTGTTTCTTCCTCAAGTGATTGTACTTCCTAAAACCTATTGATTTATTGATTAACATTAGTATTTCAAATTTCATTGGTTTTTTTAGGTGCCACAATTTTCCTAAAATCTATTGATGCTCAAGGGAACATTTTGTAAGGTTTTGAAGGGAGTCTTCCCTAAGGTGGGTGAAAAAAATGTTGTGTAGATAGTTACAAATATGCAACAAATTATGTTGTTGTAGGTATACTACTCATGGATAGGCACCCATCCTCATTTTGGACTCCTTGTGCTACTCATTTCCTTGACCTCATATTAGAGGATCTTGAAAAAATCTCATAGAAAGGCATGTGTAGAGCATAGTAAAAATATTTATGAATACATATACAACCAATACTTAGGTCCCCAACCTAACGAGGCATATACAAACTTGCTTTGCAACAAACTTTATCACATTGAAATATTTTCTTTGAAGCACATGTTTGTTAGTGAGGAGTGATCTACATCATCATATGCTAAGACTAACATAAGAGTTGTGTCACCGATTGGGTTCTCAACAAGCATTGTTGCTCACATCTAACAAAAGAGATCAAGGAGGTTAGTTCATATTTCCATTACATTTTTGTTCATTTTTTTAGATTTCCATTCTATTTGTTTATTTTTCTTCACGCTTAATTATATTAATTTTTAATAATTATTGTAGTTTATAGAGCATTTAGTTGTTCTCTTTCAAATTGTTTATGAGGAGAAACCCACAATGGAGTATATATATGAGGGCAAGGATAGGGCCAATGACGCCTTTAAATCCATTTATGCTAGCATTGAAGATAAGTATCGTCCCATATTGGACATCATTGATCAACAATGGCACCTTCAACTTCACAAGCCCTTATATGAAACTGCTTATTTTTCAAATCTAGCATTCCAATTTCACCTAGATTTCAAAGTTGATGGGATTTTGCATGGGCTCTACACAAACATACAGTGGAAGGTACTTGATCCTTGGCTTGGAGCAAATATAATCTCGAAGATTGATATCTACAAATTTGCACAAGGGGACCTCACTACCCAAAAAACATAAGCAAGGCAACTTGAATCACATTGCAGCCAAGTAAAGTCTTAAGGGTGATATTTAAGTTTGAAAATCATTTTTTTCCCTTTTTCTGTTAACATTGAAACTCAAAGTTGGAAAATGAGATTTGATTTTTTTTTCTCATTTTAGATGCATAGTAGGAAAGGTTTGGTGCTAAGCTATCAAATCTTCAAAAGATTTCAATTCGTATCTTGAACCAATCATGTAACACTTCAAGATGCAAGAACAATTGGAGTATGTTTGAGTATATACACTCCAAGAACCACAACAAATTGCCACTGCAAAGGTTAAATCATCTTGTTTATATTCATTAACAACACCTCTATCATAGACAAATCTTGGGCATAAACTTACCTCCCATCACTCTAGAGGAGGTTGATCCACAATCAAATTGGATAACTGAAATCTTGTCTTAAATGAGGAAGACCTTGCATGGATCGATCATCCATCTGAAAGCAAAGGTAATTGCCATGGCAAAGAAGGATAGAGCACAAACAGACCCCTCGAATGTTGGTCTCAATGATACACAAAGATATCATGGCCACATCATCATTGAGGACCTCTCTCAAACACTCATGTAGGATTTTCAATACAACTATGGAGGTTGCAACGAGTGATGCAAGCCCCTCTAAGCCAAAGACTTATTTTGATGACATGGATTTCATAATCCATGAGTTTTGTATACACTTGACAATATTTATAATCTATATATCTTAAAATGTTGGCTCCTTCAGCTAAAATCCACTTTTATACTCATGTGAATGTTGTATACGTGTGTATGTGATCAAAATAGCTTCTATTTAATTAGTTTATTGTGTCTTTTAAGTTTATTTATTGAAGGGTGCATGACACAAATTCGAAATCCTTAAAAATTTCTATATTTCATGGTTTTTTCAATTTTCCAATTCTAAGCGTTGAGTCTAATTCTAGGTCAAAACTCTGCTTGTCAAGTCCAAACCGAGAACGAGTCTTGTAACTATAATATATACATAAGAGTTGACCTTACATGTTGACTATTGGGTGGATCTTTAAAATCAAAGTAAGACCACGAAAATAAATGTCCATTACAGTAACCCTTAAAATATGACCAAACATGCTCAACACAAATGATTTGATATTAATATGAATTTTTTTCATGTGCAAGAGTTGAACCAAATTCGATTAAAGCTAATTTTAGCACGCAAATGAGACTTGTGACTTGCACTTGCAAGGCCCAATATTTCTTGACAAAAGAATTCATTTAACATAATGCATTACTACATTATTTATATTTTTTGGGAAAAGTCCCAAAATTGGGAGTTATGACCCCTTATCACCAACCTGTTTTGGATAATTTCCTTTTAGACCAAAAACCTTAACTGCAAGAAGATTTCTTGTGTAACACAATTACCAACCTTTACCATATACTCCAGCAATCGTTCTAATTAACAGTCAGCATGTGAGCCCAAAATGTTTTTCAACAAAGCTGCAACGGTCACAAGAGAAAAGATTCATATGACAGAGTCATTCCATTGGTTGTTGATGTTCATCTTGTGGAAGATTATTCAGATAATCGGTGTCTATACACAAATAATAATTCATACAATATCTCTTTCCTACAACACACTTTTCTTTCTTCCATGCATTCATATATCTGAATCAATCATCCAGATTTTCACTAAGGTGTTTTAACTTTACCCATCCCAGATCATTTCAACCCATGTTCTAGACATTTTCAAATGTTAAAATATGGAAAACACATTGAACATGGTGAAAGAAAAAATTGCAAAGAATAATTAAGAGGAAAGGAAAATTTACAATATTCACATTAGTGAATAAGAAAATACCAACTCTATAACCCCAATGAAAGTTTTTGACATTGCCAGTATTCCCTGCACATTCATTGAATAAGAGAAAGTTAGTTTCTATGCTTGTTCAGCAAATACAAAATCAAGATAAAAAGACATTATAAAGAGATGCCATAAATGTCATTGGTATAAAGAACAGACATAAACAAAGAATCTATGTCTATCCAATAGACAATGAAATCTATATGGATTTGGAAGTTTAAAGTAGAAGTAAAACTGAAGAAAAAAAAAAATCACCCATTAGGTGCAAATTTTCATAGATTGGTTTTAAAGATCAAAAATGACACAATTTCAATGTTAAAAGGATGACATATTTTTTACATTCCTTATGAAAACAACAAGCATATGATGGCCCAACAGATTACTCTGCTTTAAGACTCTAGAAAGGAATACTTGCTCATTTTAATGTTACATAATGCTGATAGCAAGAAAAAAGTTGTGAAAAGAAAAATAAATGTTAGAAACAAGAGCACAACATGATAGACTTTGTGTTATTGTTGAGTCATAAACCTTTTTTTTTTAATTCCCAATTTTGGTCTATCTTGGCCTCAAATGAATCAAGACTGATATACTAAACCTTCACAAAATGATTGCTCAAATTTCATAGCAAAAAGAATAGTTAGTTTTAGTGATGCATGTTTGTATTAAAATATTAAATGTAATATTAATGGTCATCTTAGCTTTATTTACTCTTCAGTTAGTCGTAAGTTAACCTATAGTTAACTTACTCTTTCTATTTAGCTTTAGTTTGCTTTTAGTTACGTTTAAGTTAACTTTTTCAGTTAACTAAATCTTCTCCCTAACTATAACGTTTTGTAAAGTCTATAAGAGCAAGGCTCTTCTTTAATAAAACTAATCTGATTGTTTATCAAATTCATCATGGTATCAGAGCTCATGTTCGAGCCTGGGCAGTTGTTAATTTTCAAGGGTTATTTTTGGTCAAAACGCTTTTTTTTTTTCTGGTGGACTTTTCTGAAATCACCTTTTTCTTTTTGGGCATTGTTTTTTTCTGAGTACCAGAAAAGAAAATTGTGCAACCTAGTTTTTGGGTATAAAATCGCGTTTCTTTTCTTGTGAAAAATTGTAGGAGACTTCTGGCACGATTTGGCTCTACATTTAGACGCTTTTCTGCTCTTTTTTGGGCACGATCTTGACAGCTCTTCTAGCACGCGACTGGGAAAGATGGTGCGACTTCCTTATCTCTTTTATTTGTTTCTATAGAAGTTGGAGCAACGTTTTTAACTGAATTTTTGGCCGTGATTTTTGACTTCTTTGTGACGCGTTCTTTTGGCGACGCAATTTGATGTGAAGGTTTTTCTACAATTTTTGGGTGCACGACTTGCTGATTCTGTTCATGATTTAATATTTCTCTTGCCGTCTAGAGTTTCTAAAAAGTCGGCCAAGGTTTTTAACCCTCCGTTTCAAGCCCGTTTTTTATTCTGATCACAATATTCTTTTGGGTTTTTGGAGATATTTTCTTGGTTGTCTCTATTTTTTTTGGGTACTTTGAAATTCGTACCTTGGGATCTATGCCTTGAAATTTGTATCAAGTTCGTGTGATTTCATGGCAGCTTGAAAAGTTCTTTGAGCCAGTTTTGACAAAAAATCTCGGAAAAATAAAAAATTTGTATAAAGTTTTCGAAATTTTTCTTAAAAAGAATTACAGCGTTTCAATTTTTGAAAAATCAGGTGTTGTGCCAATTGATTGTCCAGTGTTTTTCCAACTGATCACAGAGCTACCTTGTTTTTCGTGCTATGGAAAAGGGGAGGGATGGCGTCTTTGTCCAATATTATGTTGGAAATCTCGCTGAGGTTCAATGGAAAGAATTACAACACATGGAAGCAGAGGATGCTTACCATCTTTGAGTACCAGTGTCTAGATGCGCTTGTTCTTGGTACAGAAGTTTGTCCCACTACTATCGGGAAGGATCACGACAAGTATGATGGAATTAATAGGGAGGCAATCATGCTTCTTAAATTATCTATCGCCGATGAGATGTTACCAGAAATACCATATGGTAAATCTGTTACGAAGATATGGAAGCCTTTGAAAGATCTTCATGAGACCTCAAACAAGGGAAGGGCTTTCTTTCTGAAGAATATGCTCTTTTCTATTATGATGGATGACCAAGTGTTTTTGCAGAAGCACTTGATGAAAGTAAAAAATATTCGTGATCAATTGGAGGCCATTGGTCGTAAGATAGAAGAGGAGGATATGGTGGTGATCACTTTGAAAAGTTTGCCATGTTCCTACGAGCACTTCATAGAAACGCTCAACATTGCATCCACCAATGTTGATTTCAAGTTTGATGAGATGTGCAACAAGCTTTTGCAGCAGGATCGGTGGAAGACGCAGTTTGGGAGCAGCAGTGAGTCTCCAAGTGTTGAACAAGCATTTACTGCCAAGGACAGTTGCAAAGGCAAGTCCACTCAGCAGAAAGGACGAGGCGATTCGGAGGAGGGCTCCAAGAAGTCTTTTACTTGCCATTACTATGGGAAGATTGGTCATATACAGAGGTATTGCAAAAAACGGTTGGCTGATGAGAAGTCCAACCAGGAAGCATCTCAGCAAAATGCTCACGTAGCGAAGCAAACTGAGCAGAAGGAATCTACACACTATGCATTTTGATGACCAACACAATATGGGTAGACTTAGTTTTTTGTTTGTACGATGACAATTAAGGGAGGGTATTAAATATTAAATATAATATTAATGGTCATCTTAGCTTTATTTACTCTTCAGTTAGTCGTAAGTTAACCTGTAGTTTAACTTACTCTTTCTATTTAGCTTTAGTTTGTTTTTAGTTACGTTTAAGTTAACTCTTTCAATTAACTAAATCTTCTCCCTAACTATGAGGGTTTGTAAAGTCTATAAGAGCAAGGCTCTTCTTTAATAAAATTAATCTGGATGTTTATCAAATTCATCAGTTTGCATAGCAAGTAAAATCCACAATCTGTTTGGTGTGATTCATCAAGAATAACCATATGGGGCTTTGATTTTGCTACTAATCACATGAGTCTATGAGCAAATCCTTTTATGATACTCTTTTTGGAATTACTGCCCCTCTAAACTACTTGAACTTTCACTTCAAAAAGAAAGAATACTTAGCTTATAGAATCTAGCTTTGTATCTCTCTGTTCTAAATATCATTACAAATCAATAACTCCACCTTTTGTGGTACTAGAATACTTAGCCAAATAAAATCAATAGGCTTTGATCATATGAAGAGAAGATGCTCAATTGAACACGGCTTTGGGAAAAATAAATAACAACTCATTTGAAACTAATGAATATGAATCTAGCTTTGTATCTCTCTGTTCTAAATATCATTACAAATCAATAACTCCCCCTTTTGTGGTACTAGAATACTTAGCCAAATAAAATCAATAGGCTTTGATCATATGAAGAGAAGATGCTCAATTGAACACAGCTTTGGGAAAAATAAATAACAACTCATTTGAAACTAAAGTAACTT
This sequence comes from Sequoiadendron giganteum, assembly GCA_007115665.2. Classification (NCBI taxonomy): domain Eukaryota; kingdom Viridiplantae; phylum Streptophyta; class Pinopsida; order Cupressales; family Cupressaceae; genus Sequoiadendron; species Sequoiadendron giganteum. The sequence goes on along the minus strand of CM021102.1, from coordinate 394,077,330 downwards.
GCTTACACTATCACATGCATAAATTGAAGAATGAAAAGTAAAATGTGCAACAATTTCTTATTCTAGTTTCAAATAGTGAGAGACATATTATGATCGATTTGTAACATGCTTAAAAAGAATAAAAACTAAAGAAATTATATCACTTTTATGACCAAAATAGGCCAAAGGAACTTAAAATACAATCTGCAAATATAGTAATGAAATTAACTACTCCCATTCAAGAAAGCAAAAGGGTTTTACCAGGAGAATCATAAATCAGAAATCCTATAAAAGAAACAAATAGTATATAGATACAAGTATAAAGCACAAATACAAATGAAATTACAGTAAAGCTAGAGGTCCTACAGACCAGGACCACTAAAATTTTGAAGAAAAAGCAAACACTCAGAATTATCAATACAAATTCAGAATGTGTACCTACTAATGATGCTTCTAAGAGCTTCGTCTGTAGACACACATTGGTAGGAAGACTTTGTGGACCATCCTAGGAGGCATCATCATATTCCTTGAGACATGAGGCTCCCATAGCATACAAAGCATTAAATTCGCTAGAAGATAAAAAGAACTTAGTAATGTGATTAGTTCATGAGATGAAGGTCATATATGAAGAGAAGCAACAATCACATTGGAAAATATTTTGAAGTTACGTTATACTTGTCATCTAGACACAACAGATAAATCACTTGTGAATAATTAAGCATGACTAATGTAAATAGTCATGGTTAATCTTGGTTGTGTATGAGTGATGTTCTCAAGTGATGCACCCATCATTAATCAAGTCCATATTGTCATGTCTGTTCACGTTGGCATGCATGAGGTCATTAGAGATACTAGACATTGTCTATGTGTATGATGAAAACATTCTTATTTCTAGCAATATAAGTCTATTATATAAGATCATATGTTGCTACTTTGTAATGAAATATATGCATCTTCTATGATTGGTTTATGTCAGTTCAATATTAAGTGATTTTCACAACCAATGTAACCACCATCACTCAAGTCTATTTCACAACTTTTTTAAAGTTGGCATACATAGGGCCATTAAAGATACTAGACATTACCTATGCATATAGTGAAAACATTCCCATTTTCAGTAATATATCCCTATTGTTTATGATAAGAAATTACTTCTGTGTAGTGCAATGTATGTGTTTACTATCAATGGCTTCTATTGCATTAAGATTATATTTATAATAGTAGTATATTTCCAACTAACCACCTACAATATGATCCATAAAAATTACTTTAGAAATCAAAAACCAACCAAAAGGTTAAGTACTTTCCTACTTACTTTGCTTTATCTAACTAACCCCCTCCGATATGATCTATAAACTCTATTATGGAATTTAGAAACCAACCAAAATGTTAAGTACTTTCATACTTGCTCTGTAAATGAAATTTCAATTCATTAAGAGAAAGTACGTGAATGGCTTTCAAGGACTGATTACATGACCTTTCTACAAGGGCACAAAATTCTTTGAACTTGTCAAATGATTGGCCTTTGCTAGTCAAGCAATAGACCCACATTTTTTTGGTGTAGCCATTGACAAAAAGCTAAAAAATGCCAAGCATGACTATGATTGGGTGACATGGGTCCACACAAGTCAATATACCCAAGATCCAATGGACCCAAGGCTCGTGCTTCTATACAAAGAAAAGGGATCCACTATTGTTTCTAAACAAGATAATTAGAGAAAAGAACTAGTATTTTCTTCATGGGGAGAAGTTCTTGCAATGCATCTCATTTACTCAATGCAAGAAGATACCCAAATCTGAGATGACCAAATCCTTTGTACCAAATAGTAGCAAATGAATTTATCTTTACCGAAAGGTAATTATCTTCATGGTTGACATTAACCAACTAAAAAAAATTATTGACCACTGAGCATGAGAAACTTCACCATTGCAATTATTGAATAAAAGGTGTTATATATACAATGAGAAATCTTGCTTAGAAAGGAACCAACCAACCTATGTTATTAACAATAATAAGATTTCTTATTGCTACTAAAAATTATCAATGTTACCCGAGGACACATCACTGGGTCTAAATCCCCCCATCCCTGTCCCGAGGACAGGGGACGGCCAGGGGATGGCAGCAATGTACTATGTTCTTTTTTTATATATTTTGATTTTCATATCGTAATTGAAAAGAAAAACTATATGGCAGCAATGTAGGCTTTTGGCATTTTCTTATACGTTTATAACTTGTATATTATTGCTTAATATCACATGCATATTCACAATGAATTCTGAAATCTGAATGCATATTGAGAATTGACAATGAATTCTTAACACAAATGTTATATGCTAAGTTTCTATAATGTATATATGCATGCTTTATCCATGTTTTCATATGAATATTTAAAAGCTTCCCTATATGTTTTAAATTTTTCTATATTTTATATAGCCGTCCCCCCGCCGTCTCCAAATTTGGCTTGAAAAATCGGAAACTTCGGGACTCGTCCCGCCATCCCCTGTCGTCCTCATCCCAGAAACTTGGGGTAACACTGAAAATTATACAATGATGTAATATGCAGTACTTATTTATTCTAACATCAAGTTCATTTTCCTTAGTGACCATGCATCCAAGTTTGCCATCTATATTTCAACTATCCTCTATTTCCCTTTCACCTTCATGAATAGTTAGCACAGATTTCATTATCATTTTCTTTTTCCTTATTTTATTCTTCAGACATATTTTAGAATGAAGCTTCCAACATTTTGAATTTGCATGCCCATCTAAATTGCAATGACTGTAAGATTCTTTGTGTTCTTTTTGTTTTCCTTATTGTCTTCCTTTTGCATTACTATATTTGCTTTCTTTGTTTTCCATTTTTTTTAGTATTTTCCTTTGAACTTAGAAGATTCAACTTCATATCTTTCTTCTGTAACAATCACCCCCTTTTTTCTTTTTTTTTGTTAATCAAATCACAATATAAATTTACCAAACTTGAACACACTACTGGCATTAAATCTGATATAGAAAATTACAGTTTTCATTGCTGTTTCAAATACAAATGCTGATAATACTTCATTATGTTCCCACATATTTGATGAACAAGTAATAGGATAACCCCAAAGGGTAAATAACTCAGATTGGAGCCAATAGCAATCCATGAAGGTCTGATATGTAAATCTGAGCGCTGCCCAGGTCTGCAAGTAGACTGATACAATCCCAACAGCAAAGAAAACTCTGTCAATAGTCACCAAACAAGCACAAAACACCCTCCAGCTATAGCTATTGACTTGGTAAACATTCCCTCTCACCCAGCACCGCTGATAGTCAGAGAAGCAGCGCTGCCCTACAAGTCTAAAAATGACTCAAGACACACTGTAATGCACAGGACAGCATGATTAGAGCGCCCAGCTAGCTTCCATCTTTGTTCTTGACCCTTCCCAAACATTAATAATGACTGATATGCTTATAATAACCCCTCTTCATTCCCTTCCAAACATTATGGTCCTGTTAAATGATGTTTCAGGTCTGATAATGGTTAACAACAGTCAAACAGAAGGTATGTTGGTCTGCACAGCCCCGAATAACACCTCCAAATCATCTAATAACACCTCAGATCTGATTAAAACCCCTTGCAAAGGCCTTGGTACCAATGTCCAGCAAAGGAGGGTCCCAATAAACACAGCGATTAGATCTAAAAGTCTCACACCCAGCAAAACCGCTCCAAGGAAATACTTCAAACAAGCATCAAAAACTCTGAAAATGATTAACAATAACACTTCCAAAAATAGCACATAAAACACTATAAAAATCTTTATTTTTTGAAACCCTGATCTGTAGAAACTATGAAAACTAATGTGATTCTTGTGTGAAATCACCAGACCAGCTAGGATGGATCTTGCACCATCGAAACTAGTAAATATTGATGGAGGTTTTCATCCTCAATCAACTCCTAGAAGAACTCAATGTTCACTCTGACAACATCCTATCGTGTGTGCAAACTTGAATAATCCAAATGAGAGCCCCAAACTTTCTTTTATAGCTTTTTTGTTGTTTTTTTGAAAAAGAGTTTTTTTTTCCTTTTTTGTTGCTTTTTCGAAAAAGCAATTTTTCTTTTTTCATTGTTTTTCCGAAAAAAACACATTTTTTGCTGTTTTCAGAAGAGCAGTTTTTTGTTTTTTCGTTTTTTAAATAGCTTTGTCTAAGTCCCCTTTTCCCCTAGCCTTCCACTTGAGGGGACATAACATAACTTGTTACTTTATTAAATTAAAACACTAAAGTAAACAGTATAATATTAACTTTATAACTTTAATGTAATAATTTAAATAATCCCATCCTCCTTTCAAAAAGCATTGCCAAGACACCAGAAATGGAAATTGATCGCACCAAGAAGCTACTAATATTGAGGAAAGATATCAGGTGCCAAAACGAGCACTAACTAAAAATAGCCATGTTCTCGAAGAAATGTGGAGAACAACCCAAATGGCCAAAAACGTTACAAAAAGCACCATCGGCAACCTAAATGCCATCTGCACACCAAAACATTAGTGGATGCCAAGAAAATCCAATACTGAGCTCTCCAAAAACCTTGGAGTCCCCTAACCACCACCAATTAGCCTATGGGAACTCCGGAATAGGCTAACTGACATATCAACTAACTAGGCTTGAGAAGGGGACATTACATCTTCTCCTCTAAATAGTATGCAAGGAGACAAGCCTCATACATGTCCTTTGGATTAATGGTGACCACCCTCTTTCGTATGTGAGTATGGATTCCACTAAAATATTTTCTCATCATGTCATGCTCTTCAAGATCCACGTCATTTACCATTGCTTGATGCCAAAATTCCATGTTGTAATCCTACACACATTGACTACCTATATGTTTGTAATACATCCAATTTACTTTTTGATCAAGCTTACGCCTTATGGGATAGAAATTCCTCCTTATAAACTCTACAAAATTTTCCTTTTCATCAACTATTGGCTTTTTGACCCTATGTTGTTGGATCCATGAGATATGCAATCGAGTTTGAACCAGATTCACAATACAGTTCAACACATGTTTGGGGTTAGGCAAGGAGCATGCAAGGACTTGTAAGTTTATCTCAGGGAAACCCAAAGTGTACTAGACAACAACAAAATGAATCTGAAACAAAATTGTCTATTTTTTTACTTTTTATATTTATTTTTTATAGTTCCTATGCGACCAATCCAAAATCTACAGCTAGTTTTGCTGCCATAAAGCATTGAGAGAAGCATGTTGTTCCAGATGCTCCAAAGCATTCACAATAATCCAATTCCCTCTAAGCATCCAAATCCAAGGAATTCATGATATGGTCCCCATTCCAAGCCTCCAATTTGGCATTAGGAGGTGAAGAAATAACTAAAAATTCACTATTATAGTTTATCAAATAGCATGTAACAAGACCAATTGACCCCATTACTTATATTTACAAATTTTGTTTTTATTAATCTAAGTTTTTAGGTCTTTTTATTTTTATTTATATAATATATTTATTTTATATTTAATATTAATTAATTTAATAAATAAAATCAATTTATAAATATAATATTTACTATTAATTAATTTATTATTTATTAAATTAAAAATGATTTATTTATTTTATTCCTTAATGTTTATATATATTACGCATTATAATATATCTGATACGAGGTGGTGTTCTAAACTTAATTCTTGCATTTACGCTGCATATTGATGCAAAAAATGCAATTAGATGCAATTAAATGAGGATCAACAAGAGTTTTGATCTTTTCCATGTTAAAATCATTGACTACCATTGACTATCAACAAGAGGCTTCATGCTTTGTTTATTGTCAAACTACAAAAAAAAAAAAAAAAATTCAGTTCATGACATTACAATGTTAATCAAAAGAGATGTCAATAAACTATAACTAAAAAGTAAAATGTATATATCCAAAGAACTCTTCTCCACCAATTTATCTATTGAATACCATAAAAGGACTGACATCACCATTAACCATACAAAAACAGCCAAAAAGATTGACTTAAACTCAAACATCGTGGCTAAGAAAAGGTCTTGAAGCCAATGTCAATAGGTTTAAAGCAAATTTAACATGTTAGTTAATCAATAGGGTATGGAATTCCAAGAAAACAAAGCTTACAAATGATATACAAACTATGCAAGCAGGCAAGAATTCAGAAGAAGATGTTCCAAAACCAAATGTATATAAATTTACGAACTTCAACCAATATAGCATCCACAAAAGTAGATCATTAATATATTAACTCAAATTTCAAATTAAAACAAGTTTTTTACTCTATTCAATGTGTTCTATTTCTCAAACTCAATAAGGTCAGGATAAATGCACATCATAAATGCTACCAAATCCATAATCTTGAAAGCCAAAGAACTTTGTATTTTGTGTGGAATATAATATATATACTAGCAAATGAATTTAACATTTTTCATATATTGTGCCATTATACATGTTTCAAAACAATAATTTTACGAGCATTCCAAATATGTTAGAATTTCACACAAGAAATGCACCTGGGAGAAAACAGCTAATCGATGAGAAGCCTTTGCTAAACCATATCGCTCATCCAGCTAAAATAAATACAAATGATGACAAGGTTTAGAAGTTAATTCAATGCATTGTGTTCAAGAAAAGATATATACATAACTTCTGAATCAACAGTTCAAAAGTTGACTTCTTGCAAAGATAACTTCTTCTAGTCATGTACAGAGAAATATTTTTGCTTTGTATACAGAAATAGACTTTTAACATGAGTAAGAATATAAATAATTATAAATTTGCATATTTTGATTCAAATCATCAAAAGACCATGGAATTTCTATAAACAAGAGTTTTTATTTATGCCTAATTAACACAAATACTTTAAACCAAATAATAAAGTTTCAAATCACATAGTATCCACAGCTAGAACTAGAAGAGGAAGCCATAAAATTGCTTTAAACACTCTTCATTAAAATTAATTGTATATTGTACATTGCACCTGGACAGATATAATGAGCATGGTTATAAAGATGGGATGCAAAGGACTAATTGTACAAGTACACAAGAGAAGCAGCCATCCAACTATGCTTCAATATATCTCAAGGAAAAGACAAACCTCAAAAAATCAAGAGAAAAAAATTAGCAAAAACTTGAATATGGTTTCTATGCAGCTTCATAAAACTCATACCTGCACAAAATCACGAAGATTGGTCTTTTCAATGCGACTAGGAAAGTCATGCAACTTTTGAGCTTGCTTCAATACAAGATCCTTAAGGATTTTGAAAATATTTATCTGCAAATAAAAGAAAATGAAATACCTGAATAAGTCTCTCCTTAATTTGCTTTCTCTCACAAAACAAAGGATTTGCTATAACAGATTACATATCTTTTTAATTGTTATTAAATAAATTATATTTAATATGTATTCAACTAAATATAATAACAATAAAGAACAATATAAAAAGCTGAGTAGTGGAAAAACACATTCCTATGTTTATTTATAAATTGAAAGTACTACATACAACTTGTGGTGTGATGTTTTATCATATCAATTTATATGGAGGAAAGAAACACAACATAATTAGGAACTTAAGTTGTTAAAGTATGAAAGAGGTAAGAGCTGAAAGCTAACCAGTGCCAAAGTGAATTAAAAACAATGGGTTATTAAAAAGAGCTAAAATTCTACTAAAAGAGTAGAAATGTGAATCATACATGGAAGTCATAATCCTAGGACTTCGATTTAGCAAGTTAGATCTTCAAAAACAGACCATTAATATGCATATAGGACATATAAAGTACATCAATGTTTGTAAATAATCATCAAGTACTCACTAGCCCTAGTAAGGCAGAAGTCTAAAGTATTTATCATCCTACCTATGTAAGAAAACATAAAGCAGCCTGATGTGATCTAAATGAATTCACCATCCATTGGTTAAGCCTAGTGATAACAACTCATATTGAAACAATTATAAAAGTATTTAGATATCTTTTTCCATTTGTGCTTTGCTTCCTGCATCTTGCTTCGAAGTATTGGACATGTATTCACTGCAAAAATTATGAAACTATCTTGTTTGGAAATCAATTAATGTATATATAGGATTATAAAGTGTTGTAATGACTTATTACTAAAACAGTCATACATGGTAGAATTTCTTAATGACTTAATGGTAGAATTTCAGACTATAATGTCTCCAATTGGGAGCCTTGGAAAAGTATACGATTTGTTTTGTATTTTATGATTATTAAAAATGAAAATGAATGCTAAAAATACCTAACTAAAGCCTACACTAATTATGATCAGCAATAGTAATTTTCAGAATTTTATTTGAACAATTGTTAATCAAAATAATGATTAATCAACAGGTTCATTGAGAAATTATGCCAACTTTATTACGGAAACCTTTAAATCTGATTGCTAATAATAACAAGAAATGACTACTAAAATCAACAATATTAAACCCTTGAATAGCATAAGATAGAGCAATAATAACTCATTTTGATTACAAATAATAGAAAACCCACTTACAACTCACCATCAAACTATATGGTAAGCAAAAACCTTGTAAAAAGGAGCCTTAATGATATTATACTAAGTTACTGGGTTCGGCTCCCTGGCTCAGGGTCCTGGTCCGGGTTCGCTCCGGGTACCGGTCCTGGTCCGGTCCCTCTGTGGGTTCGACTAGGGTTCGGTATTTGGAGTCCTGGTTCGCCGGTGAAGAACCCGAGCAAACCCGAGAAGAACCCGGGCGAACCCAAGTTGAACCCACGCGTTTGGACGCCTAAAAAGCATTTTTTTTTGCATTTTTTAATTTATTTTTGCAGTTTGACTTTGACCCACGCCCAAGGGAACCCTAAAAGTGACCTCTAAAACACTTTAAACACCTAAACTACATCATTTTTATTCATTTGTTTTGCAAACAAGCATTTTCATTCAAAGAGGCTAAGTTCTTATTTTTGCTTGCTGGGTTGATAAAAGGAGTTGAAGATTGATCATTGAAGCTTCTACAAACGATTGCATTGCCATTCCTACAGATTTGCAAGTGTTTATTGGCTGCCACAAAGATTGTTGAAGGATATTTTTGCAAAGAGGTAAGTTTTTCTCACTTTTTTTTGAGTTTTTTCATCCATTTTTTTGTTTTACATTTTACAAACTAGAAACTTTGTTTTGTTTCATTTTATGATTTATATATGTTTTTCCTTTCCATTCTTCTATGAATATATGCAAGATTCAAAAGAGCTAGGTTTTATAAATCAATATTTTGTTTTCATTCAAATTTTGAATGTGTTGTTTGCAAAACAAATTGCCATAGGAATCACAATGTCAATGGGTTCTACCTCCGGCTCCGTAGCTAAACCAAACTCAAAGTTCAAAACAAATCCTAATTCTCCTCTATGGAAGTATGTTGAGATGATAAAACAAATTCCAGGTGGTGGCGGTTATGTTTGGAAATGCAATGGGTGTGACGTTACATATAGTAATTCATACCATAGGGTGAAAGCACATTTGTGTGGCATGGGTGGAAAAGGCATCACGTCTTGCCCTGGAAAAAAAGATGAACCTATTCTACCTGAGACAGTTGCAAAATACATTATGGAGCAAGATGCAGCAGATCAACGGGAAGCCCAAAAAGGAAATCACCCTTTGTCTAAAAAAAAATCAAAGGGAATGCAGCCCCCATCCAATCCCAATATTGTGGTAGAAGACCACCCATTTATTGCCATTCCGGATCTTCAAGCTCGAAGTGCACAACCTATTGGAAACAAGAGATCAAAGGTGCCTTTGGAACTTGCATTTCAAAATGAGAGTAGAGCCCTTGCCGACCAATGTGTAGTAAGATGCCTATATGCCAATGGATTAGCTTTTAATGTTGTTCGTCTCCATATTGGAAAGAGATGTTGAGAACGGTTAATGAAGCTCCAAAAGGGTACAAGGGCCTGGGTTATGAGAAGGTGCGTAGCACTTTATTGGAAAAGGAGGTTGAGTTGGTTGAAGATGCATTGAAGCCTATAAGAGATTCCTGGGTTGAGACAGGTGTGTCCATTGTTTCAGATGGTTGGAAGGACTCAAAAAATCGGTCTTTGATCAATGTCATAGCGGTGCGCCCTAAAGGGGCAATGTTTTTGAAAGCCGTGGATTGTGAGGGCCAAGTAAAAGATGGAGAATTTATTGCTAGTATTCTCATTGCAGCCATTGAGCAAGTGGGACCCCGCAATGTTGTTCAAGTTGTAACGGACAACGCTAAGAATTGTAGAGTAGCAGGGTTGTTGGTTGAGGAAAGATATTCACATATCTTTTGGACACCTTGTGCGATCCATTCACTCAATCTTATGATGCAAAAGATTGGGAATAAAATTGCATGGATCAAGGAATTGTATGCTGAGGCTGAGGACATTCAAATGTTCATCACCAACCACCACTTGTCTCAAAGCATCTTTAGATCATTTTCAAAATTGGAGCTATTGAAGGTAAGTGAAGTAATATTTACATTTGTCATTTTCTGATTTTCATAATTTGATTGTGCATTCTAATTTAAATTCTTCTTTAAAGTTTATTTTTAAATTCTAATTATTTTTTTTAATTTGCAATAGGTTGCAGAGACCCGCTTTGCCTCTAATACAATCGTCTTGAGACGACTTGTGAAAGTTAAAGAGGCACTTACTAGCATGGTTATTAGCAACAATTGGTCTATATGGAGGCAAAGTGGCACTGAAAGAGCAACAAAAATTAAGAGCATGATATTAGACGACTCATGGTGGGATCGTGCGGAGTATCTCCTTAGCTTCACCGAGCCCATTTTGAGTATGATTCGCTATACTGACATGGACAAGCCATGCATTGGAGAAATATATGATGGTATAGACTCAATGCTTGAGAAGATCAAATGCACCATAAATGCAAGAGAGCAAGACCCTGAAGAGACTTTCTTCAAACAAGTGCAAACAATTGTTGAAGAAAGATGGAACAAAATGACAACTCCATTACACCTTCTTGCCTTTGCATTGACTCCAAAATACTACAGTAGTCAACTTCTTTCACAGCCCGGAAGGCTTCCTCCATATAGAGATTTAGAAGTGGCTGAAGGGTACAAGGCAGCATTTATGAGACTCTTCCCTGACCAAGATTTGCGATCTGTAATCACGAATGAGTTCACTGATTTTGTGCACTCAAATCATCTAGATGCTGATGCTTCTCGTGATAGGCTCTTAAAGGATGCTCATAGTTGGTGGTACTTCCATGGACAATACTTCTAAAATTTGCAGCCCCTTGCAATCAAAGTTTTATCACAAGTAAGTTTAATAAATTTCCATATTTTAGTTTTACTTTTAAAATTTAAAAGTTTCTTAATTTCATTTATAATTTTAAATTTTTTAATTGTTTACTTTGTCTTCATAGGTTGCTAGTTCATCCGCATTTGAGAGGAATTGGAGCACATATTCTTTCATCCACTCAGTAAAGCGCAATAAATTGCTCTCAAAAAGAGCGGAGAACTTAGTATATGTGCATTCCAACTTGCGTCTCCTTTCACACAGACAACGCGACTACAAGGAAGGGGAGACAAAGTTGTGGGATATAGGGCCAGAGGATACTGACTTGGATGCTTCCACTTCCCACCATGTTGCATATGAGGAGTCTGATATCCAACAGGAGCATGGGCACAATACTAGTGCTAGTGACAGTGCCATTGGCACTACTTGTGATTCATCTAGTCTTCTTACTTCATCTAATGTCAATGTTGACAATGACTTTGATATAGATGATTTAGAGGATCCATTTGATGATTAAAACTTTAATAGTGTTGTAATATTGAACTTGAAGTTTGAAGTTTGAACGATGAATATTTATATTTATCATGCATGTTTAAAAAATTAAATGTTTTAACTTTTAAATGATATTCAAGTTTATGGTGGTTTTGTCGTTTATATGATGTTATGTGATGTTCTAATCCTAATTCATGCTTCTAGGCTGCATATATATATATATTTTTTTTATTTTTACATGTTTTTCAGTTTTTGTACATACGAACCCAAAACGAACCGAACCCACCCCCCAAAAAATTTAGTCGAACCGGCGAACCGAACCCCCGAACCAGAACCCAAACCCAAACCGGCTACTTAGATATTATACGATATGCACTAGGTGGCACAACCTAGAAAAAACTAATAATGGCAGAAAAATATACCAAAAAGTCTACAGCACAATAAAAGGGAGTTGTGGAACCTAAACTGCAACCTAGGGCAGTACAGGATTAGCTGCTATGGAATGGAAAATGACAACAAAGTACAAATCCTGTTGATCTGCTAACAAATATCTAATTTCAAATGTGGAGTAAGCATAAAGCTAGGCACAGCAATATGACTCCAAAATCCAATGAATATTAACCATGTAATGGTTGCTCGCAAATATAAATCATTCTAACTAGAATAAATCGCAACAATAAACTTAGCTGTGATGACCAAATAGAGTCACCACCAATGGACAAGAGGGTTTTTGTTATGAAATCCACAAGGGAAACCGAGAGGATTTTGTCCTCCAGATCTCACACACCAAGGATTTTTGTCCATGAATGCTCAAATTTGAAAATGGAATTCAATTAACACAGTGACAAATGAATGGTTTGCGTTGTACATTTTCTTTTCCTTTATAGGCACCCCTTTTGGGCCCTCAATTTGATTTTTACTTTTTCCCTCTAAATGTTTAAAAAATACTTTTTAAATAAAGTATTACATAGGCCTTATGATATGTTATTTAGATAGCCCCTCTAACAATAATTTTTAAGTTGCCCTTTTGAAAAGATGATTGGACCCAACTTAAAATGCCATTATTAAATTAATTCCTTTATTTTGTTCCTTAACCTACAAGAAATAAAATAGGTTACCAGCCTTTAATTAATTCCTTCATTCCTAAGAAGTGGACATGACAAAAGTGGTAACAATAATCATGAAATTACAATAATGTTGGTGGGGATGAGAACAATAGTGGAGGTCAAAAGCAGTGATTGTGGATTTCTTTCACTCTATCAAGAGGAACAAGCTTACCTTTAGGAGTATAGAGAAGTTTGTGGTTGTACACATTGCTTTGCATCTCATGGATCACAAGGCAACCAAGTACAAGGGGACTATAACAGCATGGTGAGATGCAAAACCTAAGGAAATGACTCGGATTGGTAGGGATCAAGCTACACATACAAGGATGATCGAGGTCAAGTTGTAGGAGCAAGACAAATCTAGAAGTTTTACTAACAAGGATATGCCACAGCATTCACATCAAACAATAAGTGAGATTGGCAAATGTATTTTGTGTGTTACTTGTACTTCGTATCTTGAATCTTGAGCATAATGAATAATTAAAAATATAAATATAATTATATACTATAGATTATTCTTGTTGATCATTTGATCAACTGATCATCAAATTGTTGAATTTTGTACAAAATTCAGCTTCTTTTACTCATGTTGTTTATATAACAGATAAATTGCAGCTGCTTTTACTGTTTTTGGTCATTTTTATTTTTATTTTTTCAAATTACGTTCTCTATATTTTTTTAATTACAATCCTCCCACCATTCCCAAAATCCAAAAGGTTCTTGCTGTGCCAAAAACACATACCCAAAAATTAAACAGACACTGAAAAACAATAAGATGTACAACACATGGAGCAAAATAGCACTAACATTAAGAATTATAATTATATTACTATATCACCCAAAAGGTGGATTTGGCTTCTATCAAGTGATACCATGTCAATGTGGGTTCCACTCACTTGCCTTTCTAGGAGAAACATCACAAACACACTACTCAATAGCTTCTACGACATACACTACCCGATAGCTACTATGTGAACTTAAATTATTCTCAAATCTCTACAGACCTCGAATGGTAGAAGAAAGCGTCTATTTATAGGCCTTTCAAGCTTTTCCATGATTAAATAAGATAATTTTGAATCCTTGACATGGCACAAAATTACCAATAAGGACATTTCCTCTACATATTATCACATAGGATTCCCATTTAATATCCCTTATCACCTCATCATATCTAATGGTTGATACAAAAGAACAATTCCTTTTTGACCATTATGGACCACTTTGCTCACATATACTTCCCTTGAAATTCCTTAATATAAAAAATTTGAATGACTTTAGACATGTGACTAACCTATTCACTATACAATGACATTTCTTATCACGACAAATATTTTATTTTTACTTATGTATACAATATTTTCATAATATTCCTTTGAATTACTCTGACCGTTACAATTGAATATTTACTAGTTACTTTATAAAATTCTCCGGTGTGTGCACTTATTCCTTGGTGGGCAACATTAAATTTTAGTGGACACTACACCTAAATACACTTAACAACATATTATCAACAACCCAGATGCTAAGAAAAATATAGTTTTTGATGAACAAAATCGCATTGACAGTGGCTTATATAAAACTGAGATGAAGGCTGGAACTACTTGATATATTACAATGAGAATGACATTTCAACTTTATCATAAAAAATATTTGACTTATGTATACAGTATTTTCACAATATTCCTGTCAATTACACTGACTGTTACAATTAGCTATTTACTGTTTACATTATGACACTCTCCAGTGTGTGCCTTTGTTCCTTGGTAAGCACCATTAAATTTTAGCAGACACTGCACCTAGATACACTTTACAACATTTTATCAACAACCTAGATACTAAGAAAAATATATTTTTTGATGAAAAAATTGTTGTTGACAGTGACTTTAAATATAAAAGTGGAATAAAGAATCAAACAACTTGATATATTTCAACTTGATATATAGTATCAATAAAGGAAAGAAAAATTATAATGCAATGACTTGTTAGCACATTTATTTACTCTTTTGATGTAAATTGGAAAAAAATTGTTTTACCGAAAGATCGGGTCGTTACACTGACAGAAATTAAATTTGCACCAACAAAAATGCAATCAATGAAGATGACACAGAAAGTCCTAATAGGAAAGCACACAAAAAATAAATTCTCTCTTCAATAAAAATCTCACACTCAATTAATTGTAGAAACGTGGATGAAAACTCACAGGGATTATATCCAGTATCGTACGCACATAAGCTACAAGCTCCGATGAGTAATATTCAGAGACAGAAAACAAATCTGCACTGAAGATGAACAGGAAAATGACTATCAACATTTGCAACCTACAAAATGTGCATCTTAGTTGCTTCCATCAGAGAAACCCAAAAATTATCAAGAGCAAGCTTTTGCCTGAATTCAAACAGGGCAAGAAATGTCAATTAACCTACTAAACAGCAAAAATGCAACACACAATATGACAAAAGTGCAGTGAAAAAACTCCTTGATAAATGTGCAGTGGAAAAACCCCTTGCTTTAACTTGCATTTTCTGCTTCTAAACATCTATAACATTCAATTATAAAGAAAAATCATTTCCAGTTCTATTTCAGTATTCCGAAAATTGAATGGAGAGCTACCTTTCTTTAATACAATAAATAATGCTTCAGAGAGGACTCTTACTATTACAACAGGGCAAACACTAAGAAATACATCCAATAAGCTTAGATAATATTATAGAGAGAAAGTATCCATGCCCTCTCATTCTCCATAGTCAACCATCTAAACTTCTTACTTGCCCGAGTCTAATATATAACAAGTTTGTGTGGAACCCTAAATTCAATAAAAATTTATGTGATCCATAACCACTTTATATTTGTGCACTTTCAGGCCCTGAGTGCACAATTATGAGGCCTCAATCAAAGATTCACATGGCATAAACCATAATGAATATTTTAGATATACAATGCTTTATCCACTAACTAAAGTTCAAATTGACAGAGAAAACATTTCAATACAAAAAAGAGAGCCCAAAACGCATGCCTAGTGAGGTAACTCATTGCTCATACTAGCTACAAGACATAAGAAGTTATAAATTGGTCACTTTGTATAGGACAGGCCTAACTCACAAGCATATCCACCAATTATTATAGTCATCACTTGCCAGAGTTCTGGACAATTATCAAATGAACCCCAAAGAATATTGTTCATTATGTGACTAGAGGATCTCAAAACAATTTCAGATTTTTTCTTTCATTTCTAATTGAAAATCACACAAGCATGTCTGCATGTTGCTAAATTATAGGAGCATTCCAATTTATTCTTTCATTTCTAGTTGAGCATCACACAAGCATGTGTACATGTTGCTAAATTCCCTGAGCATTTGAAATGATAATTTTTGGACTGTATGGGTTCATGCATTGAACAATCCATTGAAAGATACTGGAAAGATAGCTTGGGTGAGGACAATGGTGGCCAAAGCTAGAGACATGTTTATGTTTGTATGCAACCACCACACATCACTTGCACTCTTCATGGCTCTTTTGAGGAAGGGATTCCTATAGCCAATGGAAACTAGATTTTCTAGCTATTTTATTTTGCTAGAGAGCACGATAAAGGTGTAAGAGAGCTCTCCAAGCCATTGTGATTTGTGAAGAGTGGAAAAAAATGGGATGAGGCCAAATTAGATGGGAAGAAGGTGAGACAAAAGGTACTTGATATTGCTTGGTAGTCTACTATGAGGTTACAAATTTAGAACATCTTTTTTCTTATGTTCTATTTCATAAACCTTATAGATCTAGTTTTCTACTAACCCTAAGGCCAAAAATCCAGAATCTTTTCATTTAATTTTGTAAGTTTAAAATGTTAGTGAGGGGATTTTCTAGAACGAAAGGTTGCCTTCAAAGGAGAGATTGCCTAAAGCAAAGGGTCGCCAGCTAACATAGTGCCAAGCCTTTGGTTTTACTTAGACAATATAAGTAGAGCATTTTTTCTTACTAACGCTATTTTTAGGTTTCAAGCTTTCTACTCACAATGCCACTACTTATGGATTTTGTGTGGACATATTCTGAACTCCTAAATACCCAATATAAACTAGTTGAAATGCGATTTTTCTAAGAATGAGTTAAGGCATAAAGCAGTTCAAATGGCACTTCAGGCTTAAAGCAGTTCAAATGGCACTTCACAAGACCACCAGGGCATCATTAGGCCTTGTTAAGATAAATGACCAAAAGATGTAACCCACCAAGAATTGCTTATGCTTGAGGTCTTTGTTGGAAGTAAAATGTGGAAGGGTATTTTTCTTCACAAATCTGGTCAAAACTGGGACACGAGCTCATTCCCCCAGTATAATTCCCCATCATGTGTGATCATAAATATATCTTCTGATATTTCTTCCCTTCTCTACAAAGATTTACCAAATAAAAGTTTGCAAATATCTACCGGGATTAAATGTATGCAATATGCAACAAATAGGCTACAACATAAAGTTGGGAAACTCTCTTTTAAAAGCTTGTGGGTAACCACACAAGTTGCAGCATTGTCTTCGATAAATTTGTGCTACCTTTTCTAGCTTGACCTTTTTAACAACGTCCTCAAAAATAAGTTCTCCAGCTACTTTGTGCTGCTGGTAAATAATTTCTAATAGATTATCAATCATCCTCTCTTCCTATCAAACCAATCAAGCTTAGATTCTTAACACAGCATATTTGTTCAGATATATAGTTTGTTATGTTTTTTGTCTGCCTGTTAATCTTCCCTTGTTCTGTTTTTGCTGGATGGATATTATATTCCACATTAATCTCCTTTGGTCATATGTGGGCATTAATATAGCTTATTTCTTTCTTTCTTTGTTTCTTGAATTCTTTCCAAGTTTGTTTCAAAACACATGTAAGATTCCTCAGTATAAATATCGATATAGCCAACTTTAACTCTGGAGCACACCATAAATTTTCTTATAAAATTTCTCTCATATTTAAAAATGTGATAAATGACCTTTCTCTACATATAGAAACAGAAATTCTTATGACACATATGGAAGCATATAAGGAATAGTATTAGAGAACTAAAATCAAGTTTAACAAGATGACAGAAAGACAAATATAGTACATGGATAATCCTATGAGAGAGATTGATACAGTCAAAGAGCATGTCAATATTACAATTATGAAGGACTGCAACAAGAATAAGATTAGGCACCTGTCGCTCTGAGAAATTCGTAGCAGTGGTATGTCTAATAAAGAACGAAGTTTTACAAACAAACACTGCAACTTTAGTAATGTAAAAGGATCTTCTTCAATGCTTTTATGTATCCTCTCTGTAAACATTCCCATTATACCCCATGCATATGCTGCATCACTAACCTACAATAATAGTACACACCTGGCTATAAATGTTACATTCATTGAACCAACCATAACATCCATCTTTGCAAATAATTTTCAAATTTCAAGTAATTGCATACATATCCAAACAACATTTTAGTCAGGAAACTTCTTAAATCTATAAGAAATAAATTAATTCAGTTTAAAAACTAATTAAATTAACTGGATTTTACAGGCTAAGAAAGAAAAGTCGCTTAGGTCAATCTAGACAAGAGGCTACTAATAAAAACATTGAATACTCAAAATGTACATGAAGCAATACAAATTTATATATGTACTCTAGACAAATTTCTGGTCCCTAATTAAGGTGGCCTGTATCAACAACTAATCAATGAAAAACATCAGTCCTTAGTAAATGTTTAACATTTGGCAGCACATCCAAATCCTTAGTCAAATTGATCATGACAAGTGCATGAGAAAAAGTTGAGGAGGTTGATCCTTTTAGAGAGCAAACTCAATGGCAGCCATTTGTAAGAAAACTCTTTCAATTAATATCTCCAGAATATAGAATCCAGGACCCACCTTTTCCACTCCTAGGTAAACCTCTTCAAAATGACTGGAAAGTCTAAATCTATGCTTAGGGACTTTCAGACCCAAAAGTACATAGGAAGAATTCTGGTTTCTATGTTCTCCAAACAAATTTATTCCAAAAGATTGGTTGCATGCCATCATTTAGCAGTGTTCAATATTCTCCCTCAATTTACCGCCATGATCTTCAATATGCTGACCATACATCATAGGCTTTGATGCATGGACAGCTATTGTTCTAGTCATCATACGTATCCTGCTCTTAAATAAGCAGCTTGCTGAGTGCTGTACCCATATGCAAATTCTTTGTATTGTATCAAATTTCAGACTTCATCTTTTTTGTCTGTATCATTTTTTTGTTTCTCGATTGTATCTTTGCAGAATATAGCTTTCAGATGAATCCAGCGAAGTGAAGAATAGTCAAACAATAGGTGACACAGAAAATCATGAAGGCATATAGATATATATTTTCCAGGTGCAAAGCACACACGAGTATAAGAAGGAGAGCATGATTTGATTTTTTGACAAAATTTTGCAAGCAGATCTAAGCTTGCAAGAACAAATTTTGAGTTTGTGAGGTTTGAAAGGGTGGCTAGGTGCACACCATTGTTTGAGTCAACCATATTTGTTTTGAGTAGAAATCTGCAAGCTCCTTACTAAGTGCATGCCTTTGTTCCACTTCAAAAAATTAGTTAACTCAAAATCTGTCAGTTCCTTACAAGGTGTGTGCCATTGTTCCAGTCAACCATTTTTGTTTAAAGTTGAAATCTGCCAGCTCCTTACCAGGCACGTACCATGAAGAGGTTCAACATAGAGTTCCAAACCAAAATATGTGTGAGTATTAACCAGTGCACACTCTCCTGAAGTGGAATCAAGGTTTTTTTTTTCAAGTCAAAAATTGCATATTAATAGTTGACAGTGCACTTAACAGAGGAGTAAACAGATTGTGTTTCAAATTGAAAAGTTCACATACAGAGAAGATAAACAAGTTTTAAGTGTTTAAAGATCTATAACCAGTACTACCTAGCATGTGCCAGATTTTGTGGTTTAAAGTATGCATTAGAAAGTATCAGCACACGCCCTTGAAAGGGAACACAAAATTTCAAAAATCAAAACTCACATCAACATTGACAGATGCACACTTCATGAAAGGCCAGCATGTTTTAGGTTTCAAAAAGTCTATTCATGCATGTACAAATTTGTGCCCTGTTAAAGGATAACCAGTTTGGACTTCAACAAATAGTTGCAAGGCATATTGAATGGTACATGCCTCACAATAGACAAATGAATTTTGTGAAACAAAGCGTGCAGGTAGGTATTGAAGCATGCACCATGACATTGAGAGACAGATTTTTGCCAAAATTACACTCACATACTGGGGCACACCATCTAAAGAAACCGTGTTTGTTTGTCAAGCTTGTGTGGATCTCTATATGTTACAGTGTCCTTATGAACAGTCATAACTAGTGTTCCACGGAGTCTCAGAACAAGGGGACGGTAGGGACACATTTTGGAGAAAGGGAAAACAAGGGCCTAGATTTGATACAGCAGGTGGACGACAGTGTAAATATATATAGTACTTTAAAAACTAGTTATAAAAAAATAGACAACGAATAACATATGAAACTTTGACATACTTAAGAATATTTGATATTGCATTGAATGAACAATGAAAATGTGGAACATCCATATATTTATATCGTAGTTTTAGGACTCGTCGACTACTTTGCAGAACTTGCAAAATTCATGAGTCCTAGAGCTAGACACGCCAAGTCAACTAGACTCACATGCCGAGTTTGGTTGAGTCCTAGAGAGTACTTGGCCAAGTCCTACTGCAAGACATGTCGAGTCTCAAGCTCAGACTCTCGAGTCCTAACCTCGGACTCTTCTAGCACATAGGCATAATAGTTGAGCTTTTTCAATGAAATTTCAACATTTTTTGGTCATTTTATGTTCTTTTTGCCCATTTCACCCAATGAAACATTGGCATAGCAAGAAGACAATTTGAGAAGAGAATTTTAAGGATTCAAAGTTGATCAAATCATCAAACAAGTAACTATTATTTTAATTTTTTTCTTTTTTTTAATTTGAAAATCGAAAAAACTTTTAAAATTAGGGAAAATGTTGTCAAAAAAAAAAAAAAAATCATTTCCCCTCATCCCTTATTTTCTAACACTTTTAGCTTCTATTTGCATTCTATTTTTTCTAAGTAAATGCTTATCATTTTGCTTGCTGCTGATTTTTTGCAAATACCTAGTGATTTTGTTTCTCCGTGTTAAAACAGCAACATCAAGTTCAACACAAATGAGTGGTAGAAAAGATCCTGCATGGAAATATGGGACACCAAGAGCTATCAAGGGCCAAGTCACTTGTGATGAATGCAAGAAGCCTATGACAGGAGGAATTAATAGATTAAAATACCACCTTGGTAAAATACCTGGACAAAATGTGAAGGCATGCCTAAGTTGTCTAAAGAGGTTACAATAGAGATGAATGCCATTCTTCCTGAGTTTGAAATGAAAATAAGTGGAAAAGTAGAAGTCAAAGGAAGCAATCGCATCAGTGATGAGTCAAAATGCATCTATGGATACCTTTGTTACCCCAACTCCAAGCATTCATCATTCACATTCCTCTATTGGTAAGAGTCCTAAGGGTTCTATTTTTAGCCATATTCTTTCATGATCGCCAAATTTCTTTATTCTACGCAATGTTCTAAATGCACAACCCTCACTTGAAGGTACCACTTGAAATAAGGAAAAACACCATGAGGCTAAAATGGCAGCAACAAACTTTTGGTACTATAATAATTTACCCTTCAATGTGGTGAACAGCCCATATTGGGAAGGGTTGGTGAATGCATTAACAATTGTTGGTAAGGGTTTTAAGACTCCAACAGCTAGAGAATTGATTGAGCCATTGCTAGAGAAGCCGTAAAAAATACACAGCTTGTGTTTGATTATCAAAAAAAATATGCCGGAAAGAAGGCTGCAACATCTTATCAAATGGATGGACAAATGGATGGAACAAGACTCTTCTTAAGTTTTTAGTGGCTTCTAATGGCACATTGGTGTTCTTGAAATCTGCAGATGCCTCACATGAAATCAAAAATATTGAGACTTTGTGCAATAATCTATTGGATGAGCTGGTCTAGGAGGTTGGGGTTGAGAATGCTGTCCAACTAATCATGGACAATGCAACGACATATGTAGCCATAGGGAGACTTATTATGGAGAGGCATCCTAATATTTTGAAATATCCCAACCAGGATTTGCCCTTAAAATCTGATTTCAAAACTCAGAATTCTGCCCTAATTTTCTGCACTAAATTTTCTGCTCAAAACCCTAGATTCTGATCTGATTTTCTGATTTCAAACAAACAAGAACAGTGAACAAGCATGCCTCCAAATGCTCAAACTATAAAGCAATTATAATTATCTTTTCAATCATGAACACAACTAGCAATGAACAACAACAGAATGGTCACAAGAACATGAAACAAATCCGATTTCAAATTGTCCCAACTGCTGTTACAAATCAGAATAATTGTCTATGCAAAGTACATCACAAAATGGGCTCAAACATGCCCAGAATTAACCCAGAAATCTACTGCTACAAATCAGGTCTAAATACATACCAAAATGCATAGAAAATGCTACTCCAAATATGCCCTAGCTGGGCGAACTACTCCAGCTATGCAAAGATGCCAAAAAGTATGCAAAATGTGAATGATGATGCCTCAAAACCCTACAAAAAAAGTGCACTAATCTGCTGGTCTGAAAATGAGGGTTCAAAACCCTTGCAATGCACACAAATGACCTCCAAACACCAAATCGCCCTTTCAAACTGTAATATGCAGCCCTGTTTTGCCTTTGTTTTTTTTGTTTTGATGAATGTTTTGTGATATATTTGCAATGTTTGATACAACAATATTATGCAGCAAAATAGAAGATACTGCAATAATAGTTTCAACTCAAACTGAACATTACATAGGGAATACACAGCTGAAAATTCCAGATTTTTTTATCAGCTTAGATACCCAGTATTTTCACAAAATATCGACAACCCAGTTCATAAAATATCCCCTATTATCTAAAACAACAATACCCAGAAAATCTGGGAGTTATAATTCATAAATTCACAGGCAAAATATGCCTTGAAACCCTCTGAAGATGGAAAAAGTTTCTACACACAAAAAGAATGTTCCAGTTAGACATACCACAGATATTGTAGCCAAAGTATTCTCTTGCACACTAAATGCTCGAAGCATTTCTTGTAAACTCATGCGTGTCTCAAACAAGTATTGCTTTGTCACCAAGCTTCCTTCAATCTATTTAAGCAGCAGCACAAAGTGGCATTCCATTAATAGAATACATCCTGCTATTCTTGAACAGATTATATGTACAAGTAAACTAATTATTGGATGAATTTCTATGAAGCACCAGTACTGTAAGTGACAACCATGTGAAAACAACTACAGTACAACTATAAACAATTAAGATGTTAGTGCAGCAAAAAAATCCCCAAGAGCTGTAAAGGAGAATTCAACCATAAAACATCTCTGAAATTCATCAATACTTGAATTTACATATTTCTGCCATAATTCCCATTTTAGAACCTACTATAAATGTCAAAATATTCCTCAGCTAATTCTAGAACCTCTTTAAAATTCAAACCAGATCTGCTAGACAAGCACTCATTTTATAGCAATGCTTATATTAATAATTTAATATTGACATATATACAAAAATATCAAGACTGCAAACAGTTCTTGCAGAACATTATATTATTTTTTCAACAAAAAAAAGCTTATGTATAACCTTGTGATGATGTCCTATACACTATTTGACAACCATCTTACCTATACCACCTGTATTGTGGAGTCTATCCCATTGACCTATAACCAGCACCAACAATGGGCACCAAAATCAATGTGTTTTAATTTGTTCCTTTCAGAACAACACAAAAAGGAATGTTTAATGATAAATCTTTCTTCAAATTAGAAGGCAAAGCTCTTTTATAACTAAAATGTAAACTAAACTCGGAACTTAAGGAAATGAACTCCAACTTTCTGCACTATGTACAACTTAAATCTTTGGGTTTTGAGCATGCATTGCAAATAAACTAAAGAAAAATTGCCTATCTTTTAGTTCTCGGATATGGACACAAGGCTAATCAGCACTTCTACACACTGATAAGAGGTTTTAGATCTTTGTGACCAATGGGAATGACCCAACTGTGACAACTTACGCACACTCACTCTTTCTAGCTAAAAGCAAACACCAAAAAGACTGACTACAATACAAGAATTAAATTAAATTGAGAGCAATACACGAGACCAAATAAACTGAATAATGGAAATTGCAAAGTTAAACATCCAAGTTGATGAAAACTGCGATAAAACACCTACAACAATCACTAATTTCTATTCAATATACTGAATCAACACATAAGACAACACTAGAAGATCAAACAACAATCTCCACAATAAGTAAGCACAAAATTACCTTTTCCTTAAATCTAAGTGCCAATAGCACTTATTTACAATATTTTTACAAGACCATCATAAATGAGAAAGAGAAAGATCCTGAAGAAACTTTCTTCAAACGACTACAAAAAAATATTAAAAAGGGACGGAATGAAATGACCACCCTACTACATCTTCTTGCCTTTGTATTGAGTCCCAAATATTGTAGAGCTAAGATCCTTTCTATGTTGACAAGGATTACCCCATATAGAGATGTTGAAGTTGGCCAAAGGTACAAGGCAGCACTTCGTATACTCTACATGGATCTTAACATGTAGAATGCAATAACAATAGAGTTCATGGATTATGTATGCTCCAAGGACTTTAGTATTCATGCTCTTCGTGACAAGTTTAAGGTCGATGTACATAGTTGGTGGTACTTCCATGGCCAATCATTCACACACCTACAACCTCTTGCAATCAAAATTTGATCACATTTTTACAAAAAAGTTCTTTTATCTTGTAACTTTCATTTATATTTTATAATTTAAATTTTTAAATTTTATAGCTATTAGCTCTCTATTTTTTTCTTAAGAGGTTGTTAGTTCATCTTCATCTAAGAGTAATTGGAGCACATGTTCCTTCATCCACTTACAAAAGCACAATAGACTAATTCAAAAGAGGCAGCGGACTTAGTGTATATGCATTCAAACTTGCATCTCCTTTCACACAAAAAAAAAGTAGCTACAAGGAAGGGGACAAAAGGAAGTGGTATATTGAACCAAAGCATACTAACTTGTATGCTTCCACTTCCCACCTTATTGCACTTAATGTTAAAGACAAGCTAGATAATGAGCATGAGAGTGCCAATACCATTGTTTATGGTTCTTCTAATATACCAATAACTACATCATCTAATATGGATGGCGATGAAGATATTTTCAAAGTTCCACGACGACATATCCCCCCTGATATCCTCACATTTCCGGCACAAGGACACCTCTGGGACACGGGAACATAAGGGAAACGTCCCCCCACCGCACCTCCACCTTCATTGAGACACTGAGATGCATCCAAGACAGCGAGGACGTTAGGGCACCCCAGGAGTCCCTCAACTATCTTGGGGACACTGAGATGCGTCCAAGACAGCGAGGATGTTAGGACGCCCCAGGAGTCCCTCAACTATCTTGGGGACACCCAAGCATCTCCTGCAACCCAACAACAAAAAAAGTATTTTTAAATTTAAAAAAACTTATTTTTTTTGTATAACACCCAAGGCCGAACCCTAATGGCCAATGGGCCCCACCAAAGCCACTTAAACCCTATAAGACACCTTAAATTCCTCATTTTTACTCAAATTCATTTCAACAACAAGGTTGAGGAGCAAAAGAGAGAGTGGAGGACAGAAAGAGTGAGAGTAAAATGTCGTAACTGCAAGAGGGTTGAGGAGGAGCAAGAAGAAGAGAAAGAAGAGGGATTCTACACCAAGTTGCAAGAATTTTTAAAGCATAAGGTAGTATTCTATGACTTCTTTTTTAATTAGTTTCATATTTATATTTTAAATTTGTTCATAATTTCATAGACATGGCTGCAAGTTCATTGTTCATATTGTCATCAAGATTCAACATTAAAATTTGAAAATTAAAAATAAAAATCATATTCATAGATATGGCTGCAACTTCATTGTTCATTTTTTTCTTTTTTTTAACTTTTTACTGTTTTACAAATTAGGAAATTACTTCATGTTTATATGTTCAAATTTATACTTATTTTGACATTTGTCAATCTAGGATGAAACTTTTGTGTATCCTTTGCTTCTACGCTTCGTGCGACCTAAAGTAAGAAAAACAAAAGTGAAATCCATAGTTGACAAAGATTAAGAACAAAGATTTGTATTCGTCTATCCTATGCTTCTACACTTCGTGCAATCTGAAGTGAGAAAAACAAAAAGAAAATCTTTGTGTCTTAATCCTTTGCATTATACGACATGCATAGTTTGAATTTTAATTTTAAAATTATTAACTTATAAATTTTATATTGTTTATTGCAATGTCACAATGAGATCTCATAGCATGAATGAGGATGAGGTGTGAAAATGAATCCGATTATGCACTTGAGGCTAATGAAAATGTATAAGCAAAGAGACTGACCATGAGACCCAAACCACGAGTTCCATGGTGAGTGCAACTACAAATATGAATTGCCCCTCCACAATATTAGCAAATTTTGCTAAGGATCCCTTTGATCCTAGGTCTCCTTTGAAACAATTTGCAAAAATATTACAGAGCAAGCCTAGGACATCTGAGGACACAAGGTTGTGGAAGTGCCAGTTTTGTGGCCTTGAATTTCGAGGCAGCATTACCAAAGTTAATGCCCATCTCCTTCATATCTAAGGAAAAGGTGTGGATATAGGTGAGTTTTTAGCGTCATCGAAAAACCTAAAATCTAGGGTTAAGGTATGTATGCTATGGGGTGATGGTGGTGAAGCCAATACAGTTGCACCTATAAGGAGGCAATGGCGATGTTAGCAAGGGTAGGACTATCATATGTGCCACCAAGGGAGACAAATGATGGTGGTGAAGACAATACAGTTGCACCTATTCTAAAATAAATGTGTTAATAGAGAAAATGAAGGAACGTTGGGTGGCAAATGGATGCAGTATTGTCATGACAGGTGGACAAACATTAGGCATCGTCCACTCATCAATATCATGGTTACATGTTCAAAGGACCCATTATTTCTTAAGGCAATTAATTGTTCAAGGCATTTAATATGTAATGTCCCATTTATTTGGGTTCTCTTGCACTGTAGTTGACACTAACCTTCTCGGTGTGTCTTAGCCTTATCAAAGGGGTTATTTGATATTACTCGTGAGCTCGAGAGATCTAAGGGATTTAGATGGCACTTTCTAAAGTTATTTCTGGCTTCTAGTGTGTTATCCAAGACTCTTGGAGAGAGTGCCTATTTACATTAAATCATCTAGTTGGGTCCAATTCTCATTATTCGTCACTGGTATCACTCTGGTACAATCAGATTTCAAGTCTGATGATATTCGACAGTTCCACAACTCAGATGTATTAATGAGCTATAATTTAATTATTTTTACTAAGGTTGCTAATTTTATTCAAATAATTTAATGGGCACCCTAGTATAATAACTCGTCAAAAAGAGGATGAAAATTTTTAAATGTTGGACGTTGATAAAGTGACTTTATGCAGTAGGAATATTTTAAAAAATAAAATAAAACACATTTTGGAATAATAAGGCTTATTTAATTTATAAAGTGATTTTATATTATATTCTCAAAAAAGTTTTCAAAAAGGTTATAAAAGGGAGTTTTGTGAGCTCATTTGAATGATTTTGGTTGTTTGATATTCTCTGAAAACCACAATTGTTGAGATTGGACAGATTTGTTCAAATATCGCCGTCAGACGAAAACCCTCAAGCAAAGATTGGCTTCGATGGTGCAAGATTCCTCCCTAGTTAATTGTAGAGTAGGGCTCATTCAGAGTTCACATTTGGAGCAAATTGGTTTATCATCAAGTCTACAGGTTTGCCAAGTGTGATACAAATTTATTAAATTTGCAGGAAAATAATAAAATTGTTATTGTGGTGTGCACTGGTGAAAAATCAGAAAGTATAGTGCAGTGTGTGCAAGGTCAGAAAATGAATAAAATGTTATTTTATTCCAGTTGGGAATATACCCAGCCATACCATTTCCAAGCTCCCATAGGAGTCGTACATATGCCAAAGTTAGCAACAAAGGGGTCAGTGTTACCCGGGGACGCGTCCCCGGGTCTAAACCCCCTCGTCCCCATCTCGAAAACATCCCGGGGACAGGGGACGGCCAGGGGACGGCAGCAATGTACCATGTGTTTTTTATTTTGATTTTCATATCGTAATTGAAAAAAACTATATTGGCAATGAATTCTTAACACAAATGTTATATGTTGAGTTTCTATAATGTATATATGCATGCTTTATCCATGTTTTCATATGAATATTTAAAGTTTCCCTATATATTTTAAATTTTTCTATATTTTATATAGCCGTCCCCCACCGTCCCCAAATTTGGCCTGAAAAATCAGAAACTTGGGGACTCGTTCCACCGTCCCCGTCCCGGAAACTTGGGGTAACACTATTTAAATGGTCTTTTTAACCTCCAACATAGCCTTTATAGGCTTAACGAAATCAGCCACTGCCCATCAATAAGGAGTTGCAGCCTTAATTAGCTTTCATTCATTGCTCTAGACTATTGTTAACCTCCAACATAGCCTTTATAGGCTTAACTAAATCAGCCGCTGCCCATCAATAAGGAGTTGCAGCCTTAATTAGCTTTCATTCATTGCTTTAGACTATTGTACACTTTCTTAAGGGAGACGTACTAGTTTCAAAGGCAGCAACTTCTATATGGAGGGTGGCATACACCCACAAGGATGGTCAAAGATGATATTGACTGTGAATTATGAAGTTCTACAACTATTTGAATTAATCTTCATATGCAAAAATTGAAACAATTGCAAGTTTGTGGAAAAATCCATGTAGGGGTTCTTACACTTTTGTGGCCTTGAATTTCAGGACAGCATTACCAAAGTTAATGCCCACCTCCTTCATATTCGAGGAAAAGGTGTGGATATATGTGAGTTTTTGGCATCACTAAATAACTTGAAATCCAAAGGTGAAATATGTAGGCTATGGAGTGTTGGTGGTGAAGACAATATAGTTGCACCTATAAGGAGGCGATGGCGATGGTAGCAAGGGCGGGACCATCATATGTGGCACTAGGGGAGACAAACTTGAGGACCACAATCTTCGATAAGAACTATTTCAAAATAAATGTGTTAATAGAAAAAATGAAGGAACGTTGGGTGGCAAATGGATACAGTATTGTCATGGGTGGATGAACAGATATTAGGCATCGTCCACTCATCAATATTATGGTTACATGTTCAAAGGGCCCATATTTTCTTAAGGTAGATAATTGTTCAAGGCATCGCAAGGATGTCGATTTTCAATTTCAAATCCTCAAGGATGCTATTGAGGAAGTTGGGCCACAAAATGTGGTCCAAGTAGTGACAAATGCGGCCCATGTGTGCAAAGTTGCAGGTAAATTAATTGAGGTAGCTTATAGACATATTTGTTGGCCTCCTTGTTGTGTGCGTGCCATGAATAATGCACTCAAGGACATGGGAAAGATTGATTGGATGAAATCAAAATTCAACAATGTTAGAGATGTGCAAATGTTTATTTGCAATCACCACACTTCACATGCACTCTTCAAGACCTTCTCTAAAAAGGGATTCTTGAAACCTATCAAGACTAGATATACATCCTATTTCATTCCCTTGGAGAGAATGCTTGAGTTGCAACAGGCATTGCAACTAATGGTTATGATAGCAGAATGGAATCGGTGGCTTGAGTCCAAGACAAAGCAAGGGAAGAGGGTGAAGGATGTAGTGAAGAGTGATGACTTTTGGGGTGATGCAAAATACATAGTTTCCATCATTACTTCATTTTTCCAGGTCATTAGATATGTGGATACCAATGCACCTAGCCTTGGAGAGGTGTATGAGTGCATTGATTCTATGCTAGGATAAACGAAGACTGTCGTGCGAGAGAATGAACCTACATTAACATTCTACAATAAGCACATTCAGCCAATCAGTCGTCAAAGATGGGAGGCTCAACACTCCCTTGCACATGGCTACCTATGCATTGAATCCCAAGTGGTACTAGTTTACAAATTCAGTGAGTACTCGCCGAGCCCGCAAGTACTCACGAGAAAAAAACTCTAGCGAGTAACTTGCGGGTTTACTCGTGAGCCTAGGGTAGGAAAAACTCATCAAAATCAAACCGAGTACTTGCCATTAACTCGCTGATTTTTCGGCGAAAGAACTCCTACAAAAACCGTGGGATAAAAAAAGCTAGATAGATGCGATTTTGACACATTTTTTTCTCTTTTCAACCCTCAAAACTGCTCTGTTTCTACACACCATCCATTGAAAGCGATTTTACTTGACTTTGGCAATCTATTTTGACGCATTTTTTTCTCTATAAACCCTCAAAAATCCATTGTTTCTCCCTTAATAAAATTGTGAAAATGGTGTGCAGGATGAAGTTTTGTGTGATTTCAAAGGCCTTAATTTAGGTTTGATTGCCCCCAAACCCCCACTGCCCCCAAACCCTTGCACCCATCTGGGGGTGTTTCCCCCAAATCCCCACCAAACTCATTCGAATCATTTTGTAGCTATATTTTGCATAAAGTCTTCTTTTTTTTCAAAAAATTATAGCTTTTTCAAAAATTTAAGTGGTTTTTTAGGTGTTGAGTTTTTGCCAAGTTTTGTTGAGTACTCTCCAAGTCAAATTTTTTTTGGCTTGTCGAGTACTCTCTAAGTCCGAGTTTGTGATGTATGGTACGTGCAAAGGCCTAGTTGAGTTACACCCATACCAGATGTTGAGGTGAAGGAAGGGTTCAGGAAGGCCATCCAAAAGATGTATGATCCTAAACAAGCTAGCATCATTTGTACTAAGTGGGCAAAATTTTCCACTCTTAGGGGTTATTTTGAGGAGGCCAAGATGGATAGGGGAACTATGGCATAGGAGTGTTGGCGTTTCAAATCGCACCTCTGGAATGCGTTCTGGAAACAGACAGCTATGTGCAGTAAACTGCTCTTCGAATTAGGAGGGGAAGCTCCCTCTTTTGTTGAGTTGCATAAAGACAGTAAAATAAACTTAATTACGCCTATCTTTTTAGTTCAGCTGCGAGAACACAAGGTTATAGAAAACTAGATGTTGCGGCTGAGGTTTTCCCTTTAATGAAACTAGACAGCTACAACTTAACCTACGCTTAAAACGTTTCTACCCTCTCAAGTAAACGCGGAGCAAGAGAGTTTAGAAATGGACGAGTTTGATTTCTGACAAAGATACTTGAATAAACTATTCTTCAACATACATTTTAAGGCAAGCTTAAAAAGAGATCATAAAAGTATTACGGAAATATGAGACTTTTATTTCAGGAGCAGCAAAGCAAGCTACAAGATTTTATTTACTCGCACTTCTAACACAAAACAAATAGATGGAAATTTGAGATATTTATATCGAGGCAGACAAAGCACGCTCAGGATTTTATTCACTCAAACTTTTGGAACAAAGGATTACAATTTTGGGACAGCAAGTTGTAGCAACACGCTTGAAAGATGCGATCAACCTGATTATAATCAACACAACACATGCACTAAACAAGTATTTGCAGCTAAGGAGGCATGCAAACTTGCTCTTTACACAAAGTGAACTGACACTAAATTGATAACAAACATGAAGGCATAAGTTCAGCGATTCTATTATCACAAGCACAGTTAACTAAAATGAGCAAACATTGCTCTTATTTATAACTAAGCAGAGGAGTAGGGAACCCTAAAATCTCCTTGCTTTTTCAACTATTGCTTGCCAACATACAAGCTTTATTTCTAAACCTAAAGAAGATAAAACATCTAAAACCTAAGAAAGCATCTAAAAAGGAAATGCCAACTCATTACATTTGTTTTCCTTCTTCAAAGAATGGATAAGAATTGAGACAAGAATAGAAAGAAAGCGTGAGATAAGAATGTAAAGAAAACTTGGAGAAAGCTTCTAGAAGATTATCGCTTTAAATCTCTCTCACCTCGGCCAAAAGCGGGAAACTGCCTCTCTATCAGGAGCGTTGATATTATCTATAGCCATATTCCGCTTTTCTAAGATCTTCTCCCCTTTTGCAATCAAACTTAGAGAATCTTTGACATCTTCATCTCCTTCACGAGTTCTATTCTTGAAAAACATCGCTGCCTCAAAAGATGACCCACTAATTGATAACTTGGCGGCTTTGCAACTTTTGTGCATTCTGACACTTCTCTTGATTCTCCCATGGAAGAGTTTTGCACAACTTTTTCTGACACTTGTCCTTTCGCTCATACTACTCCCTTTGCACGTTCTTCAACTGAGATGATGACATTTTATGTCCATGATGGTACTGAAAAGCACTTCCCAACATCATCCGTTCAGATAATTATGTACAACACTTGTTTGGCTCTAAATCCGATGGGAGAGTACTCTATGCTGAAAAACATGAAGATTGACCATGCTCGGACAAGCTCACAGCACAAACCCTAAAAATAACTTGCTGATTTTCTTCATCAAACGGATGAATTTTTTGGAAATTTTTCTGAGATATGGGTTTTGTTTAGAATTTTGTTACAAGCAAACCCAGATTGTCCATTTTTTGAAAATTCTGAATGTAGACTGAAAAAGTACCAAACGCTAATTTTCTCCGAAAAAGCAGAAAAAGCTATCATCTGGGTATTGTTCATAGGCACATTCTGGATGAACCCATTTGGTTAGATTTTGAAAACCTCAAAGTTTCACTGAAAAAGCAGCCACTTGAAGTTTCACTGAAAAAGCTGTGATATGGGTTTTGTCCAGAAGAATATTTGAGATAGACCCGGAAGATTGGAAGTTGTAAATTTTGAAGTTTTCCCTGACATGCAAAATAAAAAGCAGCTACTGCAACCTTGAGAAAATTCTTCAAAAATTATCCAGAAGATCGAACTAGTATAAACCAGCTTGCTGAAAAGTGAAAGTAATGGCCTCCTTCAAAGATTTGATGTTCTGTATTCAAAAATATGAAAAAGCAAGCCTTCTTGAGTGCTGATCTGGGAATTTATTAAAAAACAAGCAAGTTAAACTCTTGAATCTTGAAAATAAGGGTTTGAAGTTGCTGCTCTATTTTTCCTTTAAGACCACCTGCAAGAAAATAATGAAAAATAAAACACAAAAGTGCTTTAAATAAGCTCTGTCTTGAGAAAACTACTTTATTTTGCCCTATGTTGGCGTAAGAACTAACACCTCTGGAGTGTAAGTTTGTACGGACAGCTATGCACACTACGTAATGAGTGCTCTTCAAATTAGGAGGGGAAGCTCCCTCGTTGTGCTGGAATGCATGAAATAGAAAACTAAACTAATGTCCTATCTTTTTGTTCTCAGCTGGTAGAGGCACAAGGTTAAGAAAACCTAGAGCGTTGCAGCTAAGTATTTTCTGGTTTCGCAGATCATGTAACTACAACTAAGCTAACTTCTTTAATATCTATCCAATTTCCTCAAGAAACAGAGCATGAGGAAATGGAGCAGGAATGTATTGTATGATAAACTCCAGGTGCGGACTCACAACATGAAGGCAAGGTAGGCGCAACTATTTGCTAATTTGGGAAGAAGTTTATTAAAACAAACAAATGAACGGTAAACCTGGTACAGCTTCACAACATGAAGGTAAGGTAGGCGCAACTATTTGCTTGGCTAAATGAGTCTACTATCACACACATCAAACGATAAGCTTTAAGTACAGTTTCGCAACATGAAGGCAAGGTAGGCGCAACTATTTGCTCTTCTGAATAGGCTTATAATAAACAAAACAAAAGGTAAGCAACTGGGACAGTAGATTGTATAGACGCAACACGCATGCAATAACGATCAAACCAACAACCCCATTTAACTAAGGTCGAATAAACACCATAACAATAACATGAAGGCAAGGTAGGCGCAACAATTTATTATAACAGCAATTACTCTTTGAACAGATACAACAATAGCAATACTATAGGCAAGGTAGGCGCAGCATGTATGCTATCAAGCAAAAGTTAAATTACAAATGAGCTTAAAGCTCTTATTTATAGACTTCAAGGTGTAGGCAACCCTAAAATCACCTTGAGTCAACTAAAGTCTTGCAATGCATGCAAGATCTTATTCCTAAACCCTAATTGAATGAAACTATATAGTTAACTGGGAAACTATCATCAGTTAACTGAAACATTTAATCTAAATGGACAAGGTGCAACATGCACGTCCTTATTGAAAGCAAGTCAACTGGAATGCTATCATCAGTTGACTGAAAGATCTAATCTAAACTCCAAGTGTTTGTAGATATTTCCAAGAAAGACATGGCATGCAATGTGTAACAACCAGTTAACTCGGAAAGAAGCCTCGAGTTTAACTCCTGTGTCTAATGTCTATCTTGGAAAAGGTGGGACGCCTTTAACTGAAGTCTACTGGCCCTGATCTTGAGAAATTAACCCATCTACGAGGTCGTTGACTGCATCTCCATCTGGGGAACTGAAGCTCTGGCGAAGAATCCTATGTCTGTGCAACATGTCTTCTCCATTAGTCATCTGACACTGGAACTCACCCTTTCTCCTGATTGCCTCATCAAACAATGTTGACATGGCTGTAAGCTGATTCATCTTACAGCCAACGGTCTCACCACTGAAAATACCATGAATAAGTGCTTGGAGCTCTAACTGGATGTCAGCAAGCTCAACATAGACACCACCCACACGCTGATATACACATGGTAATTGAGACACAAAGTCTCTTATATAGCGGAGTGCACTAGTAACATGCTCTCTGCTCTCAGCCACCTCAAATACGATCTTTCCTTCTATCTCTGCCTTGAAGATCAACTGTGTTCTCCAAATGTAGACCTCTTCTTTATCTTCTGCCTCTGTGACTGAATCAAATGACATTCCCAAATTGGCAATCAGAATCTCATCCCTGGGTCTACTAATGGCCAAATCACGTTCCTCATCTTGAAGTCGTAGACGAAGCTCACGTGCATTATACCGCAATTGATACAATTCTGTAAGTACAAGGCGGCCTCTAGCAACAAACTCCTCCTCCCATTCCTCCAATCGCCTACCATATGCAACCAAAAGATCAATCTGACCCTGCTCTGCTGGTGGTTCTAACATATGTGGAAGCGCGGTGACAACATCCCCTGTCCTGTGTACAAGGCTAGAAATGTACTGGCGAAGCTGCTGTATTTCAGCCTTGAGAGCTGATTTATCTTCACCATCTTTCACCATCCTATCTTTGACGCTATCTGTAGCAACCTGTAGGAGATCAATATCTGTCTGACGAGTACTCTTACCGAAATGAACTGTGATAACTTCGAAGTCTTGAGCTTCCATCTCGTCTAGACTCTTATCTTCTGGAGGTGCAGCAGTCTCAACAATGAATTCCTTATCTGCACTTCTCCCAATATGTATCTGTTTCTTGATCCTCTTTTCAGGCACATCTTGATGGTCATGATCGAAATCTGAATGATCAAGTATGTAAGATGGTTGTCTCCTTTTTCTTCCCAGTTGACTCTCAAGCCAAGATGAATCCCAACTAATCCCACTGGAATGATCTGTACTAATCGCAGGAGGATCTGATGAATGTGAATGTGTAAACGAATCGCTGGGAGGAGGTGAATCCATGTCCAAATCAATGTGAATTGGAATGGGAGGCTGCTCTAATGGTGTCGGTGACGGCATACGGGGCTGAACCTCAAGCTGCGGAGAAGTCTGAATAACTTCTCTGACTGGCTCTACATGTGGAATCGTAACAAATGCTTTTCCCTTCGAATTACTAGGCGCTGGATTCTTTTTAGGAGGATTACTCCTCTTCTTCTGCTTAGGTTTTGAAGAAGAAGGCAATACAAGTCCTTCTGGTGGCGGCTCTGTTCTAGGCATAGATGCCTTTCTCAACCTTCTGCTTTCTAAATAAAGCGTACTATTTTGGATGACCTTGCTCGATCTCTCCTTTACTGATGCAAACTCTTTGGCATACCAGCTCACTAACGGCAATGGTTGTCCATCAACCTGCTCTCTGTAAAATTGAGGAAGTGTATCTCCCTCATCCTCTATCAATCCTTCCACATCTTCTGCCAAGAAAACAAAAACTTGTGGAAGAGAGAACCTGCTATAGCTACGTCTGCGAACCTCGAAATCATCCTCACAATTCACCCAATAATCTTCCATCGTAGGTTTGTGATAAGAGAGATTACCCAGGCGAGCTGCGTAATGACCCCAAGGATCATATGTGCGTGTATCCACCAGGTACTTGAGTTTGCAATTTTCTAACTCTTGACCTGCGGTCTTAGCATCAACTGCCGTCCTACACCAATACATCCCGAATTGCAAAGGAAACTCGGCAGCTGGTTTACGCTTGATGCGCAAACGTTTGTGAACTTCATATAGCTGCCTCAGGAACTCCATGAATATTGTTTTATCCGAAGGATAACGTGGTAACATAGCTGGTTTTCCTGTGTATCCATAGACACGGATATAGGTGTATGTAGGGAACTGAATGTACCAATCTGCCCAATTCTTCATTGCTGCTCTGGCAACTGTCGAGATGCGAATATGCAACTCCCGGTCCAAGTTTCTCACTGTATAAGTCAAGAAAGCCTCTTGTACACGTTTAAAATGACTTTCAGCCTTGTGAACTCAAGCTGGTCATAGTAACGATAGACTTTCTGTACACTGAGTATGCCCACCGTATTCAAACCATTAAACTGATTCTGATAAGCAATCAAGTACACCAGGTAAGAACACATATGAAATTGATGCGCAGCTAGGAAACCGGTGATTTGCTCGTGAATAACATCGCTGATGAAGGATGCCCAGTCATAATGCTCTTGCCCCGAGATGATTCTACCAATGATATAATACATCCACGGGTGAAATTTGTTTGCATCTGCATGACCTGAGACACGATTAAGCAGTGTAATCAAAATATTGTATTCATCCTTACACTCGCCACGACCCAAGTTGTTTGGCAACTTGCTCTTCTTTTGTTTCAGCCATCTCTCTATCATCTTGTTTTGACACTTATCCAGTCCAGCATTGAATGCCTGCTCGCTCTGACTCATGGAAATAACCATCCCATCCGAATGTTGAGGAATATCCAGACTTCGCTCGATATCAAGGGGTTTGAGACTGCATATAACACGTCCATCTATTGACCGTATCTCTCGTGTAGCGGAATTGTAATGCTTGATGCAAGATATTACAAACTCCACGCAATGCACCGAAATAGGTATGGAAGCGGCCTCAAGTAACCCGGATTGCTGAATATTCTTGATAACTGAATCCCTGATTTTGAGTGGATCCAAAACCACCTCCGGCAACACCTTATGTAGATCTGTATCAACCGTTCCGATGAAGTCATGGGTTAAAACTGATTTGGTCTTGAATTCGAGCTGAGTGAACTGCATTCTGAAAAACTTGCCTGTTGACTGTGCACACGGCTATATTCTGACAACTTTTCTGGAAAGCCAAAAATAGCCTGCTGAGGCTAAAAATAGCTTGTCGGATGAGAATTTTTACGAAAAAATCTGAGATATGGGTTTTGTCCAGAAAATGATTCTAAGACAACCCAGAACGTCAGAAATGCAAAAATTTACCCTTTACTCAGCCATGCAAAAGAATTTCGGTTGAGAAAATTAAAGCTTCAAGAACAGATGTTCTGGAACAAATTTTCCTGAAAAATTCTGGCACATGGGTTTTGCTGAGAAAGCTCTTCTGAATCAACCCAGATATTTTGTTTTGCCAAAATCTGCCAACACTTCGAACATGCAAGAGAATTTAAGACGAGAAGATGGAAGAAATATAGAGAAGAAGAAAGATGTTTTTTAATTTTTATTTATTTATTATCTTCTTCTGTCAAAATCGCCACTCTGCCTTGAATCTGATGCTGAATCTGAACTTGTACCTGCAAAAGAATATTTTATCACCTTCGAACTTGATCCTTTGATGAAAATTCGCCAATCTCTTTGAAGAAATTCGAACTTTCAAAGCTGTGTGAATGATGAAAGGTGCCATGCTTGTTTAAATAAACAATTTGTACCATCATGCATGCATAATGCAACCCTAATTTAGAAAAAGGAAAATCCGATTGGCTTCTCTCCAGTTGAACTGCCACTGTCTCTGAATCTTCAGACTAAAAATAATATCTTAATTGCAAAATACTAAAAATGGCGCCAATATCTGTCTTTGAAGAAATTCGTCACTTTTCAATGCTCTGCATGCAAAAATATTTTTTTTCATTTTTTGCCAAAAATAGCATCTTGCTGTATTCAACACACTTCCCTGATTCCAAAAAGTCAAATTTTGATCTTTTAGGCTTCCATTTGCAAGAGTTATGAGATTTTTGAAAATCTCCTATTTTGTAGCTGACTGCAAAGTTACAACTGACCCTATTCAACTCTGATCTCCGGATGATTGAATGATCCTGCGACCGTGCTGAGATATCCACCGCGAAGCTTACATGACAAGGATGAAATGTCTGCTGGGAGCAACAACTGCTAAAATCATCATTTGATACCTTAGAAAATTAGGCGCCTCTGATTAAATTGATGTTTTGACTCCAGACTTAGCCATTTCTTCATATTGCCTTCTGATGCTTCAAACTGCCATTGACGATGACTAATGGATTCATTGCATGACTAGAAGTACTCTGCATCCAATGACTGTATATGAGGGATCTGAAAATTGTATTAGGAACCCCAAAAGCATGAGCGCCCCTATTTTGTGATAGCTCAAACACCATTTTGAGAAAAGTGTGATTTTCATCTGAACACCATATTTTGACCCTTGATACCGGGAACTGGAATGTTCCGATACGCGTGTCGTCTGTCTTGCTGTACAGTTTGGTTAACTTGCAAGAGATGTTCTTCGAGACGACGAAGCCAGAAAATTGCTTTTAAGGCCTCTAAAAGAAAATCGCCTTTTTCAAAGAAAATAATATTCTTACACTTAGTCATTTTTTGAATTGCCTTCAATCAGCTCTTCTTTACAGCATTATCATCTTGACCTCGCACATACGAGCATTCGCCAAATCCCGGAGGCTGTCGGCTAGACTCGTTGGATAGCTTGAGTAATTGCGCACAAGTCTTGTGAACACTGTAATTGCTAATAACCCCGTCTGGTAGGCCTAAAGGAGAATCGCCCCTAGCCTACAGCTGTGCAGCTTTGTGTAGCTACGCTTCACCATCCTCTGTTTTACGTGCTCGGTAGGACCTCTGTCACAGTTACTCAGAATATCGGATCGTCTTGTGAACGGATACACTGCAAAACTGAACTGAGCTGGAAGAGATCTCAGGAAGACCTCAATTGCAAATTCATCCATCAAACCAATCATATTCAGGATCGCCCCTGGGCTACAGGGGAGCGGATTTGCATTTCTAGAAACCTCATCTGACATGTATCTTGCTTGCAATTTCCACTTCTACCGCTGATAACCGGATTTCTGTATTGGATACGCTTCCGCTTGATAGCTCGTTGAAAAGCCAAACTAATTCTGCAAAGACTGAAACCATCAAAACACACATGCATCTAGATCTGGGCCTTCAAAAAGAAAATCGCCCTTGGGCTAGAAGGGAGCGGATTTGCATCTCTAGACTGCCTCCTTGTGAGAAAACACTCTTCGCAACCTCTGCTTCTGTCTTCGTTTGCCGGAGTTCTGTAACTCGGATAATCTTGCTTCATGGCTAATCGGAAAGCTGACTGAAAACATAAAACAATGAATGTATCCTTTATCCAAAACACTCAAATCTTGACCTTCAAATGGAAGGGCGCCCCTAGGCTACAGGGGAGCGGATTTGTTTTGAATTCATTGATTTTCACCATTTTATGCTTTGCAAACGCTGTATCCATCCCTGCGGTTGACCATGTCGAAGCGTTGTGACTGCTGAGGTGTGTGGATGACTATACTTCATCATTTTCACATGTACGGACACTATAAAGTTGATTTGCACGTTGATTGCGCAAGTGTCTACTACGTTACATAGTGAAAAGTTCCCAGACTTAGAATATTTTAGCACTTTTTGCCAATCTGAAAATCCCCTCCATCAAAAAGCATTATTTCCAACATCTTTTATCGTAGAGCGTTCCTCTTTGAGTTTCAGGCTTAGATATTGATACCTGGTACTGGCCAACTGCCATTGATGACCCCGAAGATCCTAACTTTTCTCCTGAAAAAGTGAAAACTACCCACCAACCTTAAACTGACTTTTAACTGAAACCGACTTCACCACTGTGATTGTGATGTGAAATAAGCCAATCAAAATTAATTTCAGCCAATTCTGACAAGTTCCTATTTTTTAGGGTTTCGGGCTAAAAATAGATTTCAGAAACCCTAATTTTCAAAATTTTCAAATTTTGTCAGTATCTTCCTGGCATCACACTGACTAAAAGCCCATACTTTATTTGCCCAAAAACTGAGTTTTGACCCCACTTTTACAAGGTTTAGACCATTTTAAGCAAAATGCCTTAATGAAGCAAAAATTTCGGTTTGGGTACAACACCCTAATTCTTCAAAACCCCAATTCAAGATTGTGCAATGAACTTAGACTTTGTCTTCATCTTCAATTTTTGAAATTTTCAAATATTTGACTAAGGCATTGGAAGTTGGGCGCCCTTCTTGGCTGGAGGCAATTATTTCACTCAGACTTAACCATTTTTTCACTGTTTTCAACTTCTCCTCAATTTTCAACCCTAGTTTGATTCTGATTTCCAACCTCCAAATTGATCCGACGAACATGCTGAATGTTTCATCACAGAGCTTGATCGAATCTGACAAAGTTTGTTTGGAGGAGACTTATGATGAAAACTTCGTTTGACCTTTCAAAAAGTCAGGTGCCTCTCTCCTCCAGGAGCGCCCACTTTCTCCAGTGTTAGCCATTTTCATGATCTTCGAATTTATGCTTGTCTTCTGACCTTCAAATGAATTCACAATTTCGGGCATTATACTGGTCAGATTGACTGGCTGATGGATTCACTGGATAGCTGAGAAGATTCTGGAAGGGGTCTTCTGGATACTTCATCTTCGGAAACTGACATTTGATGGCTCTAAACCCTAGGTGCCCTTCTCCTTCAAGGGCGCCCATCTCTTCCAGAGATAGTTTTTATTTCGATGTTTTTTCCTGTTGCTTTTGACGTTTGTCACTTCATTCGCTTTTTCTCCTCTGTTCAGCCTGCGACATCTGATGATTGCCTGCTCCGACAGACTTGCTGATGATTGCGTTGGACAACTTGATCCAGTCTGACA
The DNA here is from genome assembly GCA_007115665.2 of Sequoiadendron giganteum. NCBI lineage: Eukaryota > Viridiplantae > Streptophyta > Pinopsida > Cupressales > Cupressaceae > Sequoiadendron > Sequoiadendron giganteum. The sequence goes on along the minus strand of CM021102.1, from coordinate 394,036,259 downwards.
AAGTCACGTTGGAGATGCCTTCAGCAAATTCATTCATTTATCCTCTTAAAAGCTTGGGCGCCCTTCTTCTCCAGGGGCGCCCATGTTCACCAGTGTTAGAACATTTTCCTCGTTTTTACTTTCAAAGTTCTGAACACCTCTCATCATGGCCCCTGTTTGATCTGGTTTTGCCCACGGCTGAGTGATCGGACGATTGCGTTCTCGAGCTCTCTGCGAAGCTGAGATAGATCTGACCAACATTGCCTAGGAGCTCCGACTCTGATTCCATCATCTGGTACCTTGAAAAACTGGGCGCCTATTCTCTTCAGGGGCGCCCATGGCTGGCAGACTTAGAAACTTTTCGCAAATTTCAAAAATCTTCCTCGTTTGACATGTTTGCCTTGGCCTCAACTATCGAATACAAAAAATTTCTAAGGCATGGGAGTATGGGTGCCCTTCTTGACTAGAGGCGCCTGGATTTACCAGAGTTAGCCAAAATTTTGCATTTTCCAACCTTTTCAAATTCTTCTCTCCTTTCTCTGTTTTTCCTGCACGTTCATCGTTGACAGCTTTTGCTTGATGCTTGGACGTCTGATTCTGACACCTGGCAGCCGACTGACCTCCGTTGATAACCTTGATTCTCCATAAGAAGCTTCTGAAAAAGCAGAATGGACCCACTAGGGCAAAACTGATCTTTTCGTGATTCTAACTGCACCAGCCAGATGAATAAGTATTTTAAGCCAATCAAAATCAATCTTAACCCTAAAAGCCAAACTTTCTATTTTTAGAAATTTTCTATTTTTAGAAAATTTTGCAAGTATCTATTTCTTGAGAAACCCAGAAAAACCCAAAAAAGTTTTTATTTTTAGAAAACTCCTAAAAATAGACATTTTCCTAAAATTTAGGGATGAAAAACTGAAATCTAGGTATTGTTGATTTGGTCGCTCTGAGTCGACCCAGATTGTCAGATTTTGAAAATTACAAGGTTTTGACCCCCATGCAAGACATGCAAATCCCAATTTGGACCTTTTATGACAGATTTAACAGTATCTTGACTCATTTCTTCAAAATGCCTAAGTGTAGCGAAAATCTTAATTTGGGGTACAACAAGGAGGACCCACTTTTTATGGTGGACTATGCATGGACCGAATTGTATGACTATATCTCTAGCCATTCGTTTGCTATCTCAGGTTTCTAGTTCTTCTATTGCTGAGAGGAATTGGTCTACTTATAGCTTCATTCACTCCCTTTAAAGGAATAGGCTTGCCTCTAGGAGAGCAGAAAAGCTTGTGGTTGTACATAGTGCCTTGTGTCTCATTGACCGCAAGACACTTTTGCACAAGGAGAGTCTAACACTGCGATGCGATGTAGAGCTAGAGGAGCCAACACAGATTGATGAGGATGCTGCATAGAGAAGGTTGGTTGGTATTAGTATGGAAGAGCTTCACCATGCGGAATTTGGGTCCAGCAATTTTAGTGATGAGGAGTTTGGGGATAATTAGAGGCCTCACTTCACTCCATTTTGTTATTTTGAGCATTTTGATTCGTTATCATCATTGTACTCATTGTAATCATCATTATGAAATCTTGAATATAATATAAATTTTTAATTCGGCATTTTCATTGTTCAATGTTAAATTGTCAATGTTCACTTCAAAGTTTAGTAGTTTCTAAGTTTTAACTTTTAATAGTTTGCCAAAGCTTCATTTGTAATTCTTGTACATCTTTTTATAACTATTTTTTCAAATACTATATGTATTTCAGCACTGCCCCTCCCCCCCACCACTACCACGCCACCATCCTCAAATGTAGGCGCTTGGTGCCCTATCCCCCAAACCCATCCCCATGTCCCCCCGTTAAGAAACTCAGTGGAACTATGGATATTTTTGAAAACCCGTATGATGATGATTGATTGGTGATAGCTGATAGTTGACAATTGACATTATTATTTTTTAATTTTAATATATATCATGATATTCAAATTTGACTAACTGATATTGTAATATTTTTTATTTTTATGGTGGTTTTGTTTATTATACAATATATAATGCTATGTGGTAGTCTGAACTTAATTACTACTGCAAATATGTATATCTTTCTAATTTTTATATGTTTTTTGTATGGACGAACCCAACCCCCAAAATTTTTTTGACCAAACCCCTAAACCCAAACCCAAACCAGACCGGTAACTTAGCTGAAACACAATGAAAACCATCGTAGATGAAGATCAAATGACTGAACCATTCAAAGATATGCAACATCCTCAGCTAGAGATGTTTGGAAATGAAGAAGACTGATGTCAAAATTCTGCAATCCTCATTAAAACCTACTGAAATCCTTGCTGATATCTACCATAAATTGAAGAATGAAAACCTGCTGAGGATACTCAATGAAATCCCTCCACTGAAAACTACTATAGTTACTAGCAATGGGTAACAATGAAGCTTAAAATAAAGTCACTACCCCTGCAAACCTGCAACACAACTTCTAGTAAAAATCTCTGATATCACCTGAAGATCCCACTGTTTATGATTGAAATTTGTCAAGGTCGTGATTGTAGATGTTGGACAATGGAAATATTCACAAAGCATTCTTGACTTCTCAATTAAAATTTTCTTTCAAACCCGTGCTGCCTTTGATAAATTTGTAATTTGATGTTTAAAAATAGGGGTTTGTTGTTTATGCACTTTGAATGATCAACACTTCAGAAAAAACTGTTGTAAACTCTCATAAGCTTTGCAAGAATTTGGAATCAGCCCACTAAAGATTGAGAAACCACTAATGTAACCCTTGACAAACCACCAAACACCTACTAGAAATGGAGAACATCCCACTGGAAATCCCTGCACAGACACTGAAAAGTTCTTCCAAATCCACAACAAACTCTGGTAGAGATGTTTGGGAATGATAGAAGCCAATGACAAACAGCTGCCAAAACCCTGCTGGAAATCTACTCTTCTTTGGCTCAATCTAAACACACTTTCATGGAGAAAAATCCTTGTGTTTTTTGTTTTTATTTTTGTTTTAAAGAATATCATTAAAAAAGACTGGATGCACTTTTGCAAACAACATACTGTTTTATTTTTGTCAAAGTTTCGGACTCTAAGAACAATGGCGTGCTACAACATAGTAGATGCCCCTTTTTTTATGATTTCATAAATCTTTCACCTACTCATACCAACATGTATCTTGACATGGGAAAATCCACTTTTCACTTTTGACTGCAACCTACACTCACCTTACTCGAGTGTATGCATGGGGATTGTGTGGTCATTTCTGAAAACTTGAAATTTTGCCAATAACTTTAGATAGCATGCACCAACAGTCTAAGGCAATTTTTTTATGTTTGCAAAGCTCAAACAGTTTTTGGAGAGGTGCCCTTCATGGATCTAAGTGACCACATTACATGCTTTTTCACAACTTGGGACATTCTGATGAGCACAGGCTTATACTAAGAGGGGGGTGTGAATCAATATAAGACTATATTTTACCCTTTTAAATTAACAACCACAATAACTTCAAATACACAATATCAACAAAAAATAACACAAGAGGAACACATGATTTACATGGAAAGCCTTTCAAGAGAAAACCACAGCAAAATATTGCTTATATAAAAATCTTTTACAAACTATGTAGGCACCAACCTCTTGATAGACAAAGTAATTATTCTCCTTGATAATCCTCCTCCAAAAATCTGCTTTAGAATGATCTTCAATTATTCTCTCTTCTCATAAATCTGCAGGTGTATATATGATTTATCAACTTATCTTCCACAACCTCTTCTCCACAATCCTCAAACTTTATTTATATCTTCACAAAAGGAGGCGACTTCATGGATGGATGAACTTCTTTACAAATGAGATGACTTTCCATTATTTTATACCTTTTCAATGTGTCTTTTCATCTCCAAATTTGGGCGCATCATTTCAGGGTCGGCCCCTATAAAAAATGAATTTATTTTATTTTTAAACACCACCAAAGTGCGTCGGCGCCACACTAAGCAGGTCAGCCCATGCAAGTAATATAAATTTATTTTCCCAAAAAGTGGGCGCCACTATGAGAAGAGGGTTGGCACAAATTCAAATTAATTTAATTTCATTTTTGAACTTCACAAAGAGGGTGCCAAGCATGAGGGAGTCGACCAATATAAGGATTAATTTAATTGCTGCCTTGTGAGGATAAAAACTGTCTTGGAATGATTGCAACTTCTACTTTCATCATGATATGAATCAATGTGAACAACAATCTCTCATACGCCTTTGACATGAATGACAATAATTCTAGCACACTCTTAGGTCTAGTGTGCTCCAATGCATTGTGGCCTACTTTTAGATGTTTTCACTTTTGTGGGGACACTCAATGTATTGGTGCACATCTCTGGTCTAAGTGTCCCATTTTCACTTTTTTTTTTGCTTTTGGTACCCTCTTTGTATTGATGCACTCCATGGGTCCAAGTGCCCCATTTTTTTACTTAAAACGCAAAATTTTGCTAGCCTTTGTACTGGCACTTCAAAAGCTAGCACCCTAAGTTTTGCCCCTATTGGCGTTTCAATTCACACCTCGAGGGTGTGTATTGGAAACGGACAGCTACGCACAAATGAACTGCTCTTCAAATTTGGAGGGGAAGCTCCCTCTTTGCTGATATGCATAAAAAGTAAAGTAATCTAAGTTCCTATCTTTTTGACTCAGCTGGTAGAGGCACAAGGTTATAAAACCGAATACATTGCAACTAAGGTTTTCTCTGGTTTCTGCACATCTTAACTACAACTAGGCTAAAGCTATAACTATCCTATCTCCTCAAGTAAAATTAGAGCAAAAGGAGTTAGGAGCAATTGGGAATGGTTGATGATAAACTCTATCTCAGGATTCCCAAGGAGGCGAAGCGCTCTATCCGAGGTGTAGGCTGAAATAAAGGTTATTGGAAACAAACATGAAACGGTAAGCTAGTTCTCAGGATTCCCAAGGAGGTGAAACACTCTATCCGAGGTGTAGGCTGAAAAGAAGATTACTGGAAACAACATGAAACGGCAAGCTAGATCTCAAGATTCCCAAGTAGGTGAAACACTCTATCCAAGTTGTAAGCTGAAATATAGATTACTAGAAACAACATTAAATGATAATCCTCATCTCGAAATTCCCAAGGAGGTGGAACACTCTATCCGAGGTGTAAGTCGAAACAAAGATTACAAAACAACTTACATGAAAGACTTTGAGAATTTTGGATCAAAGGCACATTGCTCTCTTGACTTTATTATCTCAACTTCAATCAAAGATTACACTAGCACATCTAGGACAGCAAATTGCATGATGAAACAAACACACAATAGACGATCAAACCAGCTTTATAACATGACATTGAACAATAAACTGAACAAGGGATTGCATGATGAAACAAACATACAATCTTGTTCTTACACAATGTGAACCAATACTGAATAGCAATATTGCAGGCAAGGTAGGCACAACAATTTGTTATCACAAGCAAAAGTTAAAATACAATGACCAAGGTGCTCTTATTTATAGAATCTCAAAGGAGTAGGGAACCCTAAAATCTCCTTGAGTTAACATCAGTCTTGCCAACATGCAAGAGTTATTACTATTTCTAAACAAAGATAACCTAACAGTTAACTGGAAAAATTAGCTCAGTTAACTAATCTAAAACTAAAACTAATTGGACTTGCAAACACGCAAGTCTTATTGATATGAGAATCAACTGATAACCAACATCAGTTAACTGAAACCTAACGGAAAATCCCACCTCCACCAAAAGATATTCTCGAGGAAGAGATAAAAGTAAATGAAATCAGCAATCTAAACTCAAGAGTGATGTTGAGTTGACTACTGCCTTTGACTCTATCCTTGGGAAAATCGTGGGATCTAACTGGGTGTTTACTCCAAGCCATCTTGAGCAATCATATCCTCCAGGAAATATCTGCACACTTCAACTGGCAGTTCGATACTGTCCAAAATAATGGACTATTTGCTCAACGTCTTCTCTCCATTTGTGATCAACTTCATACATTATTTGACCTGCGTTTCCTTTCAAATTCTTCGTATTTCCGCTAACCCTGACACCTTCGAGCAGATTGCTTATGGTCTAGACTCTGGATTTTCCCTTGGAAGAGGTAGGTAGTGAAGGATGTATAATTGGCGGCTCTGAAACTAGGACTACCTTTCTCATCCTCTTGCTGTCCAAGAAAAGCATACTAGTCTTGACAACTCGGCTTCAGGCTACAAACAACTCGCCCATCTGTTGATTGAATTTGTCGTGTAGAAAGGTTGTAATGCCTGATGCATGCAATGACAAACTCAAGATTTGACACTGTAATGGGAAGAGAAGCTGCTTCCAACAATCCATAGCGATCAAGATGCTTGATTGTAGTACTGTCTACGCCCTCCAAAGTGCTCAATTTAATAAATGGATGAACATGGCAGAAGTCAATGTCAAAAGTTTTCAAGAAGTCATGAATCAAGACTGATTTGGTCTTGTATTCAATTGGATTGAATTGCATTCTGAAAAACTAGACTTTTGACTGTAAACTTGGATATGTTCGGATGAACTTCTGAAAAGGCTAAAAAAAACTTCTGGTGAGGCTAAAAATAGCCCCTGAGATGTGGGTTTTATAGAGAACGTATTTCTAAGCCAACCCAAATCATCAGAAATTTGAAAAAACGACTTTTCCTCAAGCATGCAATGACTTTTCAGAAACAGAAGCTGCAAGGGCTGTAGGGGCTGCAAGGGCACTTTTTCCCGAAAAAATCCAACATATGGGTTTTGTAGCCACCAATGTGCTGATCCAACCCAATTTCTCCATTTTTTGAAATGTTGACTTTTTTCTAAAAACCCTAAAAAATAGGGGGCAGCAAGGCAATTTTCCTAGAAAATTCTGGAACATGGGTTTTGTCGCCAACACTGTACTCAACGAACCCAGATGACCAAATATGTGAAAAACTGTCGTTTACTTGGACATGCGAGAGAAAACCTAAGACAAGGATAGAAGAAATCAGTGTTCCACGGAGTTTCGAGGACAGGGACGGCGGGTGACGCGTTTCCGAGATGGGAGACAGGGGGCTTAAGTTTGGGGACGGCAGGGGGAGGGCGGGGCAACGGCGGCGGGGGGGCGACACTGAAATACATATAGTACTTGAAAAATTAGTTATAAAAAGATGTATAATAATATAATTATATAACTTTAGAAGCCTAATGAATAAGTAATATTAACACATGAAAACAAAACTTAAAAGTTTAAACACAATAACACATTGCAATGATATATCATTTCATTGAACTAGTGAATAACTGAACATTGAAAATCAAAATGAAAATATAGACATTGGAAAATGCAAGAACTAGATGTTTCATAATCATGATTCATGAATCATAATTACAATCAAGTATCACTGTATCATCAATGTTCAAACTTCAAACTTCAAAAACATAGTACAAAATAGTAAATACTAATAGTAAATGGCTCCAGGCTAATGGCCTGATGCCTTTAGAAGTCTCCCAAAAGTTTCCCTAGAGTCTCCCAGAAGTTACCCTAGAGTTTCCTTGGGTGGAGGGGACGTCTAGAAGTCTCCCAAAAGTTTCCCAGAAGTTTCCCAGAAGTCTCCCATGCAGAAATGTCTCCCTCCAAGAGGAGACTTCGGGGGGACGGCGGGGAAATGGGGGGACGGCGGAGGGACGTTTCCTAGGCGTCTCCTTGTCTCGGAAACGGGTGGTTTTTCCGAGGGGATGTGTCCCCTTGGAACACTGGAAGAAATGTGAGGGGGACAAGATAGAAATTATAAACTGCCTCCCTAAAATGACGCCTATGCCTTGAATCCAATTTCATGAAGTCTTCCAAGCATGTGCTGAAAAGATGGAGTCTGGAAAATTATCCCTCTGAGCAATTTGGACCTAAAACTGCGAAGAACATTGCAAAATCCCTCTTGTAGCGTCTCCAAATCTTGTTTGCACGAGAAAATATGAGCTCGCCTTCAACCTGTCATGAAGAAAATGGACGCCCAAGTGCTTTAATATATATTTTTTTATGAATGGAGATGTCACATGCAAGTTAAATCCTAAATTTAGGATGAAGCGATGGCATTGGACCTCCAATTAGTCAACTGAATGAAGACTAAACCATAAATAGGCGCCAATTAGCATGCAAAAGAGGACGGACGCAACATGCAAGAAAAATGAAGCAGTTAACAGTCCAATTTGGTGGTGGAACTGAAGTCTCATCATCAGTTTGAATTCAGTTGAGAAATCCGTAGAATTTAGGGCAGCCAAGGCATGCACTTCATTTCAAAAATATCTTCAAGTCAAAGTTTGACTTTGGGCGCCAACTTTCCTAGACAAACTTTTTGAAATTTTTCATTTTTTAACCTTTACAAACGTCACCGAAGCCTCTGTTTGATTACTGTTTCTGAATGACTAACAGATCCAGTAGACTGGTTGACAATCTCGTTGAAGAGCAGGATCAAAACTGAAAAGGAACTTCTTGAGGCTGCAAACCCTAATTTTGACTTCTAGGTCATCAAAACTCTAGGCGCCCCTGGCCAGCAGGGGCACTTTTTCTCATCAGACTTAGAAAATTTTCAAACATTTTCAACATTTCAAACTTGATTTTCACCTCCCTTCAGTCTGCATTTCCCGGTACTTGACAAATCTCCTGAGTTGGCTGACAGGTCCACTGCAGAGCTGGATCAAAATTGAACATGATCTTCTAGAGGGCATAAACCCTAAAAACTTCATCTGGCATGTCAAAATCTTGGGCGCCACTGGCCAGCAGGTGCTCCTTTACTGCCAAACTAAGCCATTTTTACAACTTTCTAATTTTGTCCTCCGTGCTAGTTCTTCATTCAATCTACAACTACCGGCTACTGACAAGTATTCCGATCAGGCTGAGATATACAATGGAAAGCTCGAAGAATTTTGAACAAGATGAATATCTTAGCAAACCTTAGCAACTACATTTGAGGGCTCAAAACCCTAGGCGCCCCTGGCCAACAAGGGCTCTTTTGTGCTCTGAACTCAAATTTGACTATGACTAAATCCTTTTGTTTGGCTCCTGATTCCGAAAGTTTGGCAACTCTGATTAATCCGCTGATGGACTCGTTGCGAAGCCTGATCAAGTCTGAGACAAGCATCTTAGACATCATTTTCTCAAAAAGTTACATTTCGTGCCTCAAAAGTTTGGGCGCCCCTAGCTAGCAAGGGCTCTTTTCTCCACCAGTGTTGGTCAAATTTTGGCTAACTTCATTTCCCTTTGTCTTTCTTTGTTTTTCATTTGATCTTCAAATTCAGGCGTTAGATAGATCTCCTAGACTGGCTGGCAAGTTCATTGCAAAGCTAAAAGAATTATGGAGAGGACTTCTTAGAAGTGACAACTCCCGAAATGTTGATCTATGCCTTTGAAACCTTGGGAGCCCATGGCTAGCAGGTGCACTTTTATTCTCCAGACTTAGAAAATTTTCTAACATTTCCACCTTTCGAAAATCCCCTTCGTCACGAAGCATCTTTCGCCATAGAATCTTCACTGAAGTGTTTGAGGCTTAAATTTTGACACCTGGCATCTGGCCATCTACCATAGTTGACCTCGGAGGTCCTAACCTTTCTCTTGAAAAAGTGAAATAGACCCACCAGAGTTAAACTGACTTTTTCTTGATTCTGACTTGACCAATGTGATCGTGAAGTGAAATAAGCCAATCAAAATTATTCTCAGTCAATTTTGGAAAGATCCTATTTTTTAGGGTTTTTCCTAAAAATAGGGCTTGGAACCCTAATTTTCAAAATTTGCCAGTATCCTCTGGACAGTAAACCCACAAAAATCCCATGCTTCGTTAGACCTAAAACTGACTTTTGACGACAATTTTACAAGATTTGGACCATTTTAATCAAAATGCCTTATTGAAGCAAAAAATTTATTTTGGGTACAATAGCCCCAACCTTCTAGTGCTTTTGGACAAGAGTGCAATTGGAGCTTGTTGCGGCCCTATGTTACTGGGTTCTTTGGTTTGGGCTCCCATGACTGCTCCGAGAGCATCCCGGTTCAGGAGCACTCGAGGGAACGCTCTCGGCTGCTCCCAGGTGCTCCCGCAGGCGCTAGCACCTAGGTGCTCCAAAAATGAAGTGAAAAACATAATCATTTATGGTCACTGTATACCACTCTTATCGGCCATCACTAATATCAGTGTGTAAGGCATCTCGAGCAAAGAAATCCATGAGCCTATCAAATGTAAGAAGCGCCTTGATTTGTTCTGTGGGTATCAGAGTGGATGTCACATTGTTCGACTATTAAAGGGGAAAGATGGGAGATGAATTAAATGTTTTGGAATATATTTTGGGGGATCTAGTAAAGGTAAAGAATAATCCAACTGAAGTGGAAGTGCTAGTATTATATGGTTAGTTTAGAGCATTTTCCAATCAAAGTGATAGTGATGGGGGCAAAGTTTCCCTCCCCAATAGGCAAAGATGGGTTTTCCGCCATTTTACTTTTGAATCCTCAAACACAGTGGAGGGAGGGGCCAATCTGTGGCATTCATGGATGATTATCAGATTATACGGCCATCTTTAAGTCATTCATCGTTGACTCTTTCCTTTTTCTTTCACCCACTCGATTCCATCCAAGCTCTGTTCATTTCTCTCTCATCTTTATTGAGACCTAATTTGATTCCCTGGGAGGTCAGATGCAACAATTGTTAAGTGAACAATATTCATTTGCCTTGCCCAATAAAAGTTCATGAACTCTTCCCAAGGCTGCTTCCAATAAATTGAAAACAATTTGCCCCTCTCTACCAAATCTTCACAAGATAGGCCTAATGTATTTACAATTCTATATGTTTTTAAACTTTTTGCATATATATTAATATATATATTATACAACCAAACCCAAACGTACTGTACCCAAGAAAAAATATTTGCCATATTGACATACCTGTATTCCTTACCCATACCAGGACCGGCAACTTAGTTGTGGCCATTCATATGAAGATTCATAACAAGTTGACGCAAAAATGAGTCAATACCTCATCTTCATGCAATACAACCTTTCTCATTGTGCAAAACAAATAAACACAACTACTTAAGAGTCAAATTGATTTGGATGATATTAATCCATATAGCAATTGGAGAGCACCAAATGAGGACCCTCCAATTGTAATGTCACCATTTTTTAGCTATACTGATTTGTAAGCTTTTGTTTGGCTCTAGTTTTGACCAAAGCGACTTGGTGTTTGATGAGAGGATCTCCATGGTTTTTGGAGCATGCAAGTTGTGTTTTGCAAAGATGTTTGTTACTGGTAGTGAGCTCAATGGGTCTTGAGGACCCTTATGACACTTCTAGAAGTGATTTCAAGCTTTCAATGTGTTCTCCAAGATTCTTGGAGAGGACGTCAATTTATAGTAAGTCATCCAATTGGCTCCAGTTATCATTCTTCATCATCAATGTCATTCCAATATAGTTAGATGTTGAATCCGATACTGTTTAGTGGTTTCCGCAACTTGGGTGAATTAATGAGTATTAATTTAATTATTTCACTAAAGTTGCTTAATTTTATGAATTAATTAAAAAAGCAACTTAGTGTAATAGCTTGTTGGAAAGGTAACCAAAATTTTTTAACTATGGATGCTTAAAAAGGGGACGTTGCACATCATAAATATTATTATTTCATAAAAAGTGTCTTTTGGAGCAAAAAGGAGTACTTTATTAAAGTGAATTTAAAAATATAACTTATAGAAAGTTCAATGGAAAAATGTATAAATAGAGATTTGCAAAGCTCATTTGATATATTCTAGTTATTTGATATTCTATGGAAACCACAGTTGTAGAGATTGAATAGGATTGTTCAAGCACAGCCTAGGACGAAAACCCTATGGTGAAGATCGGGTTTGGTGGTGAAGGAACCTCCCTAGCCGATACTATGAAATCCATCCAAGGTTTTAGTTTGTACGAAAAAGGAATTGTAGGTACGATTGAAGATCAATTTGTGAAATCCTGTAGGCAAGACAAATTATCTAGATATTTACAAAGATCTACTAGAAAGCACTAGGTCGCCATATTTGAATATTTCAAGAATTGGATTGCTAAATATCTTATCATTTAATGTGGGGCAATGAAGTAATGGATGAGTTGGGAGTGGTTCTTAGTTTTGTTGCTGGTCGCCATGGATTGTATTATCAAGGCGGAACTCATTGTTGTTTTTGCAGGTATTTATCTGCATTTTATTGTTTGGGAAATCCTTGTTGCTGGTTGCTGCTTCTATAACTGTTGGGTGTGGAAATTCTGAAGGAGTTGAAGGCATTTTTGGGCATTTTTGGTGGTCACTACACTAGCCACCACCAAGAGTACACAAGTTGAAGGAAGCTTGTGGGTCCAAAGGCTGACGTGAGGGATTTTATAGACTGGAAACCATTTAACAGCCAGGCATATGACTGTAGATTGCAGAAAGAGGGACACCACTATCTTGAGTTCAATGCTAAAGGACTTTGCAATTAATGTGTAATGTCCCCAGTTTAGCCATACGCTCTTCGGTGATTGATTGCCTTTTCCGGAAGCCCGTAGGCTCGTCAGAGGTAAAATTAGGGTAGGTCATTATACCGCTCAGTTGGTGTTCAGAGGAAGTTTTGCAAACTTACTATTTATAGCAGTTAGCTATTTTTGGTAAGTCTATCTTTTAGCAGTATCATTCTAAGCAGCAGCTCAATCATTTGTAGTCAGTATGGCTGATCAATTTGGCTTTCTAATGGATTTGAAGTTAACTTACTATTTTTGGCATTTTCTATTTTTAGTAAGTCCATTTATGGCAGAGGCATCATAATCAGCTTGGTTTAGCTTGGCAAATGTCGGTTTGATATTTTTAGCAGTCTATCAATTGCAGTTTGGACGTTGCTCCTGGTTACCTCCTTGGACTAAGTTTCAAACTTAGTCAATTTTCATATTTGTAGTTGTACCCCCATACCTAGTCGTTGAACTTCAAGTTGTTTTTATGTTGGGGACATGAAGGGGGGGTCAACTTTGTGCATTTAATGTTTATTTTAAATGTTTATTTGATGCAACTTAAAGGTGGACGCCTAGAGGATGATAAGTAATGTTTTATTAATTCAAATAAAGTAATACTGAGAGGTGGCGCCCCTTGGAGGAAATTGAACAGTTTCTTGTGAGGAGTTACAGATTGCTCCATTTGCCATTTGAGCTTATATATTGATGCTTGGAGGAGAGTTGATTAGCTTTGGAAAATATTGTAAATTTTGTTGATGTTGTAGCTTCGGCTACATACTTCCGCCTTGCTTGTTGAACAATAAATTTCATATAGCCTAACAGCTATTTATTTATTGCATTTATTAAAGTGAAGAGGCGCTTCACTTGGCAACATATTATAATTCATTTGGGCCGACTCTCCTTGTAATTCGCACCATTCATTTGGAAATTCATTTCTTTTGTGGCCGACCTTGTTCATGAAGAGGTGCGACCTCTCCTTCACATTGTTATATATGAGATCAAGTTCATTCAAGTAATTGGCATTCCCAAAAGAAGTTCGCACTTGACCAGCAGATCATCATCTTGTTGCAGCAGATCGAATTCAAGGAGAAACATACTCATTTTGTATCTTCGCATCTAAGAGAGGTGTTATTATTCATTGTATCAAATTTGGCATTGTCTTGTGCCTGAGTTGTAAGCAGATTTCTGCTCTTATTCCTTGAATATATAAGCGATATATTTGTTGGGTTTTCCTCCCTCGAGTAGGAGGGTTTTCCCAGGGTATCTTGTGGTGTTCATTGGTCTTATGTGTCGCATTTTCTGATTGCTTTCATTTCTGATCCTAAAAACTAACAAAGTTATGCTGCTGAATTGATTTCAGAACCCGACTAAGGGGGAGGTTAGTATTTTCACACCATCCTTCGGGCCTGAAACTATGGTTACCTAGATGGTCAATTGAGAGTGTGCTTCATTCAAAAGTGCATATTGGGCTTCATCGTTGAAGATTTTTGGTGATTTCAATCAATTTCATGTTTGCTGGTTTTGAATGGCTGTAGCAAATTTTCAATCACAGCTCTTTGAGAGATTTTTAATTCATTGTGGGTATTGAAGCTAATCATTTCTATGCTAAGGGTGGCCCTATTAACAAAGTATCAGATTTTATCTTGAAGTGATGAATTTTTTAGAGAGGTTGTACCATGTTGGGAAGTGCTTAGGGACTCGTGCATAATTAATTTGTGAAATTTGCATGTAGTTTCTTGGTTGGGAATTGGGTGCCTTCCTCCTTAGATGCATTTGCAACTTGTTTCAGGTCTTTTGAAGGAGTTTTGAAGAATTGGTGAGCAATTTGGTGTGTTGTATTTGCTGGTTGAAAATTACAGTTTGCTGGTTCATTATATCAGATTGATAATACTTCTGATTTTGGTTTGTAATTCAATATTTGAGTAGATTGGGAGTTGGAGAAATCATCTCCTTTCATTTAGTTTTGAGTCTAAAGCAAAAACACTTGTAATTAGCAAATTTTTGGCATTGTAAGACTATAAACAGTAGTACTATTCTAGTCCTTTATTTCTTGCATTTACTTGTGTTTATTTTCAAACATCATAATCTCTGGACGGTTTACCGCCAGTGTGGAGAAATAAATAATTGTAACTCTCATATCTCTCCCACTGCTTCAATGGCGAATCCCCACTGTTGATTTCTCATGGTCGGATCACCGCCTACATTTCATTTTCAGCTTTGTATTTCAGATCAGATTACTGCTAACGATCCCATCACCGTAAGCTATCACCTCGCCTTCAATAGGATCTTGGTGAACGTTACTTTCAGTTTGATTATCTTTGGGGAGCTAACGCTAACATTTGGCGTAGTGCTGGTTTGTGTTGTGAAACATTGAGAAAAAATTAAGGGGCACATTTCATAATGCAAACTATGCTTAGCAGTTGGGCGATGAGGAGCTCAGAGTATTTCATTCCAGTTCTTCATTAAGGTTAGAAGAAGTAATTTTCTATAATTTTAATTCATGAACAGCAGATTATAAAAAAAAAAATCACTATGGGTAGTCTTCTTGAATGAATACCAAGTGTTTGGGTTTATGTCTAAGCAATTTATGTTATGATTGAAAAGGAAATATTATGCAAATATGTTTCAAACCGTTTGGTGAATTATTATAAACAAGTCCATTCCTAAACTATTCTCTGGGGAATGTAATCAAACTGTTTGACAAAATGCCTATGTTTTAAAAATTGTGAAAATTTTGAGTTTGGTAAGGAATATCCTAGTAGGGGTTCTTACACCAATGTTTACAAAAAATATTATTGCTTATTTTGAGAGGCAAGCAAAGGAGGCTATAATAGAAGAAGTGAGCATTGGATTGGATGATATAATCACTTGCAAACAACCATGGGAACCTGGTCATAGATGCCTTGGGAAAGGCAAAGCACATCTTATTGAGGTCCTATCTGATGATGAGGAGATCCCGAATACAGACTCAGAGAGTGAGGAGGAGCATAAGGATCAGCCTCATATCGAACTTAAGGAGCATGATGATACTCAACAGGTTACCATTGCTTCACTTTTAGGGGTTCCACGATACCATTCCTTTAGTATGAAGGGAGTTTTGAATGGACAGCGAGTTGTATGTTTGGTTGACAGTGGAGCCACACATAACTTCATTGATGAAGGGTAAGTGACTAGGAGAGGACTTCATGGAGAGGAGTTTCCAGGATTTCAAGTGACAATGGTCGATGGGTTTGGCATGAGTTGTACCAGAAAAGTCTCACA
Source organism: Sequoiadendron giganteum (assembly GCA_007115665.2). Lineage (NCBI taxonomy): Eukaryota > Viridiplantae > Streptophyta > Pinopsida > Cupressales > Cupressaceae > Sequoiadendron > Sequoiadendron giganteum. The sequence continues at coordinate 394,020,531 of CM021102.1, read as the reverse complement.
ACCATAGTTGGCACACTCGCGAAAAAATCACCGAGTTTTCAAAAACTCGCGAGTTTTTTCCAAAAACGAGTTTTTTTGAGGTTTACTCGCCAAACTCAAAAAACGACTTTTTTCGAGTTTTTGAAAAAACTCACAAGTTTTTAGTGGCGAGTACTCGCCAAAAACTCACGAGTCCGACAGAAAGACTCGGCTACGCAGAACATAAAGTCAAAAACGTCTTTTTTATGTTTCATTTTCTTTCGAAATTGCATGATACTTTGTGTGAGGAGCTAAAACCCGCCCCCCCCCCAAGCAAGGAGATATCATTTCCAACGATTTTCCATCGAGGAGAGCAAATTCAAACACCATTTTGTGAGGATTTTGAAGAGAAATTCGATTCACAGGTAGGGTTTTTGTTTTTGTTTTTGTTTTTTGTTTTTGCTTAATCATTTTCTTTCATTCTTCTTGCAAAATACTCATCCCAAATTGAAAAAAAGTCATGATAGAGCAAAAAGAAAAAAAAAAATTGCATTTTGAATCCAAAAAACAAGATTCATCACAATCTTTTGTTGATTTTTGCTGATTTTTTTCCATTTTTTTCACTGTTTTATGAAATTTTCAGACCTAGGTTCATTTTTTGTGTAGAATGATAAGATTAGTTAATAATGTTAATTTATAATTCATTTAAACACATTTATATCAATTTAAATCAAATTTAGCTCTATATCTTTTAAGTTTTAAATTTTTAATGATTTAGGTTGTTTTTAAAAAAAAATTGTATTAAAAAACTAATATGTTGTACATATTTTTTGTGTGTGTAGATTGATCATTGATCATTGAATACACACTATAATGGCTTTTGGCTCTGGTTCAGCTTCAGGTTCCGCCCCCGCCCCATCAAGTTCCACCCTGCCTACACCATCATCGTGGGTTCCAGGCACTCGTCCTGCAGGGGCTAGAGACCCTACATGGAAGTATGGTGTGAGAAGGCACATACCTAGAACAGTTGTTTGCAGTGAGTGCAAGAAAATATATCATGGAGGCATAAATCACCTCAAATACCATCTTGCAGGCATTCCTCAGCGTGATGCCAAGCCTTGTGAGCAGCCCAAAGAAGAGATTAGAACAGAGATGCTTGCACTACTTTCAATTGCCGAGGAAAGAAAAATGCAAAGGGAGAGGGCAAAAAAAGCCATAGCAGCTGCCATAGCTAGTGGACATGCGCATGCCCATGGTCAGACTCAGGAGCATGGGGCTGAGCACATGGAGATAGAGTCAGATGAGGAGGGAGATATTGGCATTGTGGGCTCTCTTCGTGGTCCACGGATTTGCATTCATAGCACAGCCACAACTGTACTGTCCTCTAGGCCCCCCGTTTCCTCTAGTTCAACTTCGACTAGAGTGCCAGTGCCACCACCACCTTCACGCAACCCACAGAGGTTTTTTGTGCCTCAAAACACATCAGGAGCACAGGTATCATTCGAGGCTACAGGGTGGAACAAGAAGGTGCATCAACATGCCGACTCGGCATGTGTTGACTTTTGGTATTTCAATAACATACCATTTAATGTGGCGAGTAGTCCCTATTGGCACAATATGGTCACTGGATTGACAGTTGCGGGAAAAGGCTACAAGCCACCTTCTCGCAAAGATTTGAGTGGGAGGTAAGTGAAAGTCAACTTAAATTTTACGCTAAGTTTATGTTTATTTAAATCAAATTAATTTATAATTTATTATTTATGTTGAATTCAAGCTATTTTTTGTTTAAAACTTATAATTTTGTACTTATTTAATTATTTTACTTTGTACCTACAGGTTGCTCACAAATGCAACCCAAAGGGCAATGCAAGTGGTTGAAGAACAAAAAAATAAATGGAAGAAATATGGCTGCTCCATTCTTTCTGATGGGTGGACGAATGGGAGAAACCGCACCATCATTAACTTTTTGGTTGCTTGCAAAGGTGAAGTTGTGTTTTGGAAGTCGATAGATGCTTCCAACAGGATAAAAACTGCAGATACATTGTGTACATTGTTGGAAGAAGTTGTGATAGAGGTGGGGATTGCTAATGTGGTGCAAGTTATCACAGATAATGCAGCAACGTATGTGGCAGCAAGAAGAATGCTTGAGATTAGGCATCCATCACTCTTTTGGTCACCTTGTGCGGCCCATTGCCTTGACCTTCTTTTGGAGGACATAGGCAAACTTGTTTGGGTGGCACCAATTGTAGATGATGCAAAGAGCATCACAAAATTTATCTACAATCACCCTTGGGTTCTTAGCTTGATGAGAGATCATACGCAAGGGAAGGAGTTGGTGAGACCAGGTGCCACAAGGTTTGCAACGATTTTCATAACGTTGCAAAGCATTTTGGATTCTTTGGGCTCTTTAAAACAAATGTTTGTGAGTCAAGCATGGAATGACTCCTCATATTCAAAGAAGCCCGAAGGAGAGAGAGTTGCTACAATAGTCTTCGACCCCTTGTTTGCACAAAAAGCTACAGAGATCGTGAAGGTAACTTCAAAACTTTGATTTTAATTTTAAACTAAAGTTGAATATAAATATATATATTTTTTAATTTAACTTTAAGCCTTTCATTATAAGTTTCTAACTTTGATCTTTTTGTATTTTTAATCTAGGTGTCAGAGCCCTTGGTAAGAGTCCTTCGCTTGGTAGATGGGGATCAAAACCCCATGGGATATATTTATGAGGCCATGGATAGGGCCAAAGAGGCTATCAAAAGTTACTACATGGGGGACAGCCTGAAATTTGATCCCATATGGGAAATTGTTGATAGGAGGTGGAACAATCAACTCCACCAACCCATCCATGCAGCAGGGTACTTCCTCAACCCTTCTTATCTCTTCTCAGAGAGTTTCTCGGATCCTAATGGAGAGGTTATGGAGGGACTCATGACATGCTTTCAGACGATGGAATCTGAGGTTGCAGCGAGAGACCACATCGTCAACGAGTTGGATATGTACAAGGAAGCAACTAGTAATCTCTTTTCTTCGGAGCTGGCTATTAGAGGAAGAAACACTCTGCCACCAAGTATAAAATTGGGAGTCTTTAACTTTTAAGTTTATTTCACATGCATCTTATAATTTGATAAAATGTGTTTTGACTTTTGAGTCTTTGACTTTGTTTTCTAACTCTTCAATATTTAATTAATTTGCAGAGGTTTGGTGGAAAAATTGGGGTGGAAAAATTGGGGTGGAAAAACCCCACATCTTCAAAAAATTGCCCTCCACGTATTATGTCAGCCCTGTAGTGCATCCAGTTGTGAGCGCAATTGGAGCTTGTTCAAGTCCATTCACACGAAAAAGAGGAACAAGTTAGTACAAAAGCGCCTCAATGATCTTGTCTTTGTGCAATACAACCTTCGGTTGCGCACAAAGAGAGTAGAAGAAAAATCACTAGATCCTATTGATTTAGATGAGATAGATCCTTATAGTGATTGGACAGGGCGAGATGAGCAGCCTCCATTGTTTAGCGCAGACAAGATCCTTGACTTTGAGAGACAAGCAATGGAGGATGTGGGTGCATCAAGAGATTAGGGTTCGAGGACATTCCTAAGGATATGGATGAGATTCAGCCAAAGCCACAGACACAGCCTTCCATGCCAGCCGAGGAGCCAGTAGCAGTAGCACCGCAGTGCGATCACCGCCACCACCACCACGCACACACAGGAGGACTAAAGGACCCACCCCTTCTTCCCTAGCTGCTGCTAGACTAGGGAAGAGGAAAACCTAGCATGTTGTATTTAGTTATTGTTTAGTATTTGCTTCTAGTTCTAGATTTATTACTTTCATGAATCAGACTTTCAGGCTTTTAGCCATCGGGATTCCGCATAAGAATGCGATTTTGTAATCAATTTACATTGAAGTCAATCAAAATTAATAGAAAACACTTTTGTACTCATTTATGCATTCATTGGATTCATCTTGTCATTGAATTTTGCAAAAAAAATGTGTTTCTAATGAAATTTATGCAATTTTTTAAGTTCCCGAGTTTTTTGCCAAGTTTTTTAAGAGTTTTAAAAACTCTCCAATTTTTGGCTTGGCGAGTTTTTTTCTTGGGGCGATTTTTCCAAGTATGCTCACAACTAAGCATACAGATGGGGGATTACACATTGACAGATGACTTCTATATGCTTGGTCTAGGTGAGATAGATGTGGTGCTAGGCATCCAATGGCTTTAGTCTCTTGGGAGGTACGTTCAAGATTTTTAGAGGATGGAGTTGGAATTCATATCGGATGGAAAGAAAATTGTGTTGAAGGTTTTATCAGATGGGAAGCCTAGAGTGATTTAATTAGGAGGATGGAGACACTATTTAGACATGGAGATATGGCATGGGCAGCTCAATGCTACATTTCATATAAATCTCCTTCTAGTGATACGCCACATCCTCATGTGGATATTCAGAAGGTTTTGGATAGGCGCAATATTGTGTTTAGTGACATACATCCTAGGTTACCTCCTGACGTGGATTTGAGCATGTTATAGAGATGGAAGAGAACTCTAAGCCCATCATTACAACACCATACAAACATCCCAAGCACTTCAAGGAGGAGATAGAGAAGACAATTAAGGAGCTGCTTGAGATGGGACATATACGACCTTCATTTAGTCCCTTTGCTTCTTCAGTAGTTCTGGTGAAGAAGAAAGATGGGACTCTACGGATGTGTATTGATTATATGGCCTTGAATAAAAAGTCCATAAAAAATAGGTACCATATACCCAGGATCGATGAGCTTCTAGATGAGCTACACGGGGCCGTGTATTTCTCCAAGATTGATCTTAAATCAGAATATCATCAGATTCATGTTCGAGCAGAAGATGTTCACAAGACAGCATTTAGGTGCCATTTTGGGCACACTTAGTTTCTTGTTATCCCCTTTGGACTCACTAACACGCCTGCTACATTCGAGACTTGTATGAATCATATATTTAATAAGCAGTTGCGTAAGTTTGTTTTAGTATTCTTTGATGGCATCCTAATATTTAGCAAATCTTGGGAGGAGCACCTTAGATGAGGTACTTGGCATCATGGAGGCTCAGTCATTGTTTGCTAAGGCATCCAAATGTGAGTTTGGACTACAAGAGATTCTCTATTTGGGCCATGTGATAGGGGCTAATGGTGTTCAGGTGCACAAGGAGAAGATTCGAGCTATACTGGATTGGCCACCTCCAAGGAACATTTCCGATTTGCAAGGTTTCTTGGGATTATGCAGTTACTACAAGAGATTTGTAAAGGGGTTTTCACAGTTGGCAGCACCTCTTACAGATCTTACCAAGATGGGGGCATTCAGTAGGACAAATGAGGCATAGGCAGGATTTGATCAACTCAAGGATGTTATGAGTTCTTGTCCTATGTTGGCACTACCTGATTTTACTCAGCCTTTTGTCTTGGAGTGTGATGCTTCAGGAGAAGGCCTAGGAGTCGTATTGATGCAGAATTGTCATCCCATTGTCTATGAGAGCAGGAAACTACAGGGTGCAGAGAAGTTATATTCCACCTACCATAAGGAGATGTTGGCCATCATGCATGCATTGGCCAAGTTCAAACTGTACTTAGTGGGTGGCAAATTTGTGGTTAGAACAGACCACAACAGTTTGAGATACTTCTTAGGGCAGAAGGACCTTAATGAGGGACAACAAAAGTGGGTCAGTAAGATACAGGCCTACGATTTTGACATTGAGTATGTTAAGGGCAAGAAGAATGTTGTTGTCGATGCTCTTTCTAGGAGACCTACCCTTTGCTCTTTGAGTGAGATATCAGCAAATTGGAAATCTCAACTTTTAGTTGAGTATTACAAGTCTACATTTGCATGCGATCTCATGGATGGACGAATTCAGGATGATAGATATCGAGTTGTGGATGATGTGATCTATTATAAGGATAGGATATTCCTAGTACCTGAGTCCAAGCTCAAACAGCAGATATTACGAGCCATTCATAATACACCTACAGCAGGGCATCTAGGTTTTTTCAAAACCTACAGACAGATCAGAGAGAGATTCTCATGGAAGGGTCTCAAGGATGATGTCGTGCAGTATGTTAGAAAGTGTTTGACTTATTAGCAGAACAAGTCTAAGCATACTTTCCCAATAGAACTTTTGCAGCCATTGCCTATTCCAGAGAAGAGGTGGGAGAGTATATCTATAGTGTTGTACCCCAAATTAAAAAATTTGCTACACTTAGGCATTCTGAAGAAATGAGTCAAAATCTTGTTAAATCTGTCAAAAAGATCAAAATTGGGGTTTGCATGTCTTGCATGAGGGTCAAAAACTTAGAATTTTCAAAATCTGACAATCTGGGTCGGCTCAGAGCAACCAAATCAACAATACCCAGATTTCAATTTTTCGGTCCTAAATTTTAGGAAAATTTATATTTTTAGCAATTTTCTAAAAATAGAAACTTTCTTTGGGTTTTTTTGGGTTTCTTTCGAAACAGATACTGGCAAAATTTTCTAAAAATAGAAAGTTTGGCTTCTAGGGTCAAGACTGATTTTGATTGGCTCAAAATACTTCCTCATCAGGTTGGTGCAGTCAGAATCACGAAAAAGATCAGTTTTGCCCTAGTGGGTCTATTATGCTTTTTCAGGAGCACCAAGGTCATCAATGGAGGTCAGTCAGCTGCCAGGTGTCGGAAATCAGACATTCAAGCATTGAACTGAAGCTGCTAATGGCGAACGTGCATGAAGAATGAGGAACAGAGAAGGGAAGCTGTCAAAGTTGAAAAATGTGAAATTTTCACTAAGTCTACCAAGCCTAGGCGCCCCTGTCAAGAATAGGCACCCAAACACCCATGCCTTACAAAAATTTCATATCCGGCAATCGAGGCCAAGGCAAACATGCCAAACGAGGGAGAAATTTGAAAATCTCAGAAAATATTCTAACTCTGCTAGCCATGGGCGCCCCAAAAGAAGATAGGCGCCCAACTTTTCAGGAGGACAAATGATGGAATTAGGGTTCATGCTCCCAGGCGATGTTGTTCAGATTCTTCCCAGCTTCACAGTGAGCCTGATAGTGCAGTCACCAAATCAATCAGTCGGTCGGAATCAAAGATTGAACAAATGAGATTAAACTAAGAGACAGAATGCAAACCGTGAAAATAATGAAAAATATTCCCAAGTCTAGGAACTCTGGGCGCCCTAGGTGGCCAAGGGCGGCAAGCCTTTTGAAGGACTAATCCAACAATTAGGGTTTGCAGATATGTTCAATCGCTTCTTTTTTCTGTCAACTTCGCAGCGGATGTCTTTGTCAGCTCATCGGATCATTCAACCATCGGCAAACTCAGATCGAACAGGGGTCGTGACAAGAGGTTTTCAAGCTCAAGGGAGAAAAAGAGAAAAAATTGTCTAAGTCAAGTAAAGATGGGCACCCCAGAAGGAGAGAGGCGACCAAGTTTTTGAGGTGTCATGAATAAATTTTCCATAACGTGTCCAACATGACTTCTTCCAACTTGATCAAGCTTTCCAATGAAACCATCAGCACACTCGTCGAAGGTTGCAGGCATCAGATCTGAAAGGCTGAACAGAGGGAAAAACGTGAGTAAAATGACAGAAGTCAAAAGCAAGGATGAAAATATCGGAATAAAATCTAACTCTGAGGAAGATAGGCGCCTCCAATCAAGAAGGGCGCCCAAGCTTTTGGAGCCTCAAAACAACTTTTTCAAAGATGTAGTATCCAAAAGACCCTCTCCAAAATCTTCTCAGCTATCCAGTGAATTTGACAACCAATCGATCTGATCAGTTTAGCTCGTGAAATCATGAATTCATCTGAAGGTCAGAAAACAAGCAAGAACTTGAAGCTCATAAAAATGGCTAACACTGATGAAGATGGGCGCCCCTGGAGGAGATAGGCACCCAGCATTTTAAGGAGTCAAATGATGTTTTTGTTAAAATTTGTCTCCAAAACAATGTTGCCAGATTCGATCAGGCTCTGTGATGAAACATTCAACTCGTCTGTTGGATCAATCTGGAAGCCGAAAATCAGGATCAAACTAGGGTTGAAAATCAAGAAGAAGTTGAAAATGGTCGAAAATTGACTAAGTCTGAGAAGGATAGGTGCCTCTAGCCAAGAAGGGCGCCCAAAGAGCCTTGCCTTAGCCGAACTTTTCAAATTTTCAAAATTTGAAGAAGAGAAAAATCGTCCAATTACAATGCATAAGCTGAGGCTAAGGTTTTGAAGAGTTAGGGCAAAAGAAAGCTGATTTTCTCAAAGCAAAACTTATTTAAGACGCCTTTGTCTTTCATTTTTCATTATTTTCTTGCAGGTGGCGTCCAAGGAGAAGTGGAGCAGCAACTTAAGAGTTTTTCTTTTCAAGATTTGAGAGCTCAAACCTTCTGATTTTTGCAAGTTCTTCATAAATTTTCAAACCAGTATACAAGGAGGCCTGCTTTTTCATGCTTTTTCATCCAAAACATCAATTCTATGAAGGAGGTCATGGTTTTCAATTTTCAGCAAGCTGGGTTTTATTAGTTCTATCTTTTGGATAATTTTTGAAGAAATTTTTCAAAGTTGCAGGAGTTGCTTTTTCTTCGCATGTCCTAGAGAACATCAAATTTTTCAACTTCTAATTTTTTGGGTCCTTCTAGAACCTTCTTCTGAACATAACCCAGATCACAGCTTTTTCAGAGAATCAGAGAAATTTCAAGTTGCTGCTTTTTCAATAAGACTTCAAGATTTTTAACATATGATCAAATGGGTCCATCCAAAATGTTCTTCTGAACAAAACCCAGGTGCCAGCTTTTTCATGCTTTTTCGGAGGAAATTAGGATTTACTGCTCTTTCAATCTAGACTCTAAACTAAAAATTTTCAAAAAACTAACGATCTGGGTTTGCTTTTAACGAAACTCTGAACAAAACCCATATCTCAAAATAATTTTGAAAATTTTCATCCATTTGAAAAAGAAAATCAGCAAGCTAAAAATAGAAAGTTGCGCAAAACTTGTCTGAATATAGGCAAGATTACAGTCAATCTTCGAGTTTTGCAGAATGAAGTACATTCCCACTGAGTTCAAGACCACATTAGTACTCTATCATGACTTCATCGAAACAGTTGAAACCGACTTACACCACATCAAGCCAGTATTCAATCTGCGTGCTTTGGAAGACACGGGCAATGTCACCATCAGGCACCTTGGCCATTCAGGACTTCTTGCAACAGCATCCATTCCCTTTTTAGTACAGAGCTTAGAATTCGTAATTGCTTGCATCAAGCATTGCAATCCTGCAGAAAGGGAGATTTCATCAGTGGATGGAAGAATAATTTGCAACCTAAAGCCAAATATGATTGAAAAATGCTTCTCAATTCCACCTTGGCCAAGAAGTGTTACCATCTCTATGGAAGAATGTGAAAGGGTATGGGAGATGCATAAAGAGAAATACAACAAAATGATAGCACAGAAGTGGATGAAGGAAAAACATAAGACGTTACCAAAGAACATCGGGAGAGGAGAGTTTAAGGATGAAATTGCCATAATAATCACTTTGCTCAATCGGATTACTGGCCAAGCGGATGCAACAAAGTTTCAGCCCTAGATGTTTTATGTGATACCTCATATCATGAAGAAAACGGAGTTCTATGATTGGCCTACATTGATCAGTGCCTGCCTTCATCACCAAATAACTGAGTACTTCAATAGGCATGAATTCCACATGATCTCCTACCTAGTCTACTTAGTAGCCTTCCAAAGCAGGGTTTCAGAGAGTTGTTCATGGCAACGATGGCAGTGTTGGAAGGATGAATCTGATTTCCATGATGTCAACAAAGTTCGAGAAAGCAGCTAATGAGGTAAAGATTTCCTAAGATCAATTGCAGATGGCGAAGAAATCTTGGAAAAGCGGCACTTTGTTATTAATAGTATTGACACTCCTACCAAAGATACAATTTCTCGCTTTTTGGCGGATGTGATTGAAATATAAATCAGCTTTCATTTAGAAGCTTTCTTCCTAGCTTTCTTTCTATTCTCGACTTGATTCTTATCCACTCTTTGGAGAAGAGAAAAAAAACAAATGTAATAATTGGCATTTTCTATTTTACATGCTTTCTTAGGTGTTAGATGTTATCTTCTTTTAGATTTAGAAATAAAGCTTGCGAGTTGGTGAGTATTAGTTGTAAAAGCAAGGAGATTTTAAGGTTCCCTACTCCTCTGCTTAGTTATAAATAAGAGTAGCCTTTGCTCATTTTTATTTAACCGTGCTAGTGATAACAAGTTGCTGAGCCTGTTAGTGCCTTCTCATTGTTATTCAGTGTTGTTCATAACTTGCATTGTGATAGTGAAATTGATGAGCTTATTTTGGCCTTCAAGATTGCTATTCAATTTTTGTTCAACCTTGTGCTAAGTGTAAATCTGGTTTTGATCGCATGTTGCATGTATTTTGCTACAACTTGCTGTCCCAGATGTGCAATCTCTTGTGCCCGAAGTTTGAGAAAATAAAGTCTTGTGCTTGCTTTACTGCCCTGATATAAAGTCTCAGATTTCTGTCTATTGTGTTATGCTTATATGATCTCCATTTCAGCTTGCATCGAAATTCAGTAAATGTATGTTGGAAGAAAGTTTATCTAAGTATCTATGTCAGAGAATCAAACTTTGTTCATTTCTAACTCTCTTGCTCTGCGTTTACCTAAGAAGTTAGAAACGTCTTTAGCGTAAGTTAGTTGTAGTTGATAGTTTTTATTAAAGAGAAAACCTCCGCTGCAATGTCAAGAGTTCTATAACCTTGTGTTCTTGCAGCTGAAATAAAAAGATAGGCAAATTAGCATTAGTTTACTTTCTTTTAGCAAACTTAGCAAAAGAGGGAGCTTCCCCTCCGAATTTGAAGAGCAGGTTACTGCACATAACTGTCCATTTCCAAACCGCGTTCCAAAGGTGCGATTTGAAACACCAACATATAGATTTCATTACAGGTCTTCCGGAGGTTCAGGGACAAGATTGCATATTTGTGGTTGTTGGCACGTTGACCAAATGTGCACACTTCTATACTATACCATCTGACTATTCAGCTCTATAGGTGGCAAGGTTGTTCTTTCGAGAGGTGTTTCGATTGCATGGCCTTCCTAAGACCATAGTCTGTGATCGGGACAACAGGTTTCTCAGTGCTTTTTGGCAAAAGCTTTTCCGACTAGTTGGTACAGAGTTGACACCGAGCACCAGTTATCACCCCCAAACATATGGGCAAACGGAGATTGTCAATAAATGAGTTGAGGGTTATCTTCGCAATTATGTTGCGAGGCAGCAGCGTGCTTGCATCAGGTGGTTGTACTTAGGAGAATACTGTTATAATACCACCTATCATATGTCAATTGGCATGTCTCCTTTCAAGGCGTTGTATGGATATGATGCTTTATCTTTCGTAGACTTAGCCTTTGATGTCAGTAGAGCTCCTCAGGCCAAGGAGTTATTGCAAGATACTCAGGACATCCTTAAGGTACTTAAGGATAATATTCAACAGGCACAAAATCAGCAAAAAATGTATGCTGATAGACATCGTGTGGAGAGGACTTCTTAAAGTAGATGACTTGGTTTTCTTGCGCCTTCAGCCCTATAGGCAGAGTACATTGAAGAGAAGTGGTGCGGAAAAACTCAAGCCAAGGTTTTATGGTCCCGTCAAGATTGTTAGGAGAGTTGGGGAGGTAGTCTATGAGCTTGACTTACCAGCACGCAGCAGAATCCATAATGTTTTCCATGTGTCATGCCTCAAAAGGGCATTGGGACAGCATGTGGTTGCTTCTCCAAACCTTCCACCCCTTATGAGGAGGGTGTTTTGATATTAGATCCTAAGTCCATTGTTGATATGAGGGAGCGTAAGTTGTGGAACAAGGTAATCAGAGAATATCTCATCAAATGGAGAGACTTGCCATTGGAGGATGCTATGTGGGAAGGAGAACAGATACTTCAGCATCCTAATTTGCGATTGCTTGAGGACAAGCAATCCCAAGAAGGGAGGACTATAATGTCCCCATTCTCGGAGTGATATCTTGAAGACATGAAGTAACTCATTCACCATTACCGTGAGCTAGTCATCCTGGTGAGGAATGTTATTTGGCCATGAGAATCAAAATTTTGATGAGTTGCTTTTGGAGATTAAAAAGGGAATTATCTTTAATGGAAAATAAAATATAATGCTGATTATATTTTATTATTATTTCATGTTCCACTTGCAAAGTCAAAGCAATCTTATAAGAGATAAAGGAGGGGAGTTTTAAAACAAATAAAATATTATTATCCTCCTTAGTTGGTCGGCCCAATTGAATGTTTTGATAAGACCAAATCTGATCTTCCCTTATGGCGGTTCAGACAAGGATGGTTTAAGAAGGCATCAAATATTTTAATATTTGAAATCAAATATGATTTCCTTAAAAATCTGATCCTTCCCTAAGTCAGTAGTCAAGGGCGGTTTAGAGCCTTAAGGAAGAAGGCATTGAATATTTTAATAAAATCAAATCAGATCCTACCTATGGCGGTTTGGTCTAGGGGCGGTTTAGTGCCTTATTTAAGAAGGCATCAATTGCTTTCAAAGGCATATGTTGAATTGATCTTTTGGCAAACATTGTGTTGTAGAGTTTTCTCTTGGCTGGAAGTGAATTCCAATTGATTCAAGGTGGTGTTCCCTTCAAATATTAGTGGTTTGGTGATGACCCCATTTCACCATGAGAGGTGAATTTGCATGGAGTTCATCATGGAACTTAATTGACATGCTTTAATGAAGTTAGGACTTTGAAAGCTAGGGTTTGAAGACTTGTTTTGTTGTAGGTCCAAGGAGGAATTAGGTAGATTGGATTGCATCTTGTCTTCAAGGAACAAATCGCTTCTTTTTGGCATATTGGAGTTTCATTTTTGAAGAGTTTTGCATTGTGGGTTGGCTGGAATTTCATATCTGGTTATCATAGGTTGCTGGTAATCAAGATTCAGACTTGATATCAATCATATCTCATCCTTTTCAAGCATAGGAGGCAAGCTGGGCTACATCACTACCAATTTGAGCTAGGAGAATTCTTGATTTGAGCTATTTTTGCAATATTTGATGAGTTTCAGCATTTTTGGGTTATCTACACACAAGAACAGGGGTATATCAGCTGCTACAGAGGTAGTATCAGTCATATCAGACCACCAACAGTGCTGCTACAGTCTTATTTCAAACAAGGATTGAAGGGTATTTCATCAAGACTACCTAGGGTTTCATTCTTCAATCATTTGGCTAGGGTTTGGTATACATTTTGGCCATTTTAGATGTTGTATGTGATCTGATTCTTAAAATCAGACTATCTGATTGTAAGCTACAACCAATCCTCTATTTGTAATCAGATTGTTCATTCAATAAGAAGCCATCAGCGTTTTCTGGGTATGTCATTCTCATGTTTGATTGATTTATCATTTGGTATTTGTTTCATGTTATACCTTTTCATCTACATGGTTTAATAAACAAACATCTACATCAAAACATTAAGCCAGCTAGGAGAAAAATTTGGTAGAAACAAGGTAGTCTTCTTACAATGGATATGTTATTTTTGATGATGACTGAATATATAGCATATTTAATAGTTTTTGTATTTGCATTATTGTAATCTTTTTGTATTCAAATCTAATAGGAATTACTTCACAACATTTTACAGACTCAATTGATACATTATGTAACTACATGTTGCATGAAATTTATGTTTTTCATAGATAATAAATTGTAATGTCCCACCCCAAATCTGAGTTTTGACTTGCGATTTTTGCTTGATTATTTTCACTTTGACAAATGGAACATTTTGTCAAACACTTTACACACTAGCTGGTATGATTATTTCAATGACTTTGGAGTTTACAAATCACACATTAAACAGCCCACTTATTGATAAACACATACATTTGCATTACTTCAATCTAGATGTTCATTCAAACACAATCAAATGGAATATAGAGCCTCCGATATTAAATTATCTGAGCAATAACAGCAGCAGCAATACTTATACTCAGAAAGAACAGGTTACAATACTCGGTGTATAAATATCAATTTCGATAAGCTCCTGGAATGAATGAATTTTCCTGTAGAATTACTACGCCCAACAAACAAGGCTATACTATGAGTGAAGATTGGCATTGACGGTAGCAGCTATCCCTCACTGAAATTGACGCCAGGCAGGCTCCCACACACCCAGCAAACACCACAAACCTTTTTGCATTAACTCACATCCTCCCAAACAATTTTGTCCACATGTATCTAAGCGCCCAGCTTCCCAATTCTCATGCCTGGCACTGTCACAGCCCCTCCAACAACAACCTACGGCAGGGAGTTAATGGTGTTGTGATTATTGTAGGCCCATGCTCTTAATGAACAGCAGATAATTTATTTTGTGAAGTCTGATTATTCCAATCCTCATGTCCACCAAGGAATTGATTGTATGCACCAGCATCCACAATATGCATCGATAATCTTCTTTCAATCACATGCCCAGGTCCACTGCAAACTCAACACAATCAGCAATAGAATATCTCCATTCTCAACAATCAACAATATGAAGATGCAAAACAAACACCAAGTACAATGATATCCTTCAAACCCTAAACCCAGCTGAAGTGTGAAGACTCCAAACTGAGTATATTAATCACCACAACTGATATTGAAAACCCCTGATAATGGAGTCCAATATTCCTTGTGCCAATGCCTTCAAATCTGAGCTACAATCTTGAGCTCCAAACTGAATTAGATATTAAAATGTGATCACCAAGCAAACCCCTAAATTTATCCAGTAAATTTCTTAACAATCTCTAAAGCGCAATGCACAACCCCTGAAATGGAGTTATCCGCAAGCAGGCTTGGGAGATCTTTCACTTCTTCACCATGATGTCCCTCACGAGGGTTTTCGTCCTCGATGAAGCTTGAGATTTTCAGACTCTCCAATCTTCCTGCAAACCCTTATCAAAAATTCTTCCAAGATCATCTTCAAATGAGCTCACAAATGCCTTTTTATAATTCCCAAACTCCAATGCCCTAATTTGCATTTGAAATATATTTTATTTAATTTCATTTCCCACCTTTCATCCCTTTTTAATTTGGGTGCTATACTTTATATTATAAAATATTCTTTTAAAATAACTTATATCCCCTTTTAATATAAAGTCCCTTTTAATTTAATAATAATGCATAAAGTGAAATAATTAGTTTAACTTTATAATTAACATTATTAAAACTTAATACTTCGAACCATAATTAAACCAAGATAAATCCAAGATATAATTCCACCGTCAAGCCCAAATAATAACACTGTCAACTGACCATACCAGAGACCCCAGTGACTTACTATAAAGAGTATGGATAAAGTGTCTGAATAAGCTTCGAAAAGCACACTACGAGAACCCTGGTAAACACTAAGTTGGGAAAACACCAACTAAGCTCAAAAGGTTGACTGAACAAGTCTGCAATCGCCCTCAAAGGGCCCCCTAACCACCCTGTTAGTCCATGGGGACCAAGTAATGGACTAACCTCTGCAACAGATCACTGCCTAGGAAAAGGGGACATTACATAAATATTTTTAAAAGCTGTTATGTTTTGGTGAGCTTTTGTTGACTCACCTAATCTAAGTCAAAATTGAGTCTACCAAAGTTTTGAGGAGCCTTACAAATTTTCAAACTATGTTGTACCCATATGAAAAAAAATCATATTAAGTCATTTTTCATGTAAAGACCATGATCATCCCCTAACTAGCAAATCATTGAGAACTCCTCATGCCCCTATTTGTTTTTGTGATTTTGAACTCTAACCAATTTCATTCTATAACTGTTAGAAATTAGGATTTTAGGATACTAATCATTATAAAAAAATATAATATAAATAAAATAACAAACATACAAGCATGGATGTTACACATTACACGAGATTACATGGAGAAAACACTTTAGGGTAAAAACCCCCATAAAGCATCATTTTATTAAAAAACTTACAAAAATGGTCTATTCTAACATATACTGAACCTGGGGAACACTTCTCCATACTTCCATATGACCAATAATACCTCATGTGCATTGTGGTAAATTCATTATTAATCTCCAAACTCTCCAGCTCTCAAATGAGAGAGAACCTCCTTAAATATAGGAGAAATGGTGACATAATACTTGAAGGGGTATTAGTTGCACTTATTCAACAACCACCATTCATAAATAATTAATAATATAATGGTTATTAGACTATAATTATTCCAAATGGGATATGCTTGATAAGCATATAATATATAAGGTTTTATAACCTTATATTAAAACAATATATAAATGTTATAAGGGTATGACCTCTAATAACATTGCGTTATAACACTCCCCCTTAATGTTAATAGGAGGCATCACATGTCAATCTCCAAAAAAAAAATGAAGTGCTCTACTAACGTAGGTCTTCTTTGACAGTGATAAATAGGGACACAAATATATGCAAAGATGAAAGCCATGTATTCTAGAATACATGGAAGTCAGTTTGTCATAATTTATAATCCTAATGTTTTAAAAATGATGCTACATATATGAGGTCTTATAAAGATTTTTATTGGAGCTCAAGTCTCCTCAAATCAACCTCACCCCAAGTTCATTACATAATGCCTATAGGACCTGATACAATGTGCCCGTAGGACTTAATACAATGCTTTTATAAGTGGAAAATTTACAAAGAAAAGAACTTTAACAGATGCCCATAGGACTTATACATATAATGTGTTTGTAGGACTTCATAAAATGTGCAGAGGTGTTATGTTATGCCTCTCAGTTTTATATCCAAGGATTTAGCCATCCTGAGGTGTTAAAATGCCTACATGTCTTATTTAATGCTTGAGATGTTATATCTAGAGGTGTCAATGTTATCCATACTCACCCTCAATGGCAACTCCTTATGGCCAAGTATTGAATTGAATATGGACCATATAATGCCTAGAGGTCTTATGTTATACCCATTAAGTCTTACATCTAGGATATGGCTACTAGGTGGTGTCATAGACATACACTCCCCATGAATGGCATCACCTTAAAGCCAACCATTGCACAAAGTTTTTGATATGTGATGGCAAAGAATCCAATATATTTCTTCTTGATCATAGCATACTTTCACTTGAATAGAACCAAAGAGAACTTTTATGATAAAATACTTTCACTTGAATAGAACTAGAGAGAACTTTTATGATGGAATAATTTTGCTTGAGTGAGGTATCTGAATCTCCATATTTTGCGTACATGATTGCTAGGCTGAAGTAACTGTAAAAGCTAATGTAGGTCTCCTTACATCACGCTTTGATGGACATCCATTTCCAATTTGAAGCTATCATTTTGGCAAAGGAATGAAGAATACTGGCATAGGGGTTACAAGTCTAAATTGGATCGACTTTTATAGTTGCCACAATGTTTGCAATGAATTTTTAAGAGATCTTTTTCATGGAGATCCCTGGAACTCTTCCATATGCACTTATGAGACGTCATCTCTATCAGGTGCTTTTGTGAAGAAGTTAATGTGCCTAGTCTTGGTTTTGCTATTCAATATTTATTTAGGCTACTAAATGTGGTATGGATGTATCATGATGAACTACATATTTTGTATCCTCTTTCAAGTAGCTTGTGACTTTTAAAATAGTTTGTTAGCCAATTTTCATACAAAAGTTTCCTCAAACCACAAACTATAATCCGATTCACATCCACTAACGAAACCATTTAGAATAGTGTCTTGAAATGATTGTGTTAGATCTACATGTTAAACAAAGTTTTTTTTTCACGCTTCCTCCCTTTCCTCTTACTAGATACACCACAGTTTAGTTTATCGATTTTTCTTTCTGATTAAGAGATAGCGATGATATCTAGAAAGGGTAGCATGGTTTTGGTGTTCAAGTGATCAGACTCCTGCTTTGTAGATTAGGAATAGATGAAATGAGCCTTTGCATCCTAGAACTGCTTGAAATAGTGCTAGTAATCCTCCTCATTATTGGATAGTTGATTAGTGCCAAGAAAATCTTCCCTCTATGGATTCTGATCAAGAATAGACGGTGTTGGATTTTCCTCTCTTTTTATATCCACAAAAGTATAAAACTGCATCACAGTCCTGTCACTTAAGGTTGACTGATCTCTCCCAATATTTTTTTATCTAAACAAACTACAATTTCGTGGCTTACGATCTCCATAAATTGTCTATTTTTCTACGTAGTTCATAACAAGGTGGCCATTGTCAAATGATACAAAATCATAAGCACGTGAGTGAAATGGAAAGGCTGGGCAAACTCTTGTGCCACAACGCCCCTAGATCTCCACAAACCTAGTGATTGGAATCATGTCAAGGACACATATTAATATCCTATGACCTGATCCATTTTCATTCAATCACAGCACTTGTTATGATGAAAGAATGGACATAAGAAAATAAGATAGTCATAATAAGATAATTTTGTTCAAAAACATGTTCAACATGGTCTTCTCCTCATATAGTCGTGGAAGTTTATAATAAGAAGACTATGGTAGACCTATGATAGGGTATAAAATTTAGATGCTACTCCTCATGGTGGCAAGAGGAAGAACCAGGTTGTGAGTGGATAGATAAAGCAGTGTTTGAATACAATTATTGATGAAAAATCTATTATAAAATCTGACTTAAATGATTTGTAAATCATTTTATATGGTACTTAAAACAGTTGTACAGAATGAAAACAATTCATATGGAGTTTAAAATGAATTGTATGATGTGTGACCAGTTTTATGGAGATTGAATCAATTTGTATGGCCTATACAGTGGTTTATACAACCTGAATATGAGTTTAATAAGGTATTTTAAGAATAACCAAGAGCTTGACAGAGAATTTAGAGATGTGGCCTACCATCGTACATCTTCATATATGACCCTTCATAATGTATTAAGAATGAGAGTCCTATATTAGATAAGGATATATACAATTTGAGAAGAGGAGGCTTTTAGTGAAGCTATAATATTAGAAAATCATTGTATTTAATCAACACAATTTTTTTTCTAAAAATGTAGCTATTATTAAAAATATGATTATAGATTTTAAATGTGATAAAATTATCTTTTAAAAAATAGTCTTAAAATTTAGGAAGTCGTTGAAATATTGACAAAAAAAATGACACTTGATATTAAGTTGGATAGGATGACTTAATTTTATTGAAAGACTGAATTCTAACTTGCATTCTATACCATAAAACATCAAGATTCTTAGAATAATAGAATAATTTTGAATTAATTATATTAAAAAATATAATACCCAAAAAAGTAAATATCATACATTACCAAATTATGTATATGTAGTTGGAATTCTCTGGAGTGAAATCCAACCTTGTTGGAATAAATCATGTTTAAATAATGACCTATGAAAAATGGATTCCTATCTTTCTCAAATGAATCTGCACCTTTCACAAATCTTAAAAAAACTTCTTGATAATCTTAATCCAAACATGATGATAGAAGTAATTTAGTAATTAAATTGAATTTACAAATTAAAATGATTAATACAACCTAATTGGCTTTGATACCATGTTAGAAATTAGGATCTTAGGATGCTAATCATTATAAACATATATAATATGAATAAAATAGAAAACATACAAGCGTGGATTTTACACATTACACAAGATTACATGGGGAAACTCTTTCGGATGAAAAAAACCCATAAAGCATCATTTTATTAAAACACTTAAAAAAATGGTTTATTCTAACATATACCAAACCTGAGGAACACTTCTCCATATTTCCACATGGCCAATAATACCTCATGTGCATAGTGATAGAATTCACTATTAATCTCTGAATTCTCCATCTCTCAAATGAGAGAGAACCTCCTTAAATATAAGAGAAAGGGTGGCAATACTTGAAGGGGAATTAGTCACACCTATTCAACAACCCCCATTCATAAACAATTAATAATATAATGGTTATCAAACTACAATTATTTCAAATGGGATATGTTTAATAAGCATCTAGTATATAAGGTTTTATAACTTCATATTAGAACAATATATAAATGTTATAATGGTATGACCTTTAATTACATTATGTTCTAACACTAATGAAAGAAGCTTTCAAATGCATCGAATGAGGTGGGTATCATTAAGACCTAACTTGATTTCAGCTATTACGAACCTTGATTTCCTTAAGGGCACTTCAACAACACATGAAGACTCTTCAAGAAGTATTCATTTTGTATTAAGCTGCTTGAGCGCAATAGGCAATCAGATATCAGATGTATGATAATGTACAGATGTCTAATAATGGAGAACTAGATATCTCAAAGCCTTCTTTATTGCATATCCTAGGTGGAAATGCCTTAATCTACCAAGCGCCCAAGGATGTACTTGTTCCTTGAACTATAATATATCAGGACAAATTTTGTTGCACTCACATTATCTTCAATGTTCTCAATGTTATGATTTGCAAAGTTGTATCTGTATATTTTAATGCTTCTTAAAGGTTTTAAATTTTTTGGATTTTTTAAGTGTCATTTTGGGAGGTTTACCTATTTCCCCAATTAAGTTATTGTTTGGAATGTGGTAGGCAGAATCATCTCTTATTTTTAACAGGAACTATGGCCATTTGTATAAATATATAATAACTTCATTTCACTTCACTTTGAAAAACAGTGCAACATGGACAAGAAGTCAATTAATTATTAATAGGGGTATGTAAAAATTTTATAAGCATAATGTTAATATTTCACATTTCAAAGGTTGCTCACATGAGTCGAGCAAAGAAAGAAATTGCAGGCATACACAGATAGTCTATTTTTTCTACTATGTTAATTACGGTAAATTATCTTATTTATTATGAAAAAAATAGAGGCCAATTTTAAGAATAATGAATACTAAAGAATAAATTAGGCATCAATCTCATTTTCCAAATACCTGATGAAGTTGCTCCACCTCTTTCAATGCTGAAATCATGCGTTGAACTTTTCTACCTGCATTTCTATCCATCGTGTAGTCTAGAGAGCCTACCTGCACAGAAAATATTTAACTTGTATACTGCGCTTATACCAATTTCTAAACCTTCTAGTAATGCATAGCTTGTGTTCAAAATTCTTAAAGACCAAAGTAATTCTGACAAGAAACATAAAGCAAATAATAATGCACAAAAAAAAAAAAATAAGACACCATGAGATGATTAGGCTCAACTCTCAAAATACAACCTAAGAAAATAAAATTACAGCTAAATTTCCAATGATGGATTTACCAAAAGAAACATGTGCAGCAAACATGTAACTACAAAATATTCCTGCAAATTGAAGTTCAGTTCCCTGAATCTACATTTACTTACATATATCAATTCAAAAAAGCTTTAAAGAGCACATTCATGTGAGTGTTCTGCATAACCTTTAAAAATTAATCCTCAATCAACAGAATATATTCTATCAATAACCTTGCATATTTCCTTTCTTCAATTTGTACAGTATTTAAGAGCATCCCTCCCTCTTCCCTTGAGCGAGGAGTACTCGATCTGTTCCCTCCTACTTTACGAGAAAGAGCCACTGTCTGTTTCCAATACAATAACTCATGTCTAATATTTAAATCCATAGAGCAAGGCTGTAACAGTGTAGGCTTTAATAGATACAATCGACAATGTGACTGTCAAATGCTTAAGTAAAATAGCCTATGGGACTTTATTTAATAGAATACACAGAGCATGAGTATGAGGAAGCTCGCTCAAGGTAAAGACCAACTATCAATGAAGGAATGGAGCAATAATAAGGAGTTAATTATTGGTTTGTTAAATTTCTAATTGGACTGAGCATGAATAGTAGAATGTAGTTGAAGACATATACTTTCTCACAAGTGGAACCTGTTGTAGGAGAGTAGTTTTCTCAAAACAAAATCTTCAAAATGCACACTTAAAACCTTAGTGCAGTTGGTCAGGGGTAGTCTGATTTGAACATAAATCCAAAACAGACATCTATAACTAAAGCATGCCTAGCAATACCAGGTTTCACGATGCCATTAGTAGTCCTTTTCCAAGGTATTGTCAATGGGGTTTTAAAAGCAGCTGGCTATTGTTTGTTAGTTTCAGCTGATTTTTTAGCAGTTTACAAAAGAATTGCAGTCATCAAAAAACGATATACAAATAGTCTAAAAGGAGCTTAGGGTTTCAAGCTTTTAGCATTCAAAAAGATTGTGTTTTACTTTTCTGCCCCAGGGTGTGGTAACACCAGTCTACAGATTTGGCATACAGCATTGAGGGTCTATAGATAACTTTGATTAACAAAAGAAGGCAAGCATTGTAACAATTCTCAATGGGTTTCTAGTCATCACGAGATGCCTTATCATCACCTTCACTCTTCATTTTAAGTGCTCTGATTTGATGGTCTGATTTTTCATCAACAGGGATCATATAAAGGTGATCACACCTTAGGACTCCCAAAACACAAAACTTCAAATTGTTTGAAATTAGTTATTCATTCATGGTGCTTAAAATTCTATTGGGACTCAATTTATCAATACCAAAATTTGCTCGAATCCCATCTTCGTAAATTTAGGCCTCATTTTTCCTATCAAATGTAACCAATCTCAGAAATTTTTGTATGGGTCTCCATTTGTTAAATTTTCTTGAGTGTTGTTCTCCATCATCTCCCCTATGCTTATCATGTATTGAAATTTGTAAAGGTCCAAGAAATCCTAAATGTGGAGGTTTTCTATTCAAATCCCAAAGACAGTGCTAAATGTCAAAGTTTCAAAGTTTCCCATCCTAGCATACATTTCCCCCTGTTAGCGTAACAATTAGCACCTCTGGAGTGCGAGTTGGTACGGACAGCTATGCACAGTGCGTAATGACTGCTCTTCAAATTAGGAGGGGAAGCTCCCTCTTTTGCTAATATGTATTCTAAAAGTAAAATATCTAAATCCTATCTTTTTGACTCAATTGGAAGAGGCACAAGGTTAAGAGAAGGTTGCACCTAAGGATTTTCTCTGGTTTCGCAGGTCTTAACTACAACTAAAAACTAAATGCTTTAAACTATCCAATCTCCTCAAGAAAACAGAGCATGAGGAAAAGGAGCAGGAATGTGATTATACGATAAACTTTAGGTACAGATTCACAACGTGAAGGCAAGGTGGCTCAACTATTTGCTTGGCTGGGAAGAAGTTTATTAGAAACAAACAAATATACGATAAACTAAGTACAGCTTCACAACATGAGGGCAAGGTGGCTCAACTATTTGCTTGGTTGAATAGGTTTATTGACACACACATCAAACGATAAGCTTTAGGTATAGATTTGCAACGTGAGGGCAAGGTGGCTCGGCAATTTGCTCATCTAAATTGGCTTATTATTAACATAACATAAGGTAAGCAACTAGGACAACAAATTGCATTGGCGAAACACGCATACAATAAACGATCAAACTAGCAACCCCATTTAACTAAGATTTGAACAAACACCGTAGTAATAACATGAAGGCAAGGTGGCACAACTATTCATTAATATAGTAATCACTCATGAACAGATACAAAATAACAATATTACAGGCAAGGTAGGCTCAGCATATATTGCTATCGCGTGCAAAAGTTAATTACAAATGAGCAAGAAGCTCTTATTTATAGACATCAAAGGTGTAGGCAACCCTAAAATCACCTTGAGTCAACTACAGTCTCGCAAGCATGCAAGATTTTATTGCTAAACCTAATTGTATGCAACTATACAGTTAACTGGAAAGCTACCATCAGCTAACTGGAATGAACTAAACTAAATGGACGTCTGCAACAAGCAAGTCCTTATTGATATGCAAGTTAACTGGAAACTACCTCAGTTAAAGAAGAATGAAAACTCCATCTGTACAAAGGAAATTCAAAAATAGACATGCACGAGATATAGAATAACGAGTTAACTCGGTAAGAGGCATCGAGTTAACTCCTGGTTATGAAGTCTATCCTGAAAAGATGGGACGTCCTGATCTGAAGTTCACTGGCCCTGATCTCAAGCAATTAACCCCTCCATGAGGTTGTTGATTGCATCACCATCTAAAGGTCATCACATGTCTCAACTATCAATTCACTACTTATCAGCAACTCAAGCAATCCTGGAAATCTTTGCACACTTCAACTGGCAGCTCACTAATTGGTAACTCTGGCGGCTCCGTAATTGGAGTGATGGCCACTGTTTCTTCTGCAGCTTGACGCTTCTCTCGTTTTTCACGCTTTTCTCTATGGAAGAGTGTTGCATGATGAAACCGCGAAGTTTAACTACAAACCCTCTGGTTGTGAGAAATGCAAATGAACTTGCCGCACACACAGAATTGCAACGGTATCAACCCTCTAAACCGGCCTTGGAAGACAATCAGCTATACAAGGCATGAAACCATGTGGATTTGAGTGACTACGCCTGTCAACCCTCCGAATGCGCTTGATACAAATCGGTGTAAGCTTTTCTGATGAAATAATGAATTAAGACTGACTTGGTCTTGAATTCGGTCTGCGTGAATTGCATTCTGAAAAACTCGCCTGTTGACTGTAAATATGACTATGTTCTGACAACTTTCTCCGAAAAGGCGAAAATGCTCCTGATGAGGCTAAAAATACCCTGTCAGAGGGCAATTTTCACAAAAAATTCTGAGACATGGGTTTTGTGAAGAAAATAATTCTAAACAAACCCACAACATCAAAAATCCGAAAAAACGCCTTTTAGCTTGTCATGCAAAGACTTCTCCGAAAAAAGCAACTAGGGGCAGCAGGGGCTGCGGGGGCAGATTTTTCCGAAAAAATCTAGAACATGGGTTTTGTGTAGAAGATGTTTATAAACAAACCTAGATCCTTTGTTCTGAAAAATACTGACTTTTACTCCACCATGCAAAGGAATTTCAGTTGAGAAAAGCAAAACTTCAAGAATTGAAGCTTCGAGGTAATTTTTCCTGAAAAATTCTAACACATGGATTTTTTAGAGGAAGTCGTGCACAACCAACCCAAATGATCAAAATTGTCAAAAGTCATCAAATTCTTGGACAAGCGAAGAATACCTAAGACAAGAAAAGAGGAATTTAAGACAGAAGATAGAAGTTTTATGTTTCTGCTTTTGTAAAAATCGCCATGCTTGTTTGAAGTCTATTGATTATTCTGGACCTGTATCTGCAAGGAATTTTGAAAAAAATACTTGTGGTGCCTTCAAATGTTGCTTGCATGAGAGAAAACTTGTTTGCACTCAACTTGCTGTGAGAGAAATGGACGCCTAAATACATATTTAAAGAATTTTGAGGGTTTGGGTGCCAACTGCAAGTAAAAACCCTAATTTGGAAGGAAATTATCTAATTGGACCTCACTTTGTTCGAACGGAAACTATCTTGGAGTTTCAAAAATATTAAAATATTAAAATATTCAGTTTAATTCAACATGCGAATTGCAATGAGTCTCAAAATAGGCGCCAATATTAAAATATTGAAGAAATTCGCCTTTAGCAAAATTGACTACTGAAACTGATAATTTAATATTATTTTATTTGAGTTAACTGAAATCTTTCCTTCTGGGTTGTCTTAGAATACTTTACTGATTTTGAAAAGTCAAAGTTTGACTTTCTAGGTGTCCCCCATCAAAAGTTGAGATTTTTAGCTAGCTTCCTATTTTATAGCTCATTGAAAATGTCACAATAGCCTCTATTGAACTCTGATTTCCAGGTGCCCGGTTGATGCTGGAACTAAACTGAAGAACTCAACGTGTAGCCAGATCAAAATTGATGAAATGTCTGCTGGGAGCTGTGACCTTAGAAAACTGAATCTGGTGCCTCAAAATGAAGGGCGCCTTTCTCAAGGAAATATGTAATTTGTAAGAAATTCCATACTTAGCCATTTTCTTGATTTTGCCATAAATGACGCTTCAATTTGCCGCTGTCGGTGAACAATGACTCCCATTGACTGGAACCAGACCAATCGCGTAGCTGGAAGAATTATGCACCCGATGACTGCATGTGCAAAGCCTGAATGCTAGATTAAGACCTCCAAATGCAAGGGCACCCCTGGCTTGCAGAGGAGCAAAAACAGAAATTAACATGATTTTGCATTTTGTCAATTTCAACCAAGTGCCCTACTTTGACCCTCGCTACCGGGAGTTGGATTGCTCTGATTTGCGTGCTGACGAGCTTGCTGTGCAACTGGAACAACTTGGAAGAGATGTTCCTAGGAGTGATGAAGCGAGAAGACCGCATTTAATGCCTCTAAAAGAAGGGCGCCTTTTTCAAGGCAATGTGTAAATCCCTTAGCCATTTCTCCGCGTGTCCTCTTTTTGTACCGATTCTTTGACTACGAGTGATTGACAAATCCCAAAGACTGACGGATAGATTCACTGAATAGCTAGGAGGATTTCGCACAGGTCTCATGAAGACGACAGTTGCTAGAAACCTCGTCTGACTGGCCAAAAGGCAAGGCGCCCCTAGCCAGCAAAGGTACAATTTGATATTTTCATTTTATACTACCTCTGTTTTACGTGCTTGCTAGAAGTACTATCACGGTCACTCAGCATATCCGACAATCTTGCGAACGGGTGCATCGCAGAGCTGAGCTGAATCAAAAGAGATGCCTTGGAAACGGAACCTGCAAATTCATTCATCTGAGGGCTCTAATTCAAGGGCGCCCCTAGGCTACAGGGGCGCAGAAACTACAAATTTGACTGCCTCTGTGATATATAACTCCTCCGTAACTTCTGCTTCCGCCTTCAATTGTCGGAGTTCCGAGAATCGAATGGACTTGCTTGATAGCTTGTCAGAAAGCTAACAGAAAATCGAAGAGAATGAATGTATTTCCAACCAAAAACAACTGAATCTGAACCTTCAATTTGAAGGACGCCCCTAAGCTACAGGGGCGCAGATTTTCTCTGGACCTGGTAATTTCCTTCATTTTGCGCTCTGTGAACACCGTATCGACTACTGAGAAGACCACATAAAAGCATTACTGCTAGAGACGCGTGTGTGTGACTGTATTTCACCATTTTCACATGTACGGACACTGTAAAGTTGATTTGCACATTGATTGTGCAAGCGTCTCGCATGTTACAAAGTGAAATGTTTCCAGACTTAGAATATTTTTTGCACTTTTCGCCATTTGAAAATCCCCTCCGTCGAGAAGCATATTTTTCAGCATCTTTCATCATAGAATGTTCTGCTTTGAGTTTCAGGCTTAGATTTTGACACCTGGTACTGGCCAACTACCATTGACAACCTCGGAGGTCCTAACTTTCGACTTGAAAAAGTGAAAACTACCCACCAGGCTTAAACTGACTTTTAACTGAAACCGACTTCACCACTGTGATCGTGATGTGAAATAAGCCAATCAAAATTAATTTCAACCAATTCTGACAAGTTTCTATTTTTAGGGTTTTTGACCTAAAAACAAGGATCCGAAAACCCTAATTTTCAAAATTTTCAAATTTTGCCAATATCTTCCTAACATCACACTGACCAAAAGCCCATACTTGATTTGCCCACAAACTAAGTTTTAACATCAATTTTACAAGGTTTAGACCATTTTAAGCAAAATGCCTTAATGAAGCAAAAAATTTGGTTTGGGTACAACACCCCCCAACCCCCACTTTTGCCCTTGTATTTGTTGAAGTTTTGGACCAGCATGTTTTTCCTCAAACCCCCACACTCCAATGCTTTAGACTAGGTCACCGTTTGGAGTCACAGTTTCACTCATCCTTTTGCTTGCATTCCTTGAAGGTTGATTTCTAGTTATCCCCAATTCCCAATCCTTTTCACTATGTTATTTTTCAAATTCATGGTTTCAATCATTCCTTTCCTATCATGCTTTGTGGCATGAGTTCCAAGGTCTCCCCAATCCCCAACTCCTAATATTTCCCTTCATGTAACCTTTGGAAGGGTGTTGTGGAGATACCTTTATTGGTTTGCTTTAGGCATGAGGTATGGAATACTTTTGATCCCCAACAAGAGGCACAAATTCTAAAGTATCCCAAATCCTTGACGATCCTAACACTCTCCAACTCCCACATGTTGCATTGTTCACTTCGACCTATCTCCCTACACAACCCATCACCATTAATGACCAGATTTGAAGCCACGACTACTCCAAGGAGGTTTTCCCACCCAAAAACAGTGGTTCATCTCAAGATTGCAAATTCACACACAATTCAACAATGGAAGATGAGAACACCATGCCGCCATTAATGAAATGCTTGAGTTCTTAACACGAGTTGTTTCCACACAAGCTCCAAGCTAATATTTCAACAAATTTTGTGCGATTTCAACTTCTTCCACATGCAATATTGATGACACCCTTTTCTTAGTTGATTTATGAAGGGATTCAATGACCAAACAAAATGCTATATATACTAATTCATCTTCCAAAACAAAAGTAGGTCAATTTCTCATTTCCATGCAACTATGATTGCAACATCAAAAAACTTCTAAGGTGTAATATCCCCTTTTTTAATCCATTCCAACATTCTTGGAATCTCCAATTTTCTTGGAGAGCACCAACTTCCTTGAAAAGAAACTTTGAGAGCAAACACAAGTTCCCAAAGCCAAGACGTGCACAATTGTACTTTTGTGTGGGAATCCAACATTATTAGAGCACTCCAAACTTCTTGGAAAAGTTCATCATCCTTGGATAGCACAAACTTTTTGTGGACTAAAGTCTCATGCACTTAAGGAATTGGTGGAATTATCAAGCTAGTTTATTTGGATTAATTTAATATTTTCTATAAGACCTTGGGATGATTTATAAGGCAAAATTAATTAAATAATTAAATAATTAAATATTAAAGTTGTCAAAAAGGTCTTAAGGGGTTGAGCTTAGTTGGTCAAAACATTGAGTCGTCATTGTGGAGGCCCAAGTTCAAATCCCAAAAGGACATCTAATGTGGAATTCTAAGTTGTGACTCTTGGTCTTCCATAGTTGGCTTCTAGTGTGGAGGTAGTTTCTAGTGTGGTTGCTCAAAAGGAGCTAAAATTAGTCTCATAGTTGCACTCACAAGAGCTTGTATTGGTTTCATGTTGATGCTCGTATGAGATATTTGTGAACGATTAGCAATTAAAAAAAAAAGTTGTCAAAAAAATAAAATTAAATGACAACTTATATTTAATCATCTAAAAGGTGTTTTAGCTGTGCCGATAAAGTGTCGCTAGGCTCAAGGTGTTGAAAAGTGATCATGAGGACACTTTATGTTATTTTATTAAGGGAAAAAATGATTTTTTCTTTTAAAAGCACTTTTCCAAAAAGCAATGAAAAAGAAAAAAAGTATTTTTTTGAAAAAGCAAAACGCTTTTTCCTAAAATAGATAAGAAAAAGTTATAAAAGGAGAGTTTTCAAAAAAACATTACATTCTTTTCGGAGTTATTTCATTTCTCAAGAATGAACACACATTCATCTTCTCCATTTCCCAAGAATGAAAACCCTTCAAAAATTTGAAATCTTTTAGGACGAAAAACCTCCTAGTTTTCAAAGTAATTTCATCCAAAGATTACCAATGTGCAACAAAAATTGGTTTGAAGATAAAAACCCTCCCATTTTGAGTGGTTTCATGCAGGAACTACCATTGTGTTGAAAGTTGTCGATTGAGTTTCAAATTCAATGGATATTTGGTTTTGGTTTGTGGGATTTGTATAGATTTTTGGGGTTTTGTGTGGATTCAATATTTGGTGGGATTTATCTATTCTAGAAAATTAAAAAATAATAGTGTGGTGTGTAAATTTGATTTTGTGTAATGGTATTTCAATGACCATACAACGTTGAGAAGTGCAAAAATCGGTATTTTAAATTTTTTCAGTTCAAGAATCAATGGAGGTGTCATTGTTGACCAAATTTGATTGGCCATAGTTTAGGGGCCCATGTGAAGGCCATGTGAGCATTGAATAATTTTATTATTTTATGATTATTTCTCCAAATGAAGCGTGGGTTTTCCAAGGAGGTGTTTTTCTTGTGGTTTTGGAAAACCATAGTGATTTTTCTCATTCACAAATCTACAGAGTCAAGCCTTGTCATTTGGGAAGATAGCTTTGGGGGTTTTTGCAGTTGAGATGGGGAGATGCTGTCAAATTAAAGAGAGGATTTGAAGACTCCATTGTTGCATATTTCTATTTGCATAGAGGCCCATGTTTTTGGGAACTAGTGAGCTCCACATTTTGGAAGATACTGAGCTAGTGAAGTCCATGTGAAGGGAGCTTGAGAGCTTCAGTAGAAGAAGGGTTGAAAGAGACCAAGAAGAAATTTTTGTTGCAGGTTTGAAGGTGTGCTACATCAGCAAGAAGATTGGTGATTTCATGGTTTGATTGCAGCACTGATTTCTAATGAAGATTGTAGGCTGAAGGAACTAAAATCAGGTGAAAGAGGATAGCTTGTAGGAGACCATTCTACATTTGATCTTTGCTATTGTATGGCAGATTTATTTCAGTTTTGTAATGGTCTTTCACCAGCCTATGTGGCTGCAAAATAATGTACTTCAGTTATACTTTGTTGTTGTATGATTGTATCAATTCATGAGTTTTTAAATGAAAAAAATGAGACCTTACTTGCAGATTTTTGGTGTTGATTTAAACAATTTCTAAGTTGCATTTTCAGATTGTTGTGAGTATGTGAATGAGGGTTGGTTTCTTACTTCATCATGATAGCATTCAATTTCTCTCCGACGAGATTATGAAATTTCCTGTTGAGTCAGGAATGAGCACCTAGATGCCATTGGGGAAGAAGGTGAATCTATGTGCACATACTAAAGAAAACAAACTAATTCCCTGGAATAACTCATTAAATTTAATTTCTCAATAACACATATCTAGCAAAGAGAAAGCAGGAATTCTGACCTGTATGGACATTTGTCCAAACCACTGCTGCAAGTTTTCATCCTTTACCTTCTTGGACAATACCTGCACTCATATCAACCATCATTATATCAAAGTAAGATTTTCAGCCAAAGAAAACAGATATTTCTGAACATGAATGGAAGGAACATGTTTTCAACTAGCAATTTTACCATGTTATTAACTCCACTATTCAGCTAACTAGAACTATATCAAAGTCCACAAAGGACCAAAGAAGATCAACCTGACTGGAGCACACAAGCCAGAAACAACTAGCAGTGAAAATCTTAAAACATTAATCATTGAGTCCCGTGCTCACAGAAGTGGTTAGAAATCCTACCAAACCAAATAAGAAAGAAACCTTTCAGTACATGTAGGAAGCTAGCAACACATTCCCTGTGTTTTTTTCTTTCAAAATGTACCTGACCAAAAGAAAAATCCCAAGCTGAAAAAATGTATTAAAAGCAGGCATAAATATATGGCAGCAAACATAAATCAGCAAGGTATGTTGAGGGAAAAATGAGTGTCACATATTAACTGCAACTGGACCTCAAAAATATACCAAGGTATAGGCATAAAAATATAACGGCATGAAAGAGAGACAAGATACATTGAAGGAAAAGGCAAGATAAATAATCTAGGCCAGAGAAAACAGGTAAGTACAAGGTTAAAGAGGGATACAAATCCCTAAAGTACGGAGGAAACTCTAAAAAGTTGTGGAAGCCCTGTTGGTCAAGTTATTCAATCCTTAGTTTTCCTATGGTTTCTGTCAACTAACTCGATCTAATGACTCTTCATTCCTACAGCTATCATCTTTCATACAAAGACATCAAAAAGGTTGACTGAAAAGATTGGTTATCCCCCATCTCCTAGAGTCAAGAGTGAGGGAAATGCACACAGCCCACCAAATTTCCAGACTGGACTACGCTGTTGTATGAAGGACCTTCAAAACAGAATTAATTTCGGTAAGCCCTTCACATCTTCAGTGACTATAAATATGGTTTGCATACACAAAGGCAGAAGGCTGATCCATAAAACTGTTATATGCTAAGTGCTGTAGTGGTCCAAATCTGTCCAAGCCAGACACATCCTGTGTATGATGATAAATTTTAAACGGATAGTGATCAGATGAATGCTCAAGATTGCAAATATTTTGGAAGTCAATAGAGGTGATCTGATATATCTAGCATTAATAACTCTCAAGAAAGAATCAAAGCAATTGAGGATATGTGCACATTGTTTGAGCCTGAAACTTGAAAGCATGTGAGAGATATTCCTTCCTATATAATTTTCTGGAAAATGTCCAAATCAACATTGCAGAAGAAGATATCTGACAGATTGAAGACCAGCTTTGCCATAGAAAATTTTGTTTATGCCCATAACTGCATGCCTTCTAGATCGTTAAATGCACTCACTACAATAAAGATGATGATCATGCATATCTTTGATACAGTATTCCACCCTGGGGAGAAAACTGCAAAAGCAGGGAAATAACATGAAACTAAAATTTTAAAAAGTCAGGACCAAAGACAAACATTATGACAAGCTTCATACTTTAGATCCAGAGAAGAAATCAGAAAGTTCCCGCATGCGCTCTGCAGCTTGAGACCTGCATTTCTGCCAGCGATCTTCCTTGTCTTCCAAAAGTTCACCATACACCCGTTTTAACTCAAATTCTAGCTGCAAACCAAGCACATATATACCGCTAAATTTATTATCAAAGATTTACACACTACTACAAACATTAAACTGTTACCACTCTGTGAGTTAGCAAGCAATACATTTCAAACCAGAAGAGTATTGGAGGAAATCTATGACAAGCTATCTTAATTCAATTATAACTTGCTCAAGAAAAACATTATTATTTCAGGATATCATAAGCATTATAATCAAAGACAGGTCATACCTTTGCAGTTTCTAAGAGCAATGACAGCAATACATCTTCATTCACATTATGACTACTTCCCACAGTAATGATTATGTCTCGAATCTTTTTGTTAACAGTCTGCAGTTTACAAAGATATGACATCAAGCAACCCAAATACAGGAATCCTTGAAAAGGGCACATCCAATAAGTACAAAACAATAAAAATCCTTAAAACAGTTAATCAGAAAACAGAAATCCTTGAAAAAAAAGAGGTCTAATTAGTAGCATGGCTAATAATTATATTCTGAAGGTTAAGAAAGGTTATTCTCTGGTTGCATATATAACTAGATTTTCATCAATTACAATCACAACATCAGTATCTAAGACATCGGTCGAGAGTCAGAGACACATTAATAAATAAAGAACCAGGTGAAAGAGGGTTCAATAATAACTTACACATCGATGT
This sequence comes from Sequoiadendron giganteum, assembly GCA_007115665.2. Lineage (NCBI taxonomy): Eukaryota > Viridiplantae > Streptophyta > Pinopsida > Cupressales > Cupressaceae > Sequoiadendron > Sequoiadendron giganteum. The sequence continues at coordinate 393,987,483 of CM021102.1, read as the reverse complement.
AATAGAAGCCAGCGAAGAGTGACATTACAGTTTCTGAGAGAAGAAAGAAGATTTTGAGTGTTATTCATAACATATTCTGGGGTTAAAACACCATCTGACATGAGACCTCTCAAATCGATTAAAAGATCCTTAACCTGAAAATAGAAAAAGAAAGTCATTATCCGATAATCTTTTTTCATTGCTTGGGTAATGTGCATGGTGATGGTTTGTTATTCAATCAACATTACTTTGTTTGACAAGGCTTCCCTACTAGTTAAATATGTACATTTCAATCAAGTTGAAAGTTCCCAGACTTTTTCTTCCCTTAAGAACCTATAACATCTTTGAAATCATAAATTAGTTTTCATAAAAATATTTGACTTGTAAACATTATTCCAAACTCTTCAAGATAGTTTCAATAAACACAATAACATACTACATGCAATTGAATGCATTTTGCAGTTTTCAACTCACCAACAACACCAATAACTTAAATATAAAATAAACAACAGACAACACACCCCAAGTGCTGCATGCTAGGATAATGTTTATAATTCTACTCATTTAAATTCACACCATTTACCTAAAAATTATAGCTTGTGAACATGGAAGCCTGATTGACATAATAAACATAAGGCAGCCACCAGGTAATCTCGAAATTTCAGAAACAAATAAAACAACTTAGTAAGATCTAAGGAGTCTGCAAAAGCTTTGTAGGAGATTGTTGATCAGCAAGTAAAGCAACTTGAGGATGTTGCATCACAAAAGGACAATAGAAGCCTGATTGACATAATAAACATAAGGCAGCCACCAGGTAATCTCGAAATTTCAGAAACAAATAAAACAACTTAGTAAGATCTAAGGAGTCTGCAAAAGCTTTGTAGGAGATTGCTGATCAGCAAGTAAAGCAACTTGAGGATGTTGCATCACAAAAGGACAATAGAGTCATCCCACAGTCAAATAAATTGGGCAAATGGGAATAGAAATTTCCAAGGATGGTTTGGGATCCTAATTTAATAGAGATTATCATTCAAGAAGAGTCAAAGCTATTGGATTTTCATTGCTTGAGGACAAGCAATTTTGGAAGGGCGGACTGTCATGTACCCTTTTTTGAAAAGTTTCAATTAAGGAAATAATATAATAATAATAATTTAAGTTGGCCTAGTAACTTTATTTCATAACATTGTTAAAGGGTGACTTATGTATTATTATTATAAAGTGGGTTTTATATAATGTTCTACTAAAAAAAGTGTTTCTACACTTCTGGAGGGATTTAGACGAGCAAAGGAATTTCAAAATAAAAGTGTTTATAAAAGGAAGAGTTGAGCTCAAAAGAAGACATCCCATTGTCTATTGTTATCAAACCCTTTTCTCTAAGTTTGAGCTCTTGTGTTCATCTCCACGCTTGAAGATGAAAACCATTTGGTATAGGAAATTGTATCAGCAATCTATGTTCTTCCCCATGTATGCCCTGACATTTGCATCCCTTTGGGAGGGTTACTCCACTACTTTCATTTGGGCTTCTTCCTTGACGTGGAAGGTAGTGAAGATTGAACCAGTGGTGGCTCTGTGCGGGGAATTACTACCTTCCTCGTTCTCTTGCTGTCCAAGTAGAGTTGAGTGTTTCTGACAACCCTACTCGTTCTTTCTTCTATAGATGTGTTCAACTTGGTGTACCAATCCACTTTTCCAAGTGGTTGTGAGTCTATTTGATCCACAAAGAATGTGGGGAGAATAACCTCCCTATCATCATCAGATAGGCCCTCAACATCTTCTGACATGTAGTCAGCAATCTATGGGAGCCTAAACCGGCTATAGTTCCTTCTTCATACATCAAACTCATCATCACAGTTGACCCAATAGTCTTCCATGGAAGACTCATGTGATGAGTGTTGCTCAAGATGCGCTGCATAAAGGTCTCTTGGATCATACGACCACCTCTCAATGAGATATTTGAGATTGAGTCTCACCATCTCTTGGCACATGATTTTGGCGTCAGTTGTTGTCTTACACCTGTAGAGTCCCATCTGGATAGGAAAGCTTGCAACTGTCTTCTTCTTTAGGCACAGGTGAGAATGAACTTCGGCCAACTGCCGCAAGAACTCCATGAAAACTACCCTATCTGAGGGGTAGCGGGGCATCATGGCAGGATGACCGTTGTATCCATCTACGCATATATAGGTGAAGGTGGGGAACTGGATGAACCAATCTGCCCAGTCCACCATTGCCTCCTTGGCTGCTGGTGATATATGTATATGCATTTCATGGTCGAGGTCCCTTATAGTGTGCATAATGAAAAGATCATTTATCCGCTTGAAATGTCGTTCTGCTTGAGTAAACTCAAGTCGCGGAAAATGTTCATGGACCTTCTACACACCTAAGGTTCCCACAGTGTTTAATACTCTGAATTGGCCTTGGAAGGCAATCAAGTATCCTAGATAGGAGCACATGTGGAACCTGTGAGCCTCTAAGAACCCGATCATTTGCTAGTGGAGTGTATCACTGATGAGGGTGGCCCAGTCGTAATGCTCTTTGTTGCTAACAATCTTAACGATCATGTAGTACATCCACGACTGAAATTGGTTCCCCTCCTCCTGTCCAGTGACCCGACTGAGTAGAGTGATCATCACTGCATATTCGTCGCGGAATTCTCCTCGCCCAACATTCTTGGGCACGTTGACCTTTTTCACTTTTAGCCATTTCTCTGCCATTCTCAACTGACACTTATCTTTTGCCACTTCGAATGCTCTTTCACATTCTTTCACAGATATGACCTTATCGGTTGGACATGGTGGAATAGCAAAACATGTTTCGACGTCCTTTGGTTTAAGGCTGCAAATCACCCTCCCATCCACTAATTGGATTTCTCGTGTGGCAGGGTTGTAATGCTTAATGCAAGCAATTACAAACTCCACGTTTGTAATGTGATGGGGATTGACGCAGCCTCAAGCAATCTGGATTGCTCAATGTTTTGCAACGTGATTTGGTTCATGCCCTCCAAATCTTCTAAATTAACCTCTAGGTTCTTTTGATGCAATTCTGTGTCTATTGTTTTTAGAAAATCAAGGTACAAGACCATTTTGGTCTTGTATTGTACTTGGGAGAACTGCATCCTGAAAAACTTAAAGATCAACTGTGCACACGACCCTGTTCAAACAACTTCTGAAAACCCTTTAAAATAGCACCTACCGAGAAGTATTTTTTCGGAAAAATCTGACACGTGGGTTTTGTTCGTGCTTCAATGCTGAACAAACCTAGTTCGTTGGATTTTTGAACCTGTGACTTTTTCGGAAAAATCCCTAAGGCAGCAAGTTTGTTGTTTCTGGAAATTTTCAAGAGATGGATTTTGCTGAAAAACTGTGTTGATCACACCCAATTGGTCAGATTTGTGATAACCTGTTGTTTTCTGTGACATGCAAGAAATTTAAGACAAAAGAGAGGAAGAATGGAAGTTATTTGCTGCCCTTCTGTAAAAATAAGCCTCTAGATGCAACCTCTGAGATTTTATCTTTTTGTGCCATTGATCTTCGAAAAATACGAAGAACGGACAAAACCCTCTGTCAGATCTTCAAAAGACGTCTTGGAGAGCAAATTGTTGTTTTAGCCTTCAACCTGCAAAAGAAAATAATGAATTGGGATGCCTATGCTTGGTTATATAATGATTGATGCCTGAATGCATCAAGTATGGGCGCCAACTCATGATTGGGGAGTAAATTGGCCTGATTTGGAGTTCCCAACCCTGATTTCCACTAATTGTGAGACGTTTGTACATGAGAAGCCTTCAAAACTTTTAACTCAAGTCAACAAATCTTGCTTTGACCTTTTAGGCGTCCTTTTTGAGTTTTGAACATTTTTTCATGCTGAAGTGCCTCTGTTGGGTCTTCGTTTCTGGTTGCTCCATTGATCTTGAGTTGTCGCTAATAGATTCACTGCTGAGATAGGGAAAACCTGATCAAGTGTGCCTGGGAGCTACAAAGCTCAAAGACTTAATCTGATGTCTTCAAATCAAGGGCGCCTTTCTTCAGCAAGGGCACTTTTTTCCTCAAAGTTAGTCAATTTCTTGACTATTCTTCAATTTCATCATTTTTGACCCTCTGTGTTCTGATTCGAGATCACTGCTGATTGGTGAGTCTGACGATCTCGCCGAAATGTGGGTTGGATAACCAGGTCAGTCATGGAAAGGATGAATGGTATCTCAGCTCTTGAAAGTCAGTTTAGGTTCTTCAAAAGCTTGGGCGCCTCTATTTGATTTTCATGTTGTCAACCTTCAAGAGTGGCCCTAGTTTGATCTATGTTGTCAGGTGTTAGATTATTCTGTTGTCTTTGCTGACAGTGTCGTTGTTGAGATCAATCATAACTGAGAAGATCATCCTGGAGGTAACTAAGCTCATAAGCTGCATCTGACTGCCCAAAAAGGTGGGCGCCTTTCTTCAGCAAGGGCTCTTTTGACCAACAGTTAGCCAATTTCTTGGCATTCTTCCTTCAGCTTTCACCACTAGGTGTTTTTTGCTTGATCTCTGCCTCTAATTGCTTGACAGGTCCTGTGGACGCATAGCTGGATTGATCATGAAGCTGAGAGAGAGCTAAGCAGATGTCATGTATACAACAGTGGTTGGAAACTTCATTAGGTGCCTCAGATTCAAGGGCGCCCTTGCTGCTTGGTTATGCATTGATTTTCCACTAACTATGCATGCTCTGACAATCAACCGTTGTTGTCGTTTGATATGTCTTGTAGGTTGGCTGACAAGTTCGTTGCGAGGCTAAGTTGTTGTTGAAGAGGTCATCCAAAGACAAGTCTTCTTAAAAGTGACATCGGGATCTTCTTGTTCAAGGGCACCTTTCTTCAACAAGGGCGCTTTTCCCAAGTGTAACTACCTGTCCTCCTTGGTAGCAAGGCGTTGGTTTTTCCAGAGTTAGTCATTTTTGGCATTTTTTGATTTTGAGAATCCCCTTCGTGAGATAGCATCTTTTCAGAGTATTTCCGCCATGGTTTCTTCGTTGAACCTTTTGAAGCTTAACTTTCAGCACCTAGTACTGGCCAATCTGCCATTAATGACTGTGGAGCTCCTAACTTTATTCTTGAAAAATGAAAATAGACCCACCAAAGTAAAACTAACTTTTTGGTGATTTTGACTTGACCAGTGTGATCGTGAAGTCAACTCATCCTATCAAAATCATTTTCAATGAATTATGTCTGGCAAGGTCCTATTTTCAGGGGTTTCCCTAAAAATAGGGGCATCAAACCCTAATTTTCAAATTTTCAGAATTTTGCACACATGTTCCTTGACATAAACCCACAAAAACTTTACCTTCTGTTTGACCTAAAACATACTTTTGGCAACATTTTTACATGACTTAGATCATTTTAACAAAAATGTCTCTTAAAAGCAAAAATTAATTTTGGGTACAACACATATAGTCACATTTTTGGACACCATGTGTAGTCCACTCACTCAATTTGATATTGCAAAAGATTGGCACAAAAATTGAGTGGGTCAAACAAATCTACGTAGAGGGGCAAGGAGATCCAAATGTTTGTGATTAATCATCATATGTCACAAGGCATCTTCACGATCTTCTCCAAGTTGGAGTTGTTGAAGGTAGTTTAAGTTTGATTTTTTAATATATTTTTTATTTTTTTATTGTTGATTTGTGACATGCATTTTTTTATGCCATGTTAGATTGTCAAAACTCAATTTGCATTTCACACAATCGTCTTAAGAAGACTTGAAGGTGCAAGAGGCCTTGAGTTCTATGGTCATCAACAACCTGTGGAGTGTATGGAGGCAGTCAAACACAAAAAGAGCCCAAAAGTAAAAACATCGATCCTAGATGATGAGTGTTGGGCTCATGTGGATAATGTTCTGAATTTCACTTAGCCCATCATGTTTGGGCGAAATTTATGATGGCATGGATTCCGTAGTGGAGAAAATAAGAGCAATAATAGAAACTAAGGAACGAGACCAAACGTAAACATTTTTCAAACTTGTGCAAAATATTATTGTTGACCTATTCGAAACAAGATGACTGCCCCTTTACATCTCTTAGCGTTTGCTTTGTCACCGAAGTATTATAGCAAAGAGGTACTTTCATTGCCGAGGAGGGTGCCACCATATAGGGATGGGGAGGTTGTTGCTAGCTATAAGGCTACATTTAGAAGGATATTTTCAAATGAAGATATCCAAAGTATTGTCTTGAGTGAGTTTGGCCACTTCATATCTTCAAAAAATCATGATGTTTCCGCTCTTCTAGACAAATATAGGAAAAGTGCTAATGAGTGGTGGTATCTAAATGGTCAAGGCTCAATTTACTTGCAGCCTCTTCCAGTTAAAATACTCTCCCAAGTATGTATCTTCTTATTTATTTATTTTCTCGTTTTTCATTCGTTACTATTGTGCTATATATTATTTTTTTTATTTTACAATAATATAATTTTATAATTTATGTTTAAAGTTTTGAATTTATAAAATTAAATACTAAATGTTGTATGCAAACTCAACAGGTTGCAATTTTTTCTTCAGCTGAGCAGAATCGGAGTACATATTCCTTCATCCACTCAGTCAAGCGCAACAGTTTGGGTGCAAAAAAAGCAAAGGATTTGGTCTATATACACTCCAACCTTCATCTTTTGTCACATAAGAAACCTAAAGACAATGAGGGTGTGAAAAGAATTGGGATCTAACCCCTGAGTGTGCTGATTTAGATGCTACAGTTGCACAACTTGCCGAAGTCTCTATAGATGAGGCAGCTTTTGCTTTTGACACACCTAGTGGGAGTGACAATTCAATTGATTGTGGTTCAAATGAAATTGAACCCAAGTGTTGAACTTGATGATTTTGATAAAGAAGAACATGAAGACTAATAGTTATTGATTATAATTTGAATTTTCATTGTTTAATGACATTTTGAGACTTGAGTATTTTCAGTTTTGCAAATTATGAATATGAGGTATTTAAGTATTCTATTTATTGGCAATTATGAGTATCACTATTCTTATAATTAAATTTGTAATTATATAATTTTGAACATGAGTATCACTCTCGTACCCGTACCCAAGAAAAAAAATTGCCATACTGCCATATCAGTACCCGCACCCATACCCGAACTAGTAACTTACCTTATTTGTAATGTAATACCTTTAGCCAACAAATAGATAACAAAACAAGTCAGTCATACAAGCATTAACAAAATGTAAGGTTATGTTAATTAAATCCCTATTGGGCTGCAATGAAGTGCCTACTAATTTTATTTTTTCAATAAGGTGGTGTGTACATTTTCATAGCTAAGACTTGTTGATGTTATTAGCAGCATCGGGCTGCTTCTCCCAGCTCACACTTCGAGAAGACTAAATTAAATGATGGCCTTTCGGCTATTTAATTTATATGTGCATGATTTAATTCTTGAGGGCCGACCCTCCTTATATTCTTATGATCTTATTTTACCTCTTGCATTGGGCCGACCTCCTTGGCATTTATTGTAATTATTTGTATTTCTCAAGTGGCCGACCTGTTTGAGATGTGACCTCATTTTGTATATATGCAAGGTCGAATTTGTTCATTTGGATAATCAAGTTCATTCATCATAATTCGCATTCTTAGAAGAAGTTCATACTTGAGCAGCGAATCATCTTCAGCAGCAGCAGCGAATCTTTATTGTGTAGCAGCAGATCATCATGATGCAGTAGCAGATCATCACACTGTAGCAGCAGATCATCATCCTGTAGCAGCAGACCGATTTGAAGGAGAAACATATTCATTGTACCCTTGCATCTAGGAAAGGTGCTATTATTCATTGTATCAAATTCGGCCATTGCTGGGCCTGTGTTGTAAGCAGATTTCTGCTCTTATTCCTACATTATATAAGAGAAATATTTGCTGGGTTTTTCTCCCTCAGGAGGAGGGTTTTCCCAGGGTATCCTGCTGTGTTTATTGTCTTATGTGTTGCAATTTTATGAGTGCTTTCAGTTGTGTTATCCGATCTATGAAACACTAACAAGACTTATGTACCCTTTAAGGGCCTCATTAATCCCCTTCACCATTTCCTAATAGTATGGTGATTTCCATTATTGAAAACAAACCCATTTGTATAAATGCATCACCCAATCAGTTCATCAGCTCTATCTCTCATTTTGGAATGCCCTTTCTACTAGGCCCACAAATTTTGTTCTTTTGTGGGTAAGAGGATTATCATCTTATTCTATAGACAGTATCACTAAAATGGATGTGTAACAGCCACAATTGGAGTAGAGGATGGACTTGTAGGTGGCTTGCTCGATCATATCCTTTCTTGGACAATGGATGAGACTTCGAGCAATATTTTTCAGCCACCTTTTCCACTTCTTCTTACTATTCCACATATGCTAGAATTTACATTGTTGGAAGCCCATGTTTGACCCAGCCTCTACAAGCTTTGATTGCTAGTCCAAGACTCACACATAAATGGGTTTTAGTATGACTATATGAACTCTTGTATTCATTTTGGCACTCATTGTAGTGCCAGGAATAACTCACTCCTAGAATCTGTTCTATCAATGTCACATGTCTTGAAAGCATTGAAAAAGGGTCAGTTTTGAAAACCTGTGTTGACCCTTAATCCATAGAACCAATATTTCCCATGTCTATGATCATACCAAATCCTTGTAGTTACAAGTTTTAAATCAAATACAAATTTAGGAAAAAAATAAGCGCTAGACCTAGGCTATCATTACTTATAACTTATCAGAAAATAATAAAATATGATTGAAATATCAAACAGCATAAACAAAACGTGAACTTTTTAAATGTGATGGGGGTACAGCCAGTGCACAAGATGCCCTACTCAGGTATGCCCTTGGGAACGGCAAATATTTTGAAATGTATCTGGGGCATTTGGATGTGCATATCAGACTGTGATAGGGACCCATTAGGGGTATGTTCTTGTAAACAAGCAAACTTGCCTTCGTAGAATTTAAGTAGATTTTGATAGAGCAAGTTCATCTCTTTATCTGCAAGCACTAGGGGTCTGAATGAAAACAATAGCCAAATAATAAAGTTCTTTTGTTTCCATGCTATCCTTGCTACAAACAATCTAAACCAAGCATGGGTGTTACCTCAAAGGCCAATATTTGCCAAACATTTGGCCATCATACATCTCATAATAGAAGGGGATTTCAAAGTTGTTATAAACCTTGCTAATAAACAAGATAAAACGCACTTATATTCTATGAGCCCTCCCATGTTGAACACGCTCTCATGGAGAATTGGCCCTCTTAGTAATCTAATTTATTTTATATTGGGCTCTTTCCAAAATTCTCAAATAAGACAAATATAGCATAACTCTGATCAAGTAATGGATAGATACAGCTTTAATCCCCCAACAACCATTCAATTGTGGTGCAACCAGACTTTGGGAGGAGTAAGCTAGATATAACTCTTATTTCTCACGATGTGAAGCATTCCCCAGGCATTTGATGACTAGTACTTGCTAAACTTGAGTGCACAAACCAGAGGTTGTGTTTCTTGAGTTGTCTTCCAGCCACACAAATCCTCTATGAAAAGAGCACTAAATACCACCAACAAAAGGTGAATATATGGTCATCAAGTGGATTGCTAATAACATGAATCATGTCTGAATGTGTTCTTAACAGCTATTAGTTAAGTTTAGCATATACATTAACAATAGAAAGATAGTAAAAATGATAAATAGCAGAAAAAAGTAATTAAAAACCATATACTGCACAAGATAAGATCATTTCCTTCACATTGTCCACATTAATACCAACAAAGGGTTATCACCAAAATCTTCTTGAAATAAACTCATAATTAGCAATTACGTATTAAACCATCCAAAATAATATACTGTATGTTTGATGACTATATAAAGGCAATGTAAAATGCACCAAGTACCTCCCATGCTACCTACAGAACCCCTGCTTAAACAAGAAGACAATCTACTGATTGGCTAGACTTTTTCCCGGGATAGAATTATGCTGCCATGTCATCATTATCAACGACTGCAGCCATTCTGCTGCAGAGCCTGATTCTTACATCAATTGCTCATGTTGGTAGTCTGGAGGTGTCAAATGAGCATCCTGTCTCAGTTCTACTTGGGAATGTACATATCATATCATCCTTTCTTTGATAGTGGCTTCCCATGGGATCTCACCTATACCCAAGACTGGGTTGGTATGGCAGCTAATAAACACTTGTAGAGGTGTAGGCATAACAATGTAATGAAGTTTGATACCAATTAAAGCTTCATCTCTGAGCAATGAACAGCAAAGGAAGTTTCACTGAGTGAAGGATGAAAGATAAAAGTTGTTTTGTTTTTTGTTTTGTGTTGTTAGTGTCATCTTAGGTTTTAGCTTAGTTGCTTTAATATTTTAGGTTAGTTCACTTTTTTAGAGTGAAATTTTCTTTTTAAGTGCATTGGGAACCCAAGTTCATCCTGGGTATGGCCATGGCAAAGCATGCCCTACACAGGTTCATCTCAGGCAAAACTAAGGCATAGCTAGGCAGAGCAGGAGTTTGGAAATGTATCCAGGTCATTTGGATATGCATACTGGACCAGGAACAGGACCTGGTACAAGTATGTGCCTGTACACAGGTTAACCTGGCTGCACAGGCATACTTAAGTTAAAATTATCTTTTTTCCTACAAAGTAAAATAGTTCAATACAAATAACAGAGGCACCAAACACATCAAGTACTCCACTATTCACAAATATCTTGCTTTATCCTGTTCTCTTCACAACAGTTGGCTTGAGTTTGATCTTTCATATGAAGATAATGAACAAACAAACGAATACCAAAAATTAAGCTTATGTCATCTACTTGAAAAATAATTAAATAAGGAAACATGCAAAAGACTAAAAAAAACCTTAATATCACTTAGGTCTTGGGATCATTATCCATAACTGACCTTGGAGTAGTGTTTATCACAAAGATCACGAACTGATGCTGGAGCAAGAGTAGAAGACAATACAGACTTTGCAGACTTGTATCTTTCCCATGAGAACGATAGATCCACAGTAAAAGCCATAAAGATTGGAATGATCCAGTTATCTTTGAAAAATCTGTCAATTATTTCCCTCATTACATATCCACTGGCAAGAAGTTCTGGAGTGTAATGTAGAAGTACATACACACAACCAGCTTGGGAAGCCAATGCTGTGCTCCGATGTTCAGGGATTGGATAGTGGCGAATTTGGTTGTACAAATCATCACCACGCAAGCGAGTAATAACTACATCAACAATTGGTTTCGGTATAGGGAACCTTCCAAACAATTCTTCTGGTCTTTGAACTAACATCATAGTAGATGTAACTGGTGATGGTGAAGGTTGACGAAATGAAACAAATGTAGCTACAGATGATAAATGTGAGGCAGACACAGGAGAAAATGTTTGGCATAGCATGCATAGATCATCAAGATTCAAAATTTCAGAAGAACGCTTGTTACGAAGATGTGCCACAAGCAATTGTTCCCTCAAATTACCATTCAAACGGTGCTCCAACAAGAGTAGCATAACTCCATGAAGAACTAAAGCTTCAACTAATAATTGGCGCCCATCCTCATCCTCCATAACACTCTCTACAGTGCTTTGCACATAAACCCCATTCTGTCAAAAGTAAGAAATGTTATAAAGATGGATTCCCTGCTAAAGACAACATGAAGTAAATTCAGAAGAAATTATAAAGCTATATAATGAATGAAAACAACAGTGGCAAGTTCCAACTAGCTTAAATAGATTTATTTGAATTTCTAAGCACATTTTAAAGGAAAAGTTCCATACAAGGGAATAGATTAGGAGCTGTAATAGATTTTGAATTACCCAAGAAACAGATAAATTCACTCAAGCAATTACTTGTTCTATCCTAGAAAAAAATCTATCTGAAGTAAGCAAATATAAGACTCTGTAGATTAGATTAAAAATGTAATTATTTCAAAAAAGAGATTAAGTGGGGAGAATTAGTAGCATTACCACTCCAAATACTGAAGGCTTAAAGTATAATGATCCTAATCAAGGCAAAAGGGATATAAAGACAAGAAAGATATATTACTCGGTTTCATGAGCCACACTCTTAAAAGCAGATGGATTCCCAACAGAAGGACAAAATAAGGATAAATTCTGCAAGTCTTTCTGGTAATTCAAAAATACAAATTTACTACCCAACAAGAAGCAATTTTGTATTCACACCTTTTGCACAAAAAAGAAAAAATTTAAATTCTTAATCCCCCAAAGAAAGACAGCACCTAATTGTGTTATGAAATGTTCACAAGGTAATATCTGCAAACATTTCTGACTAGATATAATTTCTTCTGCAATTCTAGAAAGCATGAGAATTAAGGAAAGCAGCTAAGTTACCGGTTCAGGTATGGGTGCAGATACAGGTATGGGTACAGCGATATGGCAAATGTTTTTCCTTGGGTACAGCCATGGGTATGGTAATATATGTATGTATGTATGTATGTTTGTATCATGTATGTATGTATATATACATACACATATAACATATATACATACATATACATATATACACATACATATATAAATACACATATACATACATAAATACATACATATACATATACATTTAACAGCAAACCATACCCAATGTCTCCAAAAAGCTGGCATTTCCTGTTACTGCACCAATTACCTACCTGTTTCTTGTTAACTTGCATAAAAAAATGTTCTTTTGTTTATAGAAATGTTTTAAAAATTTACTTTTTCTTTGTTTTTTTTTGGGGGAACCCTTGGGCCCCCCTGGGTTCGGCTGGGTTCGGCCCAGGTTAGCCCAGGGTCCTTCCCGGGCACCCCGGTTCCCTGTGGGTCCTTCACACAGAACCCAGGTTGCCCGGGAAAGACCCTAGGAGAACCCAGAGAAGAACCGGGACCAAAACCATACCCACAAGGGTACGGGGAGCAAAAGAAAAGAACCCAGTAACTTAGGAAAGCAGTGTAATCATGCAAAACATCAATCAGAAGATAGAATAGTTGAGAACCTCTCAAAATACCAAGGACAAAAATAATCTAACTCACACTAATGGAAAGCAAAATGACAAAGGAAGATGTTATACACACTCCTCTCGTCCCTGTTCATCAACCAAATCAATCACTTCAGATGACTATAATACTCAGAATAAGCCATTACTAATACAATCAAAAAGTCTGCTATATATTTGTTTTATGACTTCAAAGCCTTAACCAATCTATAAAAAGTTATAACTCAAACTTGTAATGATGCGGAAAGATACTGTAAAAGGTAATCATCCTAATAGGGGGATGAGATGATAGAAGTAAGGAATTTCTTTAAGCCATGACATAATAGTAAATACAAAAAAGAGTACCTCTATAGCATTTAATTATTATATTTGACATATATATTATATAATAGGAATATCCAATCATATCAATGATTATAATTAATAATTAAAGGCTAAAGCATACTTTTTGCACTGTAAAGTACCTTCAACTTGCCAACCACTTCTTCTTTTACCACCTATGCAATGCAATCCTATGTAGCACCAAGGATGTTTTAACCCATCAGTTATAAATTACATATATATGTGTGCTACATTTTAATTCATGCCTTTCTTGAGTTGAAGAAGTTTCCTTGTTAGACCAATTCACCACAGGCAAAGGTTGTTGATCAACGTTATTCCTCAAAAATTGAGAAAGCATATCAACCTCATCATCTGAAATGCAATCCACATCCTCCAAAAGTATATCTGAAAATTGCCAGATGGCTGAGCAACTAAAATTTCTTCTTCTGACCTCAAATTCATTCCCACTCTAAGTTACCAGTTCGGGTTCGGGTTCGGGTTCGGGGACGGGTTCGGGTACGAGAACCCGGTACGTGGGTACGTGAAAATTTTTTTTAGGGGTTTGGGTACGTATGGGTACGTGTATATATATATATATGTATTATATATACAAAAAAATAAGAGAAATATACAGAATTGTAAAACTAAATCATTTCATAGTATGATACTTGATCATTGATCAATGCCAAATGCCAAAGATAAATATTAAATGTCAATTGATAGTTGAAAAATATTCAAATACGCCATATCAATGATATCAATTATGGAAATCATCACAATTACAGTATTACTGAATTACAAAATGTAGTTCATGAAAGTTGAAACATGATTCAATTTCAATGTTCATCAATCATCAAAAGGATTATCAAAAAAGTCATCTTGATTTGGATTTTCAGTGGCTTCAACTTCAAGATCATCATCATTTGAACCCAAAGCGGTTCCGCTTCCACTTCCAGCACCATGCATGTCATGATCATCATTATCATCCACATCATCCATAGTGGCTCTAGCAAGATCCTGAATGGTTGCATCCAAGTCAGCAGACTCGGGTGCTACATCCCAAAGCTTTGCTGCCCCCTCCTTGTATTGAGGTTCCTTACGTGACAGAAGACGCAAATTAGAATGAATATACACCAAGTCTTCAGCTCTTTTTGCAGCCAACCGGTTACGCTTCACTGAGTGGATAAAGGAGTATGTACTCCAATTCCGTTCAGCAGCAGAAGAGCTTGCAACCTAGAGAGAAAACCAACAAAATTAAAAATAAAAAATGCAAGATAAATTCAAGAATGTTAAGTGTTAAATTCTACAATACAAGTGGCAAAAAAAAAAACTTACTTGTGAGAGGATCTTGATTGCAAGAGGTTGGAGGTACATATAAACTTGACCATGGAGGTACCACCATGTAATAGCATCCATTTTGTATTGGTCTTTGGCAACAGAAGGGCTAAGATTTTTTCCTATGATAAACATTCCAAATTCTTTCATAACACTTGTCTCCATTTCTGGATCACTGAAGAGTCTCTTAAATGCACTCTTATACCCTCTAGCAACTTCAAGATCTCTATATGGCGGTATTCTCCCTGGGATAGAAAGTACTTCTCTAGTATAGTACCTTGGAGATAGGGCATATGCAAGGAGGTGCAATGGTGTTGTCATCTTGTTCCAACGATGAAGAACGATTGCTTCCACCCTTTTGTAAAGGGTGTCTTCAGGATCATTCTCTCTCTTTTGTATTTCAATTTTTATTTTCTCCAACATTGTGTCCATGCTATCATAGACATCCCCCAAGCATGGTTCATCTGTATCAGCAAACCGAAGCATAGACATGATAGGTTCGGTCATCTCCAATACATAATTCACACGATCCCACCAATTGTCATCCAAGATCAATGCCTTGACCTTTTGGGCCCTCTCTGAATTTGATTGCTTCCATATACCCCATTGGTTGCTAATAACCATTTGACTCAATGCCCCTTTCACCTTCACAAGTCGTCTCAGAACAATTGTGTGAGATGCAAATCGGGTCTCAGCAACCTAAGAACATGTAAATAATTAAATAAGTTAAAAAAAAAAATTATTCAATTATGTAAAACATGACATAAATGAAACTAAATAAATAATAAATTAAATTTACCTTCAACAATTCCAATCTTGAAAAAATTCTGAAAATTGCTTGTGACATATGGTGGTTTGTCACAAACATCTGGATCTCCTCGGCCTCCTGGTATATTTCTTTCACCCACTCTATTTGGTTTCCAATTGCTTGCATCACCAAATTGAGGGAGTGTACGGTGCAAGGTGTCCAAAAGATGTGCTCATATCTAGCCTCTACCAAAGCACCTGCAGCCCTGCAAACTTTTGCATTGTCCGTAATTACTTGGACAACATTTTCATCACCCACCATCTCTATGGAGTCAATGAGAATCCTAGAAATGAACTCTGCATCTTTCACTTCCCCTTCACAGTCAACTGCCTTCAAAAACATTGCCCCCTTGGGGGACACTGCAATAACATTGATCAATGGACGGTTTTTGCAATCTTTCCATCCATCGGAAACAATAGATACACCTGTTTCAATCCAAGAATCTCTAATTGGTTTTAGTTGGGCCTCTAAAGATTTTTTCTCTCTTTGCAATAAGGTGGTACGCACCTTTTCAAACCCAGGACTTGTGAAACCAAGAGGTGCACTATTTATTGCTGACACCATGTCCCGCCAATATGGTGACCTCACCAAGTTGAATCGAAGACCATTGGCATAGAGGCAACGTGCAATTTTTTCTTCAGCAATATCTCTTGCCTCCATTTTAAATGCCCTCTCCAATGGACCTCTCTTGCGGGTGGTGATTTGTTGTTCATCTTCATCTTCCTCTTCCGTAGAGGGCATAGGCAAGAAGGGATGTTTGGAGGCCCTAACTGCTTGAGAGGGTAATGTTGGTGTTTTTTTCTTTCCGGAAGAATAACTACTTTCTTTTCCTTTTGCAATTGATTTGTCAACATTTTCTTGTTCTTTTATAAATTCTGCTATTTGTACAGAAGACAACCCCTTCTTATTTGGGCCCACACACATATTAATCCCTTTGCCACTAGGGCCCATAAAATGAAGTTTCACTCGGTAATAGGAGCTATTATATTGTACATTGCATAAATTACACTTCCAAACAAAACCCCCACCTCCAGGAATTTGTGAAATTCTTGTGGTATGTGCCCATAAAGGAGATCCTTTCTCAATTTTAAACTTTTGACTTCCCTCCCCACCCACTGAACTTTGACTACTGGCCATTGTTGCAATCTATAAAAAATATGAAAAAATAAATAAATAAATTTGAAAAAATTCTTCACAAACTTGAAAAAATTCATCAAAAACTAAGAAACTTGAAAAAATAGTTCAAAAGATCAAAGAATAGGGTTTAAATGCATACCTTAAACACTTAAATCTCCTTTGTAGAAGCTATTTGGCACTCCACAATTGATCTCCTTCGAATACAATCACCTCCTTTCAAAATGCCAAGATGTAGAGAAAATATGGTGAGAGCAAAATGAGAAGTAGAAATGAAATGTTTTTGTGTTGAAAAGCCTCATATTGGGCCGGATTAGGGTTAGGAAATAAAATAAAATTAAAAAAAATGCTTTTAATCTCTATTTGGGCGAACTTTATTGATGCTGGGCCGTGGGTTCTTGAAGGTTCACCCGGGTTCGGGCCTAGTACCTTCGGGTCCACGCACCAAACACCCGGGTGCGCCCTGGGTACGCACAGGGTGCGTGCCCAGGGTGTACCCGCAGGCAAACCCGTACCGGGTTCGCACCCAAACCGGGTTCGGGGCCTCCGGGTACGAATCCGGTAACTTAGATCCCACTCAATCGACCCAATAAAATTTATATACAAACACATTTATATGAAAAAATCATATGGGTACAACTATACACACACATAATATTAAAATTTCATATGGTTACAACTATACACACACACCCCACTAAAGAAAGTGATAAAGATCCAAACCTTTCATAAGAGCCCAAATCCTACAGTTGCCCCCCTTGCATTCCTTGAATATAGATATCTTGCAATAGCTTATCTAAAGTTACATCTCTTGTTATATACTTAACTAAGTGTCACTAGTTATTAATGGTCTCTATTTGCAGATGCGAGCTTTCATCTCACAAGGGCAAGACTTATCATTTGTGTCCCTTCAATCATAAATATAAGTTACTAAGTTATTAACTTGTCCTATCTTTTCATCCATATAATACTTTGTTTTCATTTTATTTATAAACATGATATTTTAGATATTTCCAAACAAGTTGTACCAAAGCCCCTCCATCTTATGGTTCAATTTAATTTTGGTTCATGACTGAATATTCTTTAGCATGACTTATATGTTCTTTAAATTGTGGTCCCATTAGAACCAAAAAGTTAAAAATTGAACAAAATTTTGTAAAGTGTAGAGGAGAGGACTCAGTAGCCGCCCATGTACAAATAGCTGCCAGGGTGTGACGCACCTAGCCCCCCAATTAAATCCTTTACAATAACCAATAAATGAAAATTAAAAGCCTAGTAAAGTATTCCAAATGCACTAATAGATGTTCACTTGTGCATGTGTAGTTTATCATTGAAGGTGGACAAAATACATGCTAGTGCACTCACAATATAGGACAAGTTGGTCCATATGGGAGTTGCTTCAAATTAAAATAGACACTTTTAGATTACTTACAAAATTTAAAGTTTTCAATAACCACCCACTTGGAGAGGATTCAAAAGTCAAACAGTTTATATTTACACATCACTCATTGGTGCCTAAGCTACAATAAATTCAAGTCCCTCTCAACTAGAAGGGTTGTCAAAGGCACATTCTCCCGTATGTGCTCTCACATCCACAAGACTCAAGTCCATTTACTATAGGTACCTACACAAACAATAAACGATTTAAGGCTCCCCTACCAAACATCAAAATATTTATATTTTAGAATTCAATCATGTCATCATAGATTTCATACAAAAATTAAACAATTGTGATTGAATTCTATTGCGCAATTATTAAACGTCTTATCCTCAAATAAACACACTTTAAAACAAAAAATTTAAACAAGGTTACTATTTTTATTATCATATACAATACTATGATTCTCACTATTTATAGTAGTGAATGACAAAAGCCTAGCTTGCAAGGAAGGCATCACTACACTACAGAAGCCACAAACCTCTCTACATAACATACGAATCCAAAAAACTACATTACAAAAGCCACATCACAACAATACTTGATTTTTGCTCTTACTGTCCAAAAAACTGTAATAGTAATGGGTGAAGTGATCATATGGATTGCCAGATTGAAGATACGGTAATGGGTATCTTGGTTATGTATAGCAGAAGTTGCCAATAAGCCAACTGCCATGTTTCATGATTGCAATACTATGCTCCAAGAGACCATTAATATCGACCTTGACACGCATCAAATCCACACGAAGCTTGCACACCATTTCATCACACCTTGAAAATGGTTCTTGCAGTGAACAAAAGACATGGGTGTCCTCATGATGCCATCACACCATTTCACCATATGCAACAAATAGGTTTCCAACCTGCTCAATTTTCATTTGCTAGCGTACTCCCCGCCTATGCCAAAATGGGAACTTTGGAATAGGGTATGGACATCCATCAAAGCATAAAGGAATGGGAATTATGGTCAGATCTTAAAGTTGGAAATGCTCCGATAGGCATGTATGCAAAATGTGGAAGCATAGACAAGGCATGTGAGCTGTTTCACAAAATGCTTCCAAGAATTGTTTGACAAAATGTCGGATTCAAACACAAAAAGTACCATTGTGCCCATCTTGGCTCCGGGAACTTGCTGCCGATATGAGAATTTTTTTTTCAAGAAAGTTGACGCTCTCCAAGAATGTTGGAATGGGTCAAAAAAGACGAATTACATTTCCCTTCTAATTCAAAAAGCGGTTTTACCACACATCCATTCCATTTTGTATCACACTAAAAAGTGTGAATTAAAATACTAGTGGTTTTTGACAACTCTATTAGGGAACAACAAACAATGATCAATTATAATATAGTCTACATGCAATTGCAAAGGAAAGTAGGTCTTGATCATTTTCTTCCAAAAGAATTTTCTTCTCCTGCTACCATACCAAAATTTGTTGAAACTCTTCTAGCTTCATAAGAAGAACCACACAAGAAATGGTTAATCATAAGGGTAAGAACAACAATCGCTAACCTCCATTATCACCATGGGTAGTTCAGATTGGTCCATTGGCATGAGTAGAACACCATGAGCTTTTTCATGGATCGAGGAAGAACTTTCCAAAGCTCTATGTTGATGGCAAGCAGCATCCAAATGAACACAATTCAGGCTTCATCACCATATGTTAACTTTTTAGCATGGCATATGAAGTTGTTGCAATTTGCTTGTTTGTGGAAACATTACAAGGTGTAACGGTTGATTGGTTTCACCATACTGTTGTCAATTCTATTACTAGTTGGGAGTTAATAAACAACAGGTTTCTTGCGCACTTCAAGCCAGCAAAAGATATTCATATATTATTTACAATACTCTCAAATGCCAAGAAAGGCATTAGTGAACTTGAGGAAATTCATTGCTAGATTCAATATTTTAGTTGTTAGGATAATTGACACTTTGAAGCCCTCTTTTGATACAAGTTGCTTTGTAAATGCTTTATCACCAAACATTGGTCTCTTTCTTGAAATAGGTTATACTACTGAACTAAAGGATGCTCAAGTACATGCAATCAAGTTGAAGGATCATATGATTACTTCAAGAAGAATTCAAGCCACTAGTACAAAAATCAAGTAAACGTTTATTGCAAAGAGTAGTAAATGATGTGGTAAATATAAAGAAACAACTCCCCTCGAACATCCCACCATGTAATGTTCCCATTTTTAGCACTGCACTTTCCAAAGGTTGTTAGCCTATCCCCGGATGCTCGTAGGCTAGTCAGAGGTAGAATTAAGGTTTCCAACTGCTTGGAGGTTTCTTTTGAGGATTCAGAGATTTGCATATTGGAGTTTTGCAGTTTGGTTCCTGGATTCTTTCTGGGTTTTCAGAGAGTTTCGCACTGGTATAACATGCAACTGCATCAAACAACTTTTCCGAACTTACTATTTTTAGTAAATTACGACGGCTGCATGTTGGAGTTTTGCAGTTTGGGTTCTGGATTCCTTTTGGGTTTTCAGAGAGCTTCGCAGTGGTATGACATACATCTGCATCAGACACACTTTTTTGGACTTACTATTTTTAGTAAGTTACGATGGCTGCTCAAAATGTGGTTAAAATGCATTTGGAGTCACTTCCTATTTTTAGCAGTATGCTATTTTTAGCAATGGCTATTTTTAGCAGGTTTTCAACAGGCCAATTTTGAGGCTATTTCTAGCATATCAGTTTGAACAGTGTGGTCTTCAGCACTTCCAGAGTTATTTTTGGCAAGTTTGAGCTTGTGCTTGGTGCTTCACTTGGTGAGAAAATAATATTTTATTGTGAAATATTTTTAAGGCATGTTTGGACGCTTTGGAGAAATAAGTGGTCATTTATATTTATATTTCACTTTATTGTTTTGACGCCTAGCCTAGAGGAATTAAATCAGTTTAATAAAGTGTTTCACTTTATTATTATTTTGGACGCCATAATATACTTTATTGACATTTTAATAAAGTATAATGCTTCTTGGAGGAGGACGACTTGGAGAAATGAAATACAAATGACATAATTTGGCATTGTGAATGTGAATTTGAGTTAGGCGTCCATTTGGAGGGACATTGAATTTGAATTTGGAGTAGGAAATGCTATAAATAAGAGCATTGGGCTCTTGGTTATTCATTCATGAACATTTTACAAAGAAGTGCTGCCGAAATGGTGTTGGAGTTGGTTCGAGGAATGCATACCTCCTAGCTTGTGCTTAGTTTTTTGCTTGAGAGATAGCAACTAGATAAGTCGAAGGTCGTTCTTTACTTTGAAGAGCAGATTGAGCTTATTGTAATGGAGTCTTATGATGTTTTCTAATGTCTTTGGTGTGTTTGTCAGTTTTTCATGTTGCTGATTTTGGTTTGGCTGAAGTAGGTTTTCATTCGCAGCTCTTTAGGCGAATTTTGTTGGCTTTTGGGTATTGGCCCATTCATTTCCTTGGCTCAGGGCATCCCTTTGTGCAAGTTTTGGGATTTTTTCATGGAGCCATTTATTTTATCTCGCAGGTCAACTTCTCTCCAGGTCACACTTTTGCCTGGGAAGTCTTGGAAAACTTTTTTTAAAAAAATATCATCAGTTTGCAGCCATTTCTCAGTTCTAGCTTGGTCACCATCTCTCTAGGAGTCATTTGCATTTCGTTTCATGTCATTTGGTGAAGTTTTGAGTAAGTTATGAGCATTTTAGTGAGTTTCATAGTTGTTGGTCTGTAGTTTTCAGTTTGTTGTTCTGATATTTCAGTTTGTAGAAGTTGGAGATTTGGGGTGGTTTTTCATATTTGGTAGTCACTGGGAGTTGGGAAAAACATATGATAATATTTGCAGCTACTTGGACATCTCTAATACTTGGATATTGCAGTTTCTTCTTCTCATTGTAAGTTGTTTCAGTAGTATTGATCAGCCCTTTCTTCTTTCTGCAAACTCTTTGTGTTCCCACGTCAGTGGAAGAGACAGGCCTTGCCGTCTTTTACTTTCAGCACTTTACTTACAGTATTGTAATTCACTCCCACTGAATAAGTGGTCGAGTTGCATTTCTCATATTGTTGATCGATTGAGCCATCAATACACTCCCGCTGAATAAGTGGTTGAATTGCATATTTACTTTCCAGCATTGTACTTCTTTCAGTTTTGGATGCTAACGATCCTCGGCGCCATATGCTCACACCTCGCCTGTCATTGGGATCTTAGTGTACATTCTTGGTGTAGGGTTACTTTCAGTATTGGTTTCCAACTAATGATCCCCGACGCCATATGCTCACACATCGCCTATCATTGGGATCTTGGTGTAGGGTTACATTTCAGCATTGGTTTGGTTTGCTAACGCTAATGGGTGATTTGATGATGTTAAAATTTGAAAAAAATTGTTGAGGAACATTACACACCACTTCAATAGTATCCACCTCCTTTCTTCATAACCTATAACAACAATAAGCCTTGTTTGTCTACTCCATCAAGGCTATTAATGGAAACATCTCCTTCATCTTGCACATATTTCATATTCCATGAGACTAATAGACATGATGGAGGAAGAAATACAAAGGCCTACACAGATACAAGCAGCTTCAAATGTAAATCAATGATCTCCGAGTGATCCTCAACATCTATTAGATGAATCTACTGTTGGGTCTATGATGGGATATACCCAATATGAACCTAATTTTGATAAGATAAAGAATAAATTGTATACTCACATAGTGAATGATGTCCTATGTTCACATAATCAAGAACTATAAATAGAACAAATGTATCCACAATCAGAAATTTTGCCTGCTTTGTTCAAATTTTTGGAGGCAAAAGAAGGGCTGTTGATGAAAAAGGAGCGTAACATAACCCAAGTATGCCACAAGTTCTCTAAGGATGAGATCAAATCAGCAATGTAAGAGCAAAGTTGTGCTCCAATTCTTATTAGTAAGAAGGAAGATGCTGAAGAAAATGATGAATCCAATAGCTTCTTTTCATCATTTGAAGGGTTGCTCGAAGAACCTACAAAAGACATAATAGAGGAAGGTCATATCATTCAAGCTACTCAAATAGTATTTGTAGAAGAGAGGGAAAATTTGATGACAGAAGTGGATATTTTTCTTCAGGACATCAAAGAAGAGGAAACACTAACATTATTAGATCATGTACCAGCTTGTAATAAACCCTTCCAAAAGAATTTTAACCAAAGCTGGAATTTTCACAATTTTTGCTTTGCAGGCATTTTGTCAAACAGTTTGCATTCAGGAGGTCTGAAATTGTTTTCAACTTATTTTGAATGGATATTGCCAATAATCAACATGGAATTCCCATCTCCATATATTGCCGACATTTCATTTATACTAAATATGTTTAATATAATCATAGAGAGATTTTATACAATATTTAGTATTGCTGTTACAAATTGATTTTCACAGAAATTTACAAACAGCAGAGATAACATCAAATTTTAAATTCAATAATAGTATTTTTAGTGCTGACCTGGTCTTTGGAGAGTCAAAGGACCAATCAGAAAACACGTTTGCCCATTCCTATAGCTGTACGACACCTTTCCAGCAAAGAGTAGTCCCCAAATGAAGTGTATGACAGATATAATTATTGAAGCAGCACTAATAAAAGGCTGTGATTCTCTTCATACAGCTGTGCCACCCTTGGTAGGGTCCATCAAAGGTGACGTGGGAGTTTGGGAAGTCTTTGTGATGTCCTGTTTTATTCCTTAATATCAAGCACAATGTCATGCCCCCACCCACATGAGAAAAAGAGATCGCCGCACTTATAAAGTCTAAGAGATCGCAGCACTTTTAAAGCCTAAGAGATCGTAGCACTTTAATAGTCTAGGTAAAAAGGCAATGATTTAATCAAGGATTAATTCTTACAAGAGCAGCGATCTTTTGGGAGTTAAATACATTTAATTAAATTAAATTAAGGGGTTCAGGCCAGCAGTCAAGGGAATGGGTGTGACTCCTTGCACAGAAAGGTTTGAGGAAGAGGGGTGACTCCTCCTAGAAAAAAGATATTAAAGAGGAGTCATTTTATTTGTGGGAGATATCAAGTGGATGGGATAGAAGAAAAAATAAGAAATTGGAATATAAGAGATCTATTGGAAATA
Source organism: Sequoiadendron giganteum (assembly GCA_007115665.2). NCBI lineage: Eukaryota > Viridiplantae > Streptophyta > Pinopsida > Cupressales > Cupressaceae > Sequoiadendron > Sequoiadendron giganteum. The sequence goes on along the minus strand of CM021102.1, from coordinate 393,963,411 downwards.
AATATTGTTTTTAGCAAGGATATTATTGGGAAGTATGTTGTTAAATATATAAATCAGGAATAACTATATGTGTGTGTGTGTGTATTATAATTGTATAATGATATTTGATTACCAAATAATGTAGTAGATTCCTTTAACAATCTATTTTTAATTTATAAAAAGTGTTTCGCAAATAGGGAGGCCGATCAACCTTATGAGTTCATGAGAGATGAAGTACCAATCTTTCCTTCATCAAGCATGCCACCCCAAGATGGAGCGCTCATGGGCCGAGAGGCGTATGAGTGCTCCCGAGCTTATTAAGGAAAGCAGTCTTCACGCATCTTATCAAGCACGCCACTCCGAGATGGAGCGCTTGTGGATTGAGAGGCGAATGAGTGCTCCTAAGCTTGATCAAGGAGGATGGAGCACCTCCAAGGTGGACTTAGGGATGGAGTGGACCTAAGATCCTGCCATGTTCATGGATCGGGAGGCAATTGAGTGCTCCTAGACTTGAGGAACTTCTCAAGTACGCCACCCCAAGATGGAGCGCCCATGGGCCAAGAGGCGTATGAGTGCTCCTACGCTTGAGGGTCTCCTCAAGTACGCCAGCCCAAGATGGATGGACAAGGATCCACCCATGTTCTCGCAATACAAGGACAACCATCCTTGAGATTGTGATTTGCAAACATTTCAAGTGAGTTCCTAATATGATTGGCTATAGGAATATGCCTTGGAATAATCATTAATGATGTTAAGTTATTTTTGAATTCAAATGTTAATGATGTTATGAACAATAGATCTAACTATTATGATGTTTTAGCTATGATATATTGATCTCAATGTTATAATATTTTACGTATTAAATCTGAATATAACCATAAAGTGGATACTTGTTTTTACTAATATCAATTTTAACTTTTTAGTGATTTTATTGTTTTACAGACCTAAAAACAAGAGTTTACCAAGAGGGGACATTACAGTCTTAATGACTTCAAAACTTGCATCACTCCCTTTTTAATTTGATTTCCAACACAATACAGCAGATTTAGACAATACCAAAGTACCGCTGAGTTTGTATGCTCAACAATAATAAAATATATAAATTTAAATCCACTTCACTCAGCAACTTTCAGATACAGCAGCCATAAATCATTTGAAACCATAAACAAAGATAAGACCTGACTTCCAATCAGAGAACAATAAATTATCATTTCTTTACAAACCTCCGAAAAATTATTTAATTGTGCAACACTTAAGTGAAACCTGTGTGATTCCACCTACAATCAGGTAGGCAAGATATCTCACCACCAAAATTGACTTCCCATAGGGTTTTCAATTTTCATCCTAGGGTTTTGCTCCAACAAGAAGCTCCAAATCCACAATAGAGAGATATAAAACAAGCACGAGCAAATAAGCTCTCAAATTCCCTTTTATACTTTTTCGCCGAACTTTCCAAAAGTTATATTTTTAAATTCACTTAAATAAAATACTCCTTTTTGCTCCAAAAGACCCTTTTTATGAAATAATAATATTGTTTGATGTGCAAGGTCTTTTTTTAAGCGTCCATGATTTAAAACTTTGGATTACTTTTCCAATGAGCTATTACACTAAGTTGTTTTTTGAATTAATTCATAAAATTAAGCAACCTTAGTGAAATAATTAAACTAATGCCCATTAATTCACCCCAAGTTGCAAAAACCACTAAACAATATCGAAATAAACATCTGACTATATCGGAATGACATCGATGATGAAGAATGATAATCGGAGCCAACTAGGTGACTTACTATATATAGACGCTCTCTCCAAGAATCTTGGAGAACACACCAAAGGCCGAAAATCACTTCTAAAAGTGTCATAAGGGTCCTCAAAACCCACTAAGCTCACTACCAATAACAAACATCTCTGCAGAACACAACCTGCAAACTCCAAGAATCGTGGAGATCCTCTCATCAAACACCAACCTAATTCGGTCAAAACTGGAGCCGGCCAAAAACTTACAAATCAATATAGCTAAAAAAATGGGGACATTACACAGTTCTTAGGTTCTTATGTCGAAAGACAATAGTTGTGTGATTGAAGATGATGAATTTAATTGTTTTCTTCCTTTGTTTGATGGATTCTTTGAAGCAAATTGTCATGACAAGGCTGTAGAACTCTAGTTCACCCCTACCCACAATCATTGTTTGAAGAAAATTTGCAGAGTTTATTGTCAAAGATTGACATTTTTCTTCAACATGTTCACTTTTATGATCATCCAATCTTTGAAGAGGATTCAGACCTTGATGATTTTTTAGACCAAGATTCAATAAGCATAAATGATGATACTAAAGAAGTGTCACTTGCACAAGATTCACAGTCAACACCAATTCTAGGCTTAGAGAGTCAAATACAAGAGATTGGGATCTTTCTTCAACAATTCCAACCACTTCCGAAAGAGAATGCTTCATTCAAGGTATGTTCGGCCAAAGACTTGATTGTTTCAACACATATATGATCAATGAACACCTAGGTACTCCAAAGTCAGAGATCCTGATGAGGTTATACTTATGTTACAGTGTGCTGAAGTGACAAGTGAAGAGAATCAAGAGCAAGAAGTGGTTATCATTCCTGACCACGTGTTACTGCAGTAGAATTTTGCAAGATATATTCAAAAGGAAAACAAGTATCTTCAACAGCTGTGGTTGAATTTCAATGATAGAGATGGTTATCCTGAATCGCAGTGCATTGATGAGTTCCTACCTGGCTTTTCTTTGCATGAACTTCAAAGTCTTCTTGAGCCTTTCTTTGCAATAAATCTTTCGTACAGTTTGTAATTGCAAAGCTAGGTGCTGCCACAGTTGGATTCTCAACTTACAAGGAAAGGTTCTTGCTTTTCCCAGCTTGTAAGAAACATGTCATCTTGTCTTTCATCCATGCATGTAAAACGGGCGTTTTGTTTTTTTCTCTATGTTATGCCATATCATGTTTCCCAATTCGTGATGTATTCATTATGTAGTAATATATTATTGTGTTTCAATTTTTGTTAGGTAATATCATGTTTGTCGTATTGGTCATTAAGTTTCTTAGGATGATTTTTCTGTAGGTAGTTTAAGAATAGCTTGACTCTATATCCAACTAATAAATCACAGGTATACTATAAACCAGAGATTTTGTGGTTCTATATATAGGTATATGTCGTAGTTGTCATGCCCCCATCAAAGAAAGAAACAGAATGCAATATTTAGTTCTATCACAGCACTTTAAGTCTAGGCAAATAAAGTAAACATGGACAGCAATTATAATAAGGGGATCGATTAAGAAAAGATAAAAATAAACAAGGGCAGCGATTTCCTTGAATTAAAGATATTTAATTAAAATTAAATTAAGAGGGTTTTAGGCCAGCAATTAAGAGGAATAGTTGTGACTCTTCCAAAAAGACTGAAATAATGAAAAGGTGTGAATCCCTCAAACTTGAAGATATAAGAGGGAGAGCATTTCATTTGAGAAGGACATCCATAACATCACTCAATCAATCAATTAAGAATAAATATGATGTGACTCCTTCTAATGTGAACGATTGTGACTGTTGATGTGAAAAGTTGTGACTCCTTCAAATATGAAAGGTTGTGACTGTCTCAATAATAAGATATAAAAGGGACATCATTTCCTTGTGGAGAAATCATCAAGTTAGAAAAAGAAAAATAAGAATAAGAAATATAAAGCAATCTCTTTGGAATAGAGATTGAGAAAAGCCATTGGTAATATTCTGAAATATAATTGGTGGCAGTCATTTACAAGTAAATTTATCATTTCATTAAGAGGTATTTATTTAGAAATGTTCTAGCAAATTCCTTGAGGAATCATATCTTGAATTTGTGAAGCGTCTTGCAAATAGGAAGGCCGTTCAGCCTTCCAAGTTCACAAGAGTTGAAAGACTAGAAATTCTTTATATCAAGCACACCAACCCGAGATGGATGGATCAGGGATCTTGCCATGCTCGTGGGCTAGGAGGCCGAATGGACCAAAAATCCATTCCGTGCTCTTGGGCATGGTTGAAGAGGACAGTCTTCATGCATCTTATCAAGCACGTCACCACGAGATGGATGGACTGAACGTTCTGCCATACTAGTAGTCCAGGAGGCTGAATGGACCAGAAATCCAATTTCATGCTCTTGGGCTTAATCGAGGAGGACGGCCAGCCTCCAAGGTGGACTAAGGGATGGAATGGATCTCAAATCCTTCCATGCTCTTGCAATACAAGGACGACCAGCATTGAGATTGTTGTTTACAAGCATTTCCAATAAATTCATGATGTGATTTGCTATGAACTAAATACTGATGATATTATTAAATATTAAACATTAATGATGCTATGAACTATTGATCTAAATATTATGATGTTTTAGCTATAATTTATTGATCTCAATATTATAATGTTTTATGTATGGATTTGAATATTATTATAAATTTGTTTTGCATTGCTAAAAATAGGGATTTCCCAAAAGGGGACATTACAGTAGTCCCCAGTCAAAGCAAAGTGTTCAGTTTTTTGTTGTCAGTTCTTGGTAGGAACAAATGTATTTTAGAGGAATTTCCATTCATTTTCCAACAGGGATTTCACTACATCGGCAAGTTTTCAATCTAGGGTGCAGTAGTCACCATTCATCATAGCACCAAATCCTACATTCTTCATCCTTTTTGGAAAATTCTATAATGATCTTCATCAAATTTTCAAGCAGTCCCCATTGATTTTCAAAATATCAGCAGCAAGGTTTTGTCTTTAGCAGAGTTTCAATGGTTGTTAATGTTCTAAAAGTTGCATATGATTCTTGTGACCATCTGAAGATTTCTTTTAGGAGTTCAAACATACAACCACAAAATATCAGTTGAAAGTAGCAAATTTTCAGGATGCCTAGGGTTAGGAAATCTTCATTATCAAACACGCCATTGTTTGTATTTTTCTAGGCTGCTAAGATTTTCAAATATGACAATATGCCAAATTCATCATTTGGTAATCATTTTCAGATTGATTTCAAATCTAATTAGGGTTTTGTCAAGTTTTCAACAAGTCTAACCAAAAACAAGATAACAGCATATATAAAATAGTTGTTTTGAGAGTAATTATCAAACTGTAGGGAGTTTCCAGAATATCTAAGGTTGCAAGTTGCAACTAGGATTTGACGAAAAATCAATAGATAAGGATTTTTAGAGCATTCAAAGTTGCATATTTTTGAGCTAGAGTTCGATATGAAGATCAACAAAATCAGGGTTTCAGATTCAAACTATCAGAATGTCAGTGTTTCAAACATCTTCATAGGGTTTGCCATGTCTTGAACAAGAAAAGCTTCATCAGAATCATCTCAAAAGTGGCTATCAAATCTATATTTAGCTCACACTAGTTTTAGACATAAACAATTTTTGAAGAAAGAAGCATATTCTAGAAGTCTATACTAACATCTATTTATAGACAAGCTATTTTTAGTTTTCCTTTTAGAAATTGTTTTCATAGTTTGTGGTAACCTTTACCAACAGCCTTACTGAAGATCGCCTAAGTATCGATTGAAATATATTCTTAAAGTAGAAGTGTTAATATTTTTATTATTTTTCATGCAATAGCTTTGTACACATTATAAATAAGTGCTATTGGCACTTGATTCATTCAAGATTCAATATCATTCAATAGAATTTAGTTTGCCTATTTTGCTACTCAAATTGTTGTTTAAGTGTTTTTTCTTATGAATTTTTGTGTTTTTATGAGTTGAATATCACTTGGCATTTAGTAAAAACTTTGTATTGCAATAGGTATTTGGTTGTTCACTGTAGCTTTGGATTCAACTATTGTGTTTAACTTATTACAGCTTGTGTATTGTGTAGATAAAGTAAATTGAGTGTTTTTACTATTAACCACAGCCTTTGTATTGCAAGTTGCACTTAAATGGGTTTTGTAGCTTCAATTCCCCTCTTCTAATTTATCAAGTCATTTGTGGTGTTAACATAGTTTAAAAGCTCGATGATTACTCACAGGACTCGGAAGAGAACACAAGTCAAAATGATGCCAAGTAACTCACGGCAATGCTCAGCTGCAAGTTCCTGCCAAAACTCGCTGCAATTCCAGCACAAAAATCGCTGAAACTAATCAAAAGTCGCCTAACTCATGACTTAGGGTTTGACTCAGCCAAATAAAAATGATAAAATGTGGACATGATTTCATTTGCCATTCAAACTTCACATTTTTGAGATGCCCTGAGGGTTTCACAATTGTAGGTCGCAATTTTAGGACTTCAACCATTCAATACTATCGCAGCCTGCGAGTTTAGGGTCTCTTGGTCCAAACTCCAAGAAACACTTTGGCTTTAGTCAAATGTCAATTGGTGATAAGAGTAAGATAATAACACTCCAAAGACTCAATATTATCTTCATTCAAACAATAAAAACTTTAACCTACAAATTTTAAATTCAAAATAGAAATGAGGGATATGTATGTCAATGAAATGTGAAATATGTATATCTGAAGCATAGTTTGTGTGTTGGTAGTAAGCATTTGTTCCAGCAATGTTTGGCATTATTTTCTTGAAATTCCTTTCACCACTTATGCACAAGTTTGAAGCTAATTAGCTTAATTGTATTTATATGTTCTACATAAAATTGAATACATATTAAAATCAAACTATCATACAAACGCTAAGGATTTGAACTCCATCTCCTAAAGGATATGTGTTTACCATTGCACCAATAGACTGTAGAATACAAAATTTATAGAAGTCATAAATGAATTTTGCTCCTTAAAAATCCTAGGCAACTTCAAAATGCTCAAAAGTGAAAATACTAGGTATGACATGATTTCAAATGAACCTATATTACAAGGAAGTGTAAACACCATTTAAAATTAGGAGTAATTTATGCAACTATGAAACTATTGCACAAGGATAATTCAAAATTTTAAAAACGTTGTCATGGGCTATTAGCTATCTAGCATCCATTAAAAAAACTACAATTAAACAAGAATACCTTGTTAAGAATGATTTTATTTTGAGTTATACCTATAGTATCAATTATTTTATGTTATTTCCCTTTTTTCAAGCTTGATTTCCATTTTTTGAAAAGAATATGGCATCCATGAGTACAACTAAGAAAAACAGCAAGCTTAAGGACCCTTGCCGAAAACATGGGATAGAAGGTCCAAAAATGGTTATTTCCAACCATTGTTTTGAAGACAGGAGAGGAGATATAAATTGCCTAAAACATCACCTTGAACAGGTCCCTTGCTGAGATGTTAAACCATGTACTAGAGCAACTTTAGAGGTTTAGAATCACATGAGAGCTCTCCTTTCAGCATTCGAGCAAAATAAAGTATAAAAAAAGAGGACAGCAAAGGCAATAGGAGCCTCACCCACATTTCACAATTCTACAAGGTCAAATACCAAAGAAGATATGGGGGGCTCTTCTTCCATTGGGCCATGAAAACGAGGGTTAGGAATGTGGCAGCCACAATTCCAATTTTTTTGTTCCTCATAACATTCCGAGTTCACAACCTTCATTGGAAGGTACTATATGAAATAAGAAATTGCATCATGAGTCAAAGTGGGCATGTGTCAAATTTTGGTACTACAATAGTATTCCTTTTAATGTTACTTAGAATCCTTATTGAAAGAAGTTGGTTACTGCATTAACCATGGTAGGTAAGGGGTTCAAGGCCCCAAACAATTATGTATCGAGTGGCCCATCATTGGAGGATGAGGTCCAAAACATCTATAAGCTAGTATAGGAACAAAAATGAATTTGAAAAAGCAATGGCTGCAATATTTTATCTGATGGTTGGACAAATGCCAAGAATAGGACACTCATTAACTTTTTAGTGGCTTCAGGAGGATAGTTGGTCTTTTTGAAGTCAGTTGATGCCTCCAATTAGTAAAAAACGTCAAGACTTCATGTAGCTTGTTGGATAAGGTGCTAATAGAGGTAGAAGTGGATAGTGTTATCCAAATAATTGCAAACAATGCATTTGCATATGTGGCAACTAGTGGACTACTCATGGTGAGGCACCCTACATTGTTTTGGAGCCCTTGTGTTTCCTATTGCCTTGACCTTCTCCAAGTTGGGTGAAGAATGTTTACCAAGTACATCTACAGTCACACATGGGTCCAGAATCTCATGAGAAAGCACACTAATGGCAAGGAGCTCATAAGTTCAGGAGTCACACTTTGCCACTAATTTTCCTTACCTTGCAGAGTATAGCAACTACATTACCTAACCTTAAGCACACGTTTGTGAACGAAAGATGATTGGGGATTCCTTACTATAGGAAGATTATAGTAGAGAGGGTTGTGAAGACCATTTTTTTTATACATTTGTCAAGACCTATGTTACCAAGTCCCTTTGGAACCCCCCATACCCGTATGGGTTCAGTTTAGGTTCGGGTCCCAAGCTGGTTCCCCTCTAGGTTCACCAAAGGTCCCTCTCGAGGTGCCTAGGAGGGACCCAAGGCAAACCCGGGCCAAACCCGAGCAAACCTAGGGTGACCCAAGGGCTGCTCAAAAAAAAAGAAAAGAATGTTATTTTTTTTAAACATTTTAATAAACTAAAAAAAGCCTACATAGTTTCATCCTTAAGTGATAAAATTGTGAAAATGGTGTGCATCATAAATGTCTGTGTGATTTCAAAGGCCTTAATTTGGGCTTGGTCGACCCTACCCTATATTGCAACAGGGAATGCGTCAGTGACTTTACCCCTAGATCCCATTGGGGGTGTTGCCACTAGGCCCTCACTAGGGGCGCTACCTTCAAACCTATTAGGGGTGTTGCCCCCAAACCCCCATGAGTGGTGCTACCCCTCAACCCCATTAGGGTCTCCACTCCTAGACCCTCACTAGTTATTAGGATCTCGTAATGTAAGAAACTTGATTACAATGAGAGGATGGCAAGGAATTGGGATCTAACTCTTGAGTGTGTTGACTTACACATTATTGTTGCACAAATTGCCAAAAATCTCTTTAGATGACGCACCTTGTACCATACATGGCTAGTGGAAGTGGCATTGTAACTCACTGTGTTTCAAGTGAAATTGAACCAAATGTTGACTTTGATGCTTTTGATGAAGAGCAATATGAAGATTACTAAATATTGATTGTAATTTTCATTGTGTATTGACATTCAACAAATCATTGAATTATGAATTTATGAGTATTTTGCAAATTATGAGGTATTTAAATATTTTGTTTATTGGCAATTATGAGTATCATTATTTTATATTATATGATTTTAAAAAGATTTAACACATATTATATATATATGAACTCGTACCCGTATGCAAGCAAAATAAATTGTTGTACCGCCATACCTACACCCGTATAGGATCAGTAACTTAGTCAAGACCATGGATGAGGTCACCAAGATAAGTTTTTGATCAAATTTTTCTTGCTTTTAAAAAAAACAATATTACAAGTTGTTTTGTAATATTCTAATTTGTTGATTATGATTTTACTTTAATTTTTTATATTTTATTTTCATTCACTCTCTTGTTTTAGGTGTTAGAACTATTGGTTAGGGTTCTACAATTGGTGGATGGGGACAAAAACCCCATGGGGGTATCTATATGAGGCCATGGATAAGACCAAAAAAACAATTCAACATTTGCATGGGTCGAATAGAACCAAAGTTGAACGGGAACCCATATCATCTATCTTTAATTACATCTGAAACAAGCAAAAGAAGCCAGCCAAAATTCCACCAAGACCGGGAATCTTATTGTCTTTGTGGGAATGAGTTGCAGTCCTAACTTCTTCCTTCTAGATAGTTGCCAACATTGGTTATTTTTCCAAGTAGCCTTCCATAATCCACCATATATTCAAGTAAACATTGTAAGGAATTTTAAGGCGTATCTTATTAGCATTTTAGTGCAAAAACTTTCTTCTCTACAAAAAAATATTAGGCTATAAAAGAAGAATAAGTGAGAGAAAATGATATAAATGATTACAAAATCAGCATTCTCAAAATCCTATCCAATCTTCGGTATCCATGCACTTGCATCAAAAATTAAAACTAGAGAAATATGATAAAATGTAAGAATACCCAAACCTGTAAATCGTCAAGGTATTGTACAAGATCTTGGTAGTATCGAATGATGCTGTTAAAAAGTAGAAAAAACCTCTCCGATATGATTGAAAAACTTTCTCGAAATTCATCATCAAGAGCAAGTAATTCAGGGTTTGTTTCAATTTCCTCCTCAAAAACCTCTGGAGATTTGAGATATCTGACACAATGGTTCCAAATTATTTTTTTACTACCAAAATCCTGGGAAGTGAACAATTAAGGAAAATGAAATGACAATTGCAGTAAATCCTAAAGAAAGATCAAATCATCTAGAAAGTAACAGAATAAATTCATATTTACCATATTGAAAGAGGTTTCACACTACACCAAATTTAAAATGATAATTTCCCACATGAAAATAACTTTGTGCCAATAGTATAAAGTTAAACATCCTTAACAATATAATATGTGTGGCTTTCCATAAAGAACATTGACCTCAAATGAGTTACTAATATTTGCAATATCAAGGGTATGAGAGCTAAGTTGGCATCGCCAAGCTTGTACAACACAATACTTCAATAACACTCTATATCTGAAAAGAAATTAGAATCGTGGAATATCACATATTTAAAAAAGAAAGTCCTCAGTTCTAAGAGAATAATTTTTAAAGATAATATATAAACCATGTGACACAGTGTAAAATGCCCTTGCTCATAAAAGGAATTGAACTTTTGAAAGCACATGAAAATCCTATAAAACACCATTCAAGCTAATATGTAACAAGTGGAATACAATCATGTAAATTTCAACCAAGGGATGAATATTTTGAAGCTTACACAAACACATCGCTGGGGGTTCAGGGGTCATGCTCGACATTTGAAACATCTCGAGATAGCAGAATAGGGAGGGAACATCCTTTGCTGTAAAAATCAGGGAACGCGCCCCTTTTTTGGTATGTCATAGAGGCATCAATATATATATATAAAGTGAATAGTGCATTTCTATTGTCATCGTTTCAGGTTTCTGATAACATAGTTCTATTTGTTTAAACTAATCCAAGGAGTTGTGGCATGGTAATGGAGACTCCTCCTAAGTGCAAAAACCAGCCAAGGCAACTCATCAATTGACTGACCATTTGGTATATATATATATCAAGTTGTCATCGTTTGAGGTTTCTGATAACATAGTTCTATTTGTTTAAACTAATCCAAGGAGTTGTGGCATGGTAATGAAGACTCCTCCTAAGTGCAAAAACCAGCTAAGGCAACTCATCAATTGACTGAACATGTGGCAAGTTTGAGCTGTAAAGACAATGTTGTACATTTATAGTGTAACCCAAGTTTACAAATTTTGAGAATGTGGTCCAAGCTTAGCCCTCGCGGCATTAAAGGACAAACAAATTTGCCCACTATTTCCAAAATGAAAAATAAATTGAAAAGTGCAAAGCCCTGCCATTACTCTGCTGGGTTCATTTGTAATTTATAGCTAGAATGTTATTGCCAGGAAACATGACGATTGAGCGTAAACTTTAAGAAAGGGAGAAGCTGATATTTTATTGAAATTAGATAGGGTTAGGAAATTACTTGAGGTCGAAGAGAATGGGAGCATAGCGGGGGTGGTTGAAATCGGAAGGAAGGCGATCAGTTAATCTGAGGAGCTCTGAAATGAGAGCTTGGGCAGTGCTGACCAACTTCAGTATTTCTGAAGTTGATCCGTCTGCATCTCCACTCCCCAACTCAACCATTCTTCTCTGCTGTGGTTGGTAAATACCGCATACAGGTCGCCCTGCAATCCCTCCGCCAATAGCAAGAGCGTATTTAAATTCCTTCTCGCTATTTATTTTTATTTTCTTTTCTATTTGAAGCTGCTGGCCGCTGTGTCGAAACTAGCATGGATAGTTGTATTTAGATGTATCTTAAATACACCTATCGAACATATTCCAACATATATATAATATAAATTAAAAATATACTTTTATTTTTTATAGTTATGCATTATTTTATTATATTAAATCATTATAATTAAATCAATAATATTATTATGTTACCTTATTCTCTCCCCCACATTCTTTTTCTAATAAAGGGTTTAAGGTCAAGTGGACTCCCTTCCAAGAGGAATGTTCAAATTGAATTTTGATCTAGTCTCAAGGGGAATTTTGAGGCTCTCACAAATCGAATGCATGATAAGAGATCATGCAAGTAGATTGATTAAAGTGGCATTAAAGAAGATACATACAAGTACAAACAATGAGGTAAAAGAAGAAGCAGTGCTATTAGGCTTGCAACCAATGATATCATGCAATTTGAAAAATATAATGATTGAAGTTGATTCAATGGTCGATCTCAAAAATTGTCAATCACAAAATTGGAGAATAAAAGATAGTATAAGCAAAGAATAGACAACATTAGATAATTTAAATTTATCTATAAACCATTGCCTAAGGGAAGGTAGCAAAATAGTCAATTGCTTTATCAAACTATGGGATAGATCAAGAGGTCGAACTTATCATTAATGGAGATATGGAAACATGGCTAGGGCTATGAGAATTATGGATTACATAATTAGTAATACCTAACACATAGGATAGTGATGATCTTTCAATCACCATAGGATCAAATTCATTTCAAGTTTTTTATATGTAGACATCTCAATGAGTGTAGGATAGCACTCTTCTCCACTTAACACATGCAAAAGGATTATATCTTCTTTGTTAGAACTGTATTTGACATTCATTCCAACTACAAGGTTTATTTTTTTATATTTTTATCTTTCTAGGATGGAGCCTCTATTCCAACTTGAAGGGAACATGAGGCAAATGGAATTTCTTAGGGAAATCGTAAACGATTGTGTGCACATAGTTTGCTTTTTTCAAGGATGCAATATACTATCAACAAATCAAGAGATTTTTGAATTGGGCTTTGTTGAAGAAGGAACACGACATTAGGTAAGTATAGGAATATCTTAAACATTTGAGAGCAATATCTTTGTGATAACAAGTGACAAGGAGCTAACAAAATAATATGTGGGATAGGTTGTGAGAGGGTATGGAAGATGCAATAAATAAGGTGACGCCAATGAAACTAACTTCTCTTCCATGTACAGGTCTAGGATTCAAGGTTTTACATGACCTAGTATTGTTGGGGGTGGAGAAACAATCAATGGAGCTCATCAAAGAAGTTTCAATGATTCAAGGCTTTATGTGTAGAGTAGTGGGTGCATACTAACCAACCATAGGCATTATGAGTCTTTGTGCACTAGAAAAAATCTTTGTGAAACAAGAAAGGTTTTATTGGTCCCTCAATCTAACAATTCCAAATCTTTCTTGAGTACCATCTTCTTTATACACTTAGGCCTCATTTTACCCATCATGTATAACCAATCTAATAAATATCTATATGTATCTCTATTTGTGATTTTTTCCAAAGTGTTGTTCTTTGGCATCCCCCATGTGCTAGCCAATGTGTTAAAAGTTGGTAAGGTCTCAAAAGTTCTAATTGTGGAGCTATTTTTATTCAAGTTTCTAAGGATCGTGCTTATCAAAGTTTTTTAATTTGTAAGGCCCTGTCTTGTGTGCAACCAATAAAACCCAAATTTTAAGGTGCAATATATTAATTGATAGCTAGATAGAATGAAATTGATAAATGAAGTAACTGATTGGCATGATGAGATATCATGGGCTAAATAAGTAAACCCTATGGTAATTATCCCTCTTTACCTAAATGCCAAGACATGGATATGTTCAAGTAGTAAAGGAGTTTAATAATGTATGAAGGATTGTCATAAATAGAAGATTGATAAATCGTATATCATATTGCATGTTTTATAATCCAATATTGTCACCTAGCTTAAATAATTGTGTGATGAATCCCTAAAACATCCCAAGGTATCTTGTAAACTTAAGATAAACAAGTATACAATTTTAAAAGGTGGAATAGTAACTAACTAGCTTAACTAAAGTGCACGTGCATTATGATGAAAAATATTGTGAATCTTAAAACACCTATGAAGACCCTAAGGTATCCAGACCTAACATTAACATTAGTTGAATTCAGTTAACTTGATACTTTAGGATTCTTCTCATGATTAAGATAATTAATATGTTTGATCGATAAAAGACTATGATCATGATTATATGATAGGGTAGAGAATTTGAATATATATTTACTATCTCATATGTCTACAGGTAAAATAGACAAGGTGACATTAGATAACTTTGCAAAGAAGCGATTACCTAGAATATTTAGATGATTAATTGGGTTAACTAATGATGTTTATATTTATGAGAAATGTGTTTTATGATGCCTCGCAAGATTATGAATATTGAAGTATTTGAATTAGTACTAGACCTTGAAATTGGCTATATGGTATAGTAGTTAGATATGCTTTACAATCTTATATGCTTAAAGGTAAAACTGATAATGCAATAATTAGATAACCTGCAATGAAATTATAACCTGGGATAAATGGATAATTAATTATAATAATTAATGTTGTTTGTAGTTATTGTATGAAGATTAAATGATATATGCATTATGATATATAGATGATTATGAATGTCGAAAATTATGTTTAATTTTGAGATAAGCTAAAGTTGTTAGACAATAATATTGTGAATAAACTATTAGAATTGACTGATTCAATCCATAGCTCCCATGAAACACCTGCAAGCGATTACCTATCACAATAGAGACGATCAAAAGCAAAATTGTACTCGATAACCTGAGAATGATTATTGATGCAAATAACCTGGATGAATATTACAAATGAATGTGCATGCTTATATAAGCAATGCACAAGCAAACCCTAATGCGGATTTGACAAGATAGAGACAAGTGTTGTAATCTCATGGATTGAGACAACTTGTCCTAAATTTAGTCCAATCTAATAATAAGAATCAAACTAAATATTAAGAAGCAACTCCTAAGTTTAGCTTAAGTGAACTAAAGTAAAAAAAGCCTCTAATAATTAATTAATGATTAATTAATTATCAGATAATGGCCTATTTGCTCCAACACCCCCCCTTAAGATCAATTTAGGAAGAAACTAAACTATTGATAAAGGAAGCTAAATGAATGCAGAATGGGTCCCGGCTACAAGGCCTGATGAGGTACCCATGTACAAGTAAATGAATCTCTCATAACTAGAGAAGAGAAAATCACACAAGTAAAAATCCTCTCCAAGAGAGAGAAAAGAAATGGGTGCACTAGTTAAATAAGGATAGAAGGAGGACTCAATGTGACCCCCCAAGGATTGCTTTTGTCATGCAAGTACAATAGAAGTCCTCCCGATAGGAGAGATAAAATGAAGATATGAATCCCCCTATAATGAAAGAGCTCCCATGCCAATGATGAATGCCTGAAGACATAATATGATCCACTGCTTGCAAACAACATTTCTCCCCTTAGGAAGAAACAGATCAATTGGTGATTGGAGAAGCCAATCCATAAGAATGGGTGAATCAGGAATCCAAATCCAAATGATATGTGCCTCTGAAAAATACTCAGTATCCACATGTTAGAAAGTGATGATGTCGATCCAGAATCTTGTGGAGATTGATGTAGAACAAGCTACAAAGGCGATGAAGATGGTGGGCCAACTGCGATGATGTGGTTTTCAACAAAGAGGAGATGAATGTCCTCAAATTAATCCTCTAGATCTATAATCTGAGACTCTACAAATAATGATGATATGTCTACAAGATATGAATCCCAAGTAGTTATGTTTGGAAGATGATAGATGTCCTACTGCACTGAACCAATAATGGCCAAAGATGTGGTGATTCCAAGATGATCAAGAACAACAGGAGATGATGATGTAGTCTCGATTTGAAGAGTGGGAACATGAAGACAAGTCTCTGAACCATTGGAACATGCAAGACCTGTGATATACTCAAGCTCCTCTAAAGTATCATCATCAAAGGGTATAGAATCTACATCTGCAAGAGGGATGAGAGAATCTACAGTAGGATCCTCTGGGTATGGAGAGATATGAGGGTCTCCACGGATCTCCCAAAGATGCGTTCAAATTATGTGGGGACATTCAATGTCTGATACAACATACATAGTGTCAAGATCAACACTAGAACATATAATACCTACAATATGATCTCTGATGATGCCCCATGCTAATAAAATCCTTGGTGTGTTTGGTGTACGTATCAGTGCATACAAATAAGGAAAATTATCAAGCCACTTGAGATGTGTCAGGATGCTATCTCGCCAAGACTCATAGTTATCCTTACCCAAGTTGATCATAGAAGGATGAACAAAAAAACCCACAATACTCACTCCAATGAAAAAATCAGAGACTAAATCCCTCAAGTTTGATAAAGTAGATCAAAATATGTCATCTCACATAAATAGATCCACTCCAGGTGCCAAGATGTCCAAGTAATTAAGCAAAGTGTGAAAACACAAAATATTGAATAAAATGTACCTGGGCTATATTCTAGAAAAAGTGCATGAATAGATTTGAAGAGCTCTAAAATACCTTTCCAACACTACTTGAATCATAAAAATTGGAGATACATGCAAAAAGTTACGAGCTTAGAAGCGCAAAATGAAGATATGACTTTAACTAAGAATAACAGGAATCACTGGAAAAATCTGATGATCAAATCTATACAATTGGAAAGTTCTCAGAACCAACTTTCTAACGATATCTTGTTTTTCCAATTTTGACACCGTATGCCCAATTTATGCCAAAAAGAAAAAAAATGCTCCTTTAGAGAAAAACAAGGCTAGGAGGGGGGCAATGAGGGTCATACGACCACTAACATCATCAATTCATGAGTTTAAATTTGATGGCTTGACGCATGTCGTCGAAGAAAAACCTCCCTGTTGGAAAAATAAATTAGGTCACCGGGAAAATTGATTTCGATGCAGAAAAAATGGAATATGTCAATTTGATGCTTCATCGATTTTTTAAGTTTTGTCGGATTTTGGGATGGTTTCCCAAAAAAAATTGCCCAAAATTTTATCAGCCGCATGAGCGACAATTTACTTGCTACCGAATTTTCCTTTTGCGCCCTGCCGAATTGTTGGCTAAGTGGCCACCTAATTTATTGAAGGGTCGACGGATTAATAGGCCGTCGAAATTTCTAGCTGCCTCTAAGAATTTTCAAAGGGTCGTTGATTTGATTTAGGAGCCACTGACTTGAACTGTGGAGTCTGCATGAGGCTTTAATGAGCCTGCCACACCTGTACAAATTGCAGCCAGGGTACTGCAAGCATAGTACCCTACACCTATAATATAATTTTTTTCCTCTTCAATTTTTTTAAAAGCTTTTTCTTGCTTTTTACAATTTTTTTGATTGAATTTTTAAAAAAATCCAAAAAATATATAATGAAACCAAAAAGAATTGCAAACCCTGTACCTGGAAAATTTTATTGCAGGGGTACAAATCTGTATAGCAACTGTATAGATCATACAAAATTTACCTCGGATCTCATGCCCCTAAATTTTTGTTTCCTTTCATTGTAACTGCTCGGATTTGAGCAAAACAATAGGCGATCTTAGGGTTTTCGATCGCTCTAGACATGATGGCGATGCCCTTTTTTCCCTAGGATGCACCAAAAAATTTCTCAAGGCCATATCTCTTCAAAAATTGAATAGGGGGATGTGGGCTTTAATACCATGTTAGAATTGACTGATTCAATCCACAACTCCCATGAAACACCTACAAGCAATTACCTATCACAATATAGATCAACAAGCGTGATTATGATCAATAACCTAAAAATTGTATTGATGCAATTAATCTAGATGAATATTACAAATGAATGTGCATGCTTATATAAGCAAATCCTACATGAAAATTTGACAAGATAGAGACAAGTGTTATAATCTCATGGAATGAGACAACTTGTCCTAAATTTAGCCCAATCTAATAATAAGAATCAAACTAAAGATTAAGAAGCAACTCCTAAGTTTAGCTTAAGTGAACTAAATTAAAAAAGCCTCTAATAATTAATTGATCATTAATTAATTATCAGATAATGACTTATTTTCTCCAACATAAACATGTTATGAAAATTGAATTGTGAATTTAGGCAAATGCAGTTGGTTAATTACGTTGATTTGGCTATGATTATTATCTAACATATTAACATGTGGAATTGAGTGTGTAGGTATAAATCCTTGGCCCAATGTGGATAAACCATGAAAACAAAACATAGTCCATTTGGAGGGACTATAATCTCATTTGTGATGTGATTTATTTTTTAATGTTAATTGTGAATGTGTGTTTGTGATTTTTATTTAATTTCATGTGATCCTTAGGATGTGAGTTGACATCCTGGGTGGAAAATTTTGGATGATTTCTTTTATGGGGATTCTAAGGGTCTTAAAAAAATTATTTTAATGTGTTTTGATGGGTTTTGGTGTCCTAGGGTAAGTACCTATGGGTATGGGGTTCATTTAAACCCCAAACTTGGTCAAGGGCTTTGATGTGACCCCTTCTAATGGCCCATTAAGAGGAGTGGCGAAAATCAAACCTCGAAATGAAGAAAAATGACTTGTCTTGTTTATTCCCATTCCCCTAGGTTATTTATGAACTTGGGGAAGCGCACAAAGGATGCACATGTGTGAGCCTCCTTCATAAGAGATCATGGGAAGAGTGTTTGAGTACATTCTCCATCTTCTGAAAATTCTCACACATGTGTGAGCACTTGTGGGAGAGTGTGTTTGAGGAAAGAATGAGAGACTGACAAGTGTCACTCCCTCATTCATGAAGCTGAAATTAGGGTTTTCTATATACTCCCATTTGAGAATGAGAAAATGGAGATTTTTGAAGGATTATGATTCTTTTTCTTTTGGTTTTTGGAGTGTTTTTTAGTGGAGAGTTTTAGAGGAATTTATTAGCTTGTCTTGGGAAGGGATTATGGAGATGGGTTTGGCATTGAAGATGATCTCAACTCATCCTCTCCATTTTTGAAGGGCTTAAGGAGGTAGGCCTTCTTGGCTTCTTGATTTTTTTTGTTTTGTTCAAGGTATGTGAAAGAGATTTAAAGTTTGTGTTTTGAGCTTAGTTTTTGTTTTCATATGTGATCTTATGTATATGTTGTGAATATGGATGGGTGCTAGGGATAAACTCACCCTTATGGGAAAAGCATCCCTAGTTTATGTGAATGATAAATATGGGTATTTTTGGGTTTTATGTGTTTAAATGTTATGTTGTATTTGAGTTATAATGAGAAATGGATTTAAGGGATGGTTATGTGTTCATTTTTGTTTTAAAGTTATTTTATTGTGTTTGCAAAGGGTTGTATGAGTATGTGTGTGTAACCCAATTTTTAGGGAGACCTCCCAGCTTGAGGTGACCTATGAGTAAGTCAACAGTTGAGAGGTGAGCACCCCATGACCAATGGAAAAGTTTGTCATGTGTAGGTATGGATGGTTTGGAAGATGCAAGCTAAAATGCAAAAATGATCACTTTCATTTTATTATTGTAATGGGGTGGGGCAAATGTGTAGAAAATGAACTTGAGAGAGCATTGTACTCATTGTATGAACGTGAATATTCTTGCTAAATAATAATAGGATAATTTAAATGGTATCACATTGCATTATGAATCGTAAGAAATAAACAAGTGATTGTTGTATGTCACTCTCTCTCTTCAAGATTAGTTAAGTAGGAAAAAAATACTCCATAATACCTTAAAAAAATTCACTCTTATTAATCATGCTAATAGCTTTTCATACAAAAGGTAAAATATATTCATAGAGTTGTAAAATTAGTTGTGGAAAATCAAATGATAGACCCAATGGTCTATTCCTAGGTTAAACATCTCTCTTACAAACACATATACAAGATAATCCAACTACAGTCCTTTGGGCATGGTTATATCTTATCTCAATAGGTGAAATAAAAGCTTATGCAAAGATATCCATATGGTATATATCATATTAAAACTGTATATATATTTGCAAATATTAATTAAACAATACTTGACTACTTTTAACATCAACAATTGAAGTCATTGTAAACATATATAAGATATATTTATATTTGAATTTGTGTTTTAAAAAAAGATTTATCTTATTCATGTCATAGTATATCAAAACAATATATACACATGTATATAAAAAATTCTTAATTATAGGTGTATCTAATTATTCATTCCATTGTAGAAAAGTATATGTATAACATATAAAAGTAATTTAGTAAAATAAAATATTGTAATATACATACATACATATATATATATATACATATATATATATATATATATATATATATATATTTACTTTAACTTATTTTAAAATTTATATTTAAATAAATTTAAGAGTGAAAAAATATATATACATATAATAAAGTTCAATATATATATATATATATATATATACTTTAATTTATTTTAAAATTTATATTTAAATAAGTTTAAGAGTGAATAATATATATACACATAATAAAATTCAAAAAACTAAAATAAACAAAAAAAGAGGGGGGATCAACCCCCAAACCCTAGTCGAGGTTGGGGAGAGGAGAGTCATCCTTGCCCCTTATAGGGCACGACCCTATGGGGGTTGTGACCCCCCTAAAGGGGGCATGTCCACCACAAGCACTACTGCCCCGTGGGGGCATGGCTACTACCTCCTAATGTGAGTAGCCGCAAGTCCACCCCCCACTCAATATACAACACTACTCTATGTTTTAAAGGATACTCATTGTTAATTAAAGTTGTAGGGAGAAAGGAAGGGGTGATAGGGAAAAATTCCCTGGCCACCACAATATACCTACATTTATTTAAATAATAACTCCTTTGCAATAGAAAAAGGGGTCAACTAAATAAATATAAAATGTATGTGTGTGTTGTGATTACCCAACTGTAGTTGGGCAAACAAGAACTAAAGAGTTGCATATAAGTGCATATTGTTGTATGAACAATTGTAACTACACATTCAAAAATGAAAAAGAAACAGAGACAATTCCAAGGAGGTGAAATAAGATAACAAATAATGTGTAAAAGAGATATATAAATAAGTATTCATGTGTTTGCATCATGAGAGAAAGAAAAGGGAAATGAGGAAAGAGAGGTATGTGAAGAAGAAATTGGGCAAGATCAATCCAATTTTCTCTTGGAGTCTCCCTTCCAATCTCCCTCAACCTGCAAACATAAATGAAAAAGAAATAAAAAAGAGGAAACCTTTAAAGAAGAATCCTTATTACTTAGGGTTGCATAGTTTCCCTAATATCCAAGAGCTAAGATTAAAATGTATCCAATGATCAGAAACGAGTGCACATTATGTTAATTACTAAATTACTATTACATCATTTGATCTCAATTAATTGAGAAAGTTGAATGTGATGAGGGACAATGAGACTAGGACCCTCAATTTAAGTCATAACTTAAAGTCACTTTTTAGAATATTTAAATAAAGACTTTTGACTTCATGAAATTTATTTTAAGTGACAATTTATGGACTTAAGAGAATTTATTTATTTAAAACCCATGGACACCTTGAGAATTAATTACCCTATGTGACCTTGTAAGGTTAATTTAATTTATATAGGATATTCATTTCAAGAATAAATCTAGTACAACAGGGGTGTATGATTTAAGTAAATAAATTAATTGATGATGCTATATAACGAACAAGGGTGTGGGTGAAGAATGAGACAATTCACCTCAACATTTGTATTAGAGACGACCAATATAAATAACATTAAACTATTAATTTACGGGCAACTTAAGGATTTGATCCCATATGAATTTAAAAAGTTATCAAACTTATATTAAAACCACCCTAATCTTATGTGGCATAAACAATTAACTATTAATTATTGAGTAGGAAGAATCAAATGACCAATTGTACATCATATTTTAATTTATTCATCTAACCTTAAGGAGATAAAATTTAATGTATTGGAAAATCTAAATTAATATATTATGAAAGGTATTGAGGCCTTAACTCCTTGTGGAAAGGAATTTGGAAATGTTTAACCATGTTATGTTTAAAGTTAATTAAGTACTTATCTCTCCCAAGTGGTCAAGGTGTATGAAAAGGCATGATATGAACTTTACACTCTTGTGCAATAACCTCTTATCTCAAGTGCAAGAGTTAACTCTAAGGACTTGCAAAACAATTTCTAATATCATAGCTTTCTTAGTGAAATTTTTGAGAATTAAAAAGTTTTACTTGGTATCTCTTTATGCCCAACTGCACCTTGTTCCTTTTTCATTGTTGAGATATTAAACTTTCCTAAGTTGGCATAAATTTCATTTATTCCTTGCCTTCATCCTTTTTTCCTATCAAAACTTTAGAGTTTTTCTTCCTGACACTCCTTTCATCCATTCCCCACCTTTTCTCTTGCTTTTATCAATATTTTGGACTTTATCTTACTAATATTATTTTTATTTGAACCTCAACTCCTTGATCTTTTACACTAATTTACCTTTCAAAGTTGTAGTTTCATCCATCCCTTTACCAAGGTATGTGTTCCATATAGTATCCTCAATCCCTAACTATTAGCATTTCCTTCTATATGATTTATTAAAGTTGAAGATGTGAGAATGCCTCTAATGTGGAACAAGGTATGAAGTAAACCCAAACGCTAATCCCTAACACTTTTCACTACACTGTCACATTAAGATCATTGGTTTAGATGTATCCTTATTGGGATAGCGAGTTTGAAATTATCCTTATTTGTGTACCATAAGGGATTAATTACTTGGTACTTCCAATCCTCGACTCCCTAACAATTTCCTTAATATATCCTTTTGGAGTTGGGCATGTGGAGATACCCTTAACTATTTTCTTCAAACATGAAGTATGCCTTACTCCTGATCCTCGACTACTTGAAAATGGTATGGGTTGTGAGGTATCTTTGACCCACAATCCCTAAAACCATTATTTAATTTGTAATGACATTAACAAATATTTTATGCAAATATATTTTAGATTCATTTTTTTTAACAAGATATCACATAAACCTAGATTTTCTCATGATTTAAACACATCAATATTTAGAACCCAAATTACAAATGAAGCCAACAAAGGGAGAATAAAGTTTATAAATTTTCCTTATATTAAATGATTCTAAAAGACATTGCAATGCTTAAACCACAACAATAACCTACTAAATTAGTCAAACTTGGAGCTACGAATTTATCTATAACCATGAAATCTCGTTCATGACCTCTGAATGAGATCATCCTATAGAGCCAAAGGGGTTTCATCCTTCAATCCTTCAAACCAAAGGGTTTTCATTCTCTAATCTTTAGAAAAACTAATTATTTTCATCCTTGAATTTGGTTGCTTGAACATGAGTGCTCAAAATAATTTTTTGTAAGAGTTGTCATGTGTAAAATGCATAATCTCCGTGAATAATTTAAAATAGGTAATATATTTCTTGCAGTTCATTTAAATGGCCTAAGTAGAAGATTCACAATCATTTTCCCTTAAAATCATTAGCATTAATGATATCTTTCAATTTGAGTGTGCAACATAGAGAAAAGGCCATAAAATATATTGAATGGTGGCCAAACTCCAAGCATCATGTCAATGAGACAATGGTTGTCTTCATCCTCCAACACCACAATTATAGGTAAATCTATGCCCCTAAATTTAAGTTATGTTTTCTAGGTGGAAGAGGCCCTTCTAGAGAAGTTGTGGTGTCAAATCTAGTCAATAATGGTACTCTAGGTTGTGTAGGGAGGTAGGTGGGAGTGTGTTATGCATAAAAGTGGGAGTTTAGAGTTTGAGGGTCAAGGATGCCACATGAATTGTACCACTTGTCAAGGATTAAATTTTGAGGGTACCATAAGAAAGTCACTCATGTAAGTGGAAATTTCTAACTCTAGTTTCGATAAGTAACTCAATGTAATGATCAAGGAGCTGGTATTTGGGCAAAAGGCATATTGATAAGGAAAAGTGAAAAACTCTAACAAATAAAGGGAAAGAGTGGGGTTTAGTGGAGGATGAAAATATAGACATCTCTAAAATCACAACAAAAGAAGGGAATAAAGGTGGTGGATGGGTGAAAGGTATGCCTAGATCGATAAATCTAATACCCTAACAAGAATAAAGGAAAAGACAAAGTTTGGAGAAAAGATATACTAGGATGGGTAATTATGAAACTCTAACATATAAACATTCCTTAGACATTGAAACAATAAAACCTCCACACTTAAAATATTTGAGACCTATGAGGTTGGGATCCATAAATCTTGGATCACCAAAAAATAAGAAATGTACTTTTGATCCACAAACATAAATTTATTGAAAAGGGTACATTACAATTGTAATGACCCAAGTCAACACACCTAGGACAAAACCCAAAGATTTTTTTTTTGAAACAACCACAACCATGAGGAATATGCAACAACATGTCACACTTGCATAATAATGTGCACACAAGTTTCATATGAAACATAATGACATAAGGACAAAAACAATGTGAACGAATTCAACATTGCTACAAGCAAGGTGGCACTAGTAGAATACTTACTAATCATGAGATAAAGTCACCACAATGAACTTACAAGAGGGTAAATGACTTTAGAACAATGATCAAGTACTAACCCATGAATGTATTCTCTCACAACCCAAAATAAGGGTAGGATGACGAAAGCATCAACCTCAAATCCACACCAAAACACACTTGAAAACCCTTACAAAACCAATGGAAACCCACAAAAATGATGGAATAAATAGGAGCTAACGCACCTCCATTAGACAACACAACCATTCACATCCAATCCATTCAAGAGAAACCTTGAACAAAACCTAAAATAATAGGGAGAACCTTCACAAGAGGTTGCCTTACGAGGAGGTACAAACCCTCCATCAACTAGAACGATGATTATTCACTTCCAAGCAAGGACATGTTTCCCTTGAGAAAAATGAGTGCCAGAAAACTTGAGGTATGACACTTGTCGATGAAACAACAACATGGGAAGACTCCTCTAGACAAGAGGAACAACTTTTGTTCACAAGGTTTCCCTAAGAAATGACCAAAAAACTATTAGATGACAAAATAATAAAACTATGGCACCAAATGACACTAGAGTGAGTTCTTAATTGTCCAAGTTTAGTAATTGGAGTATTACTCTAGCACTAGATTCCTTGTCAAGCACTATAGTCCCTCCCAAGTGTTGTAGTCCTATTCCAACCATGTATTCACCATTGAGAAAACCTAAGCTCGATTTTGGTCCTTAGGACAATCAAAACCCTCAAGAATTACAAGGAAGGATCCTCAATGAAAAATAAACTCTAAAATGACAAAAATGATTGGGGAACTAAGAAGGTCTTGGACACTTGATGTTTCCTCACACTAGCCCATGAAGGAGATAACTCCCAAGGGTTGGCAAGACCACAAGAGGCTCTAACATGAGGCCAAAAACATAATGGGTGAAGGGGAAAGGTGTTCAACACCTCCCAACCCCACCAATACCACTCAAAGAATCCTAAATGACCCCTCGATGATTCTCAACAACACACTATGCACACAAAAGAGAGCTAAAGGCTCAAAGTTAAATAACATGTTTTCTAAGTTAGGATTCATTTTAAATCCTAAACTGAAGTCTGATTGAAATTCATTTTTAACCAACATTACAATGAAATTTAAAGAGCATATAAGATAACAAGTGTGTTCAAATCCAACGTCGATACATTTAAGGGTGTCCAAACTAATAAATTATTCCATCCACTTAAGGAGGTTTAAATAACACAATACAAATAGATAGAGGACTTAAGTGTCCTTCAAATACAATTTACAAAATTACAATAATGAAATAAATTAATTAATAAATATTTACCAAGTGGATCATGATCATGGAGCTCTTCCCAAGATCCTTGAACCTTGATGATGGTTTTTGCACCACCCAACCTCATGGTACCCTTAATTCTGCCATGCTAGGAGATAATCACATGAGCCACAAACATATTAGGATAAATCTTATACATATACCACAGATGGATAAAAAAAACAACATACACATAAAGCAAGAATTGCACAATCAACATCACACAATGGATCCAAGAATACATTGCTCATTGGGCACAAATATAATATCTTCATTTAGCACAAACACTAATCACACAAACAAGACACACAATAATGGGACAATGATAAGATGTTAGAGAGGAGGTATAGAGTGTCATCACAAACATCAAAGGGATGGCTAAGTGGAGTTAGGTATGAATCAACCTGCCTATGTGAGGAAACCAACCTATAATTCCTAGTGCTCTGAGAGTGGGAATGCCTTCTATACTCATACCAAGCCTATACGAGTGCTTTGGCTATTTCATGGTCACCATTAACTTGATTAAATTTATTTACCCAAATGTCATTAATTATCACTTATTAAGGAATTTCTTCATCATCATATCCTTGGTCCCATTTGTGCTTTGGTTGATGTTAAGAGTCACTCCACTATGACTCTCTAGTACCTTCATCCTAGGTTCATCATGACTCATCACAATTAAGTATGTCACAAAAAACAAGGCACACAAATTTAAATAAGATCTCAAAACGATCCTTACAAAAAATCCATGGGAGAGTCATCTTTTCACCCATTCCAAAACATCCAAAAACCCATTTAAAATTCAAAAGTTTCTAGATAATTTTACATGCAAATACCAACAATTTTTCTCAAACTTGAATGTTGGAACCTTAAATTTTCTTTTTTCTCCATTCAAAATTTAAAAAAAATAAAAAGTACTATTTTCTCTAAAAATGCACAACCACACTATGAAATCAAATTCGATTTGCAAGAATTTTGGGCATTATAAGGAAACAAAATGGTCAAATTGAAAATTTTAATTTTTAATTTGACCTAATCTAATTGCAAAAATTGGAAACTATTAGGAAATTACTACACTCCCTTAAGGGTGAAAATTGTATGCAAGGCCATAATTACAAACAAAATAAGGAGAGGAGAGAGATTTGCCTTGAGATTAGAAGCACAACAAAACCATGAAAACTTGCAATTTTTCAAATTTGGAGAAGGGAAGATCACACACACACATTCACAATCATTTTCCTATTCCATCGACCTCCCAAGCCATTCCAATTCAAATCCATCCAATTTCACCTAGTTTCAAAATTTCCCATGGAGGGTTTTGGAGAGGATTCTTTACCAAACAAAGAATAATGCAATAAAAAGACTTTTGATTTTTCTTTTAACCCTTTTTTTCTATTTTATATCTTCCTATTTCTTTATTTTATTTTCTCTATTTTATCAAAATTACCATTTAACAAAATAAAACATTCAAAATTCATCAATTTATAATAATTTAATCAAGATATTAAATCAAATATAAATATGCATTTCCCAACCCAAATGATTTTTTCAAAAATAAATAACTTAACTTCATTTATTTTCCTTTTCCACCAAACATAGAAATATTTCCCAAAAATAGCAAATGCAACTTCTATTCCTATAATTCCATTTATGAAAAGAAAGGAAATTAAACCAAACAAGTATTGTTAACTTACAATATGAACAAACTCTGAAATTGTCTCCTATTTGGATCTAGGTTAGCACGATGTCAAACATGACACATACCATACTTGATTTGAGTACGGTCAAGGAATATGATAGGGAGGCCCAAAGTGACATCTTTGAAATAACCATAGTTGGTGAATAACTCGGACTTGTGTAGCCAAATGGAGAAATAATCATATACCTATAACCACTCAACACATATGTCAAGTGTACGTACTCAATTTAATAGTCGAAGCAAAGCATAATCACCCAATGAGGTCCAACATCATATAAATGTAAATCAATGCATCTAAATGATATACAATCACGACATTCGAAACATGGAATATAACATACATATCTATGAACTAAAGTGTAATGATAAACCAAGCATTTAAGTATCACACATGCATCTCAAAGAAAACAAACACCAACAATCGACATGTTGAGGAACCTCATCTTGAAACATGTGGGTGGTCTAAACACATTTTTCAAAGCAAGAAACAAAGCTACAACCAAAACTCACAAGGAAAAAGGTGAAGTTGAAACACCAATAAACACCCAAAGCAACAATTACAAGCATGGCCTATGCATTCCCTAATATATAGTTAGAAAATGATGTCAAGATATAGAAATATCAAGGTTGTAAATGAGAAGGGTATTACAAAATGTCCACCATTCCCTTAAATTTATTGCTCTCAAGCAATGCAAATTCAATTCTTCATCTCTTCCTAACTTAAACCCTGCAAATAGTAGTATTCCCCAATTTTTCCCTAGTGGTACCTTTTGTAGGTAGGTTTCTCTAATGAACCAAATATTTTGTCATGGCTTGATGTCTCAAATTATGATGGAATCAAGAGCTAAAATTTGGGTGGTTTTGTAAAAAAATTATCCCAATTGAAACCATTTAATCCATGTTGATTTATGTTATAAAATATATTCCCTCAAGTATCTTTCAACCCACTTATTCATCATTTTTGTTTGTCCAACTATTTGTAGTTGATAACCTATGCTAGGGGTGGGTTTTGTAAGTGTCATATGAAATAATTCCTTGATATTTCTTGTAATGAAGTCCATGAAATGGGAAATAAGAAATCGCTATAATGAACTTCTTGAAAAGACATTCTTTACTCCATTCTACTAGTAGGTGATGTAGTCCTTGATGTATTTGAGATCCTCCTACTCAAAGCTCCTCCATGTAAATATCCCTAGATTACCTACCTATAAAAGCTATATGATATATAGTATCATACCATGGGTGTATCACAAAAATACTTCAAAATATTTTAATTCATCTCAAATAATAGTACTAGAAAGATTTTATCCTTGTATCAAATGAGACCATTTGCTAGCATATTCTTGTTATCCCTTTTTTTCATCATCCAAATCAAGTTGATATAATAATACTTTCAATTCATTACAATTTTATATCAACCATATGCCTAAGATAAATTAAATGATGTCTAAATTTAACTAAAATATGCTTGACAAAAATCTCGTTATCATAAATAGGAAAACCATTTCTTGAATCTTTCAACTTTTTGCTCTTGATTTTAATGAAGTTCCACATTTGTATTAATATGTCCCCAATAACTTCCCCTATAACACCACATTCTACCACAAAAATACACAAGAAATATAAAATGAGAATGGTAAGATGTGAGATGATTGCCTATTTAAGCTTGTCAAAAAATTTAGGTGTCCTATCCATCCATGCAAAAGTCATTCTTTGTCATGTTGGTTAAGGATGTTGCTATACCTAAAAATCCCTTAACAATAATTCTCATGATTTAATAACTAAAGAATCTTCTCACTAGAGTTAGTGTGGTAGAGATTACCCAAAATAGAAAAATGAGTCATATTTAGATCCATCTACATTCCTTAAGCAATAATGGCATGACCTAAGTATAAAACCTGTATGTTCCCAAACTTTGACAAATTATTTTTTTAAATATACCTTGTTGCTCTATAATCCCAAAGATCAAATCTAGGTGTCTTAGATAATCCTTCAATATTTTACAACATACTAAAATATCATCAAAATATTTCAAAACAAGTTATCTCATCTAACCATTGAAAACTTAGTTCACCGCAAATGGGAAAGTAGCTCATGCTTTAAACACCTTGATTGGCTTGACCAATAATTGAATGTGTCCACAAAGGAATTTGAAAGTTGTCCATATGCCTTTAAAATAATTGAATATTGGTAGTTTGATCTCAAGTAACTGAAAGGCATGTTGAGAACATCTATATGGTTGCAATCCTAGAATCATATCATTGAACACCATAATATGTTGATTTAAAAGAGCTTTGATATCAAAACAATGATTATGTTTCTTACCAAAATTTGAAATAATATGTACCCCCACCATCCACAAGCAATTTTATACCCAAGAAACCTATATTATACAAGTAGTCCTCTTATATGTAGCTATTCCCATTGAGCCATCATAGACACCCTTTAGCATCACCTCTTTTCCTTCAATTATAAACTTAAACTCATTATTTTGATGAATTTGTAGATACTCACCAATAGGATGCAACCAATATACACCCATACACCTTTTAATTAATAGATAATCCATTACATACGTTATTCTCACCCATGGCTACATTGAGTGGCCAACCTATCCAAGTGTATGGTATGATAAATATGTTAGTGTAATCCAAATCCTATGGTGTCATAAATTCTTCCATTTTGGAATATTTTTAGTGTTTCCCAAGTTTAAATCATTTTGTCATAAACCCTTAGTTTGGATAGTGAATGGGTTTTACATTCAAGTTCATTTCATTTAATCCATTTTATATTTTATGAGGGGTTTTAAGTCTTATATTATGCATTGTAAAGGTTTAAAAGGGGTCTTATTTTGTCACATAACATTACAAAAGGCATTTTAATCCTTTTGATGGCCTTTTTCATAAAATCCATGGTACTATGGCAAAGATAAGGTTTTTACTCTGATTTTTTGAGTATGGGAGGGAAAAGCAACCAAAGTTTCCTTGTTTGCAAGTTGATTCTCTTGATTTTTGGACAAAACAAGGGAGGAACGCTCGATTTTGAAGGAAACTATAAATTTACAAAGGAAAGAACCTCAGGTTTGCAACATTTTACCATCCCTTTTATGGATCTGCCTCTCAAAGTTTTCACTACATCTTTGTGTTATTGAGGAGACAAAAATAAAATTCTTTATGCATTCATTTCATTATGTAATGGTTGTGTTGGAACCTTCAAATTTTGCCAAAATTTGAAGGTGCCATAATGAAAAAAACTAATTTCAGATCTCAGATGTTCAATTGTTTGATCCACTTCAGGAGCCTACTTTGAAAAATCATTAGTTGAAGCCCATTGAGTTTCATGCAAAATCACTTTGCAAGGATGTTCATTTGACATATGGGAGCGTGCATGCCAATTTTCAGCTTCGTACAATCAATTTCGACAAGATTTCAAAAGGCCAAGTTGAAGGGTTATGTGAAAGTTTGTTGTTCACGCAATGTTAAAATTGCCAAAAGGGTCAACTTTGGAAGAAAATATTAAGCAACTGAAAGGGTTTCATGATAGACCAATTGGTGCTCTTGATTCTTAGCATCTCAATGTTCATCCATGCCAATTTTTAGAGCTTCAAGACATCATTTGGTATTTTTTCAAAATTAAAATCAATTGGATTTTATTCAGTTTGAAAAATGCATTTCCAAAACAACTTCAAAGAGGTCAATTTTGACCTTCGGTATTTCATGAAAAGAGGTAAAGTGGTTGAAAATCCTTTTGCACACCTACTCATGGAGCCTAAATGAACTAATCTCCCAAGTTATAGCCTCTAAAAATCACATTTGGTATTTTTTCAAAATGACAAGTTAGTGGGTTCCAATTGAGTTCTGACAGGTGTAGTTTTAGAAAATGCTAAATGAGCAACTTTGAACATTAATATTTTGCAATCCTAATGGATTCATACGAATTCGTTTGGTAACCCCATTCCCATGTCATCAATCTACATGCCAGTACGTTTTCATGGCTTTAGGAGAATATTTGATCAATTCCCCAAGGCAATTCCAGAGGTCACATTTTAAAATGTCAGAAGCATCTTCTCTTTACTATTCAAAATTAGAGGATCTTGTCAAGGAAGAAAGAGAAAGACCTTCCAAGAGATTTTGTGGACAACTATCACTTCCACTCTTGATTTATGTTGGTTATTTGAGGCCTTCGCAACAAGCCCACTTCATGTGGCACTGCTCAAGTTACTCTTGCTATACTTAAAATTGTTGCTCAACATCAAAGGATCCCCATTGCCCTCAACAAGAAAAGCATCCTAGTCACATAGCATGCAGCCTGGGCTATAATGATTACTTTAACCAAGGTGATCCCAAACAAACAAAGAAGCCTAGAGAGGATTCCACATTGAGGAAGGCTATGAATGATATTAACTTGAAACATATAGCAAAGAATAAACAAGGACCACATATGTGATGATTACAGTATCTGTCTCAATAATCCAGGTGTTCCCTCAGGATTTTGGATGTAAAGATCATGGATACAAGTGGACCATGTTTATTTAAATGATTAAGGGTTGTTGGGGTCCTGCCACCAAGAGGAGACCATCTTGCTATGTGCAAATTTGGAAAAATGCTACAAAGATTACTAGAAAAATCTAATGGGAAGCTGGAAGTCGTAATTCAAAACAAAGCTAGCATAGCTGCACTCATATAACAACACTATGGCACACAAACATATGGTGGAAGGGCAGCTCTAGGCGCCTCGTGTTGGGCCTATACTGTGGAATGTTGAGGATCCCCTCTGCAGGTTGGGGTTTTGGTATGCGGTTCCTCATTCATTGAGGATATTAGTTCCTCTCAGTGTATATCAAATCAAGGCATTCTTGACATTTCATCCTTGGCAAGAGCTTCGAGCAAGAGGTCTCACTTTGTTCTCACAAAGAATGGTGTAAACCCGCAGTTTTGAAGTTCGATGGCATATCAAAAAGTTTCTTCTGTAGGTATGGAATGGAACTTCAACTCTGAGAGAAGTCATGCATGGACGTGTTAGTGCAGTGGGAATGCCAAAATCTATAGGTGACATTTGGGAGAGGCCCGTATTGCAAACAATTATTATTTGCATTTGGAGATGAATGCATCAAAATCGTTTCCCTTTGGATGAGCAGTCTTTATCAAATAGCTTAGAACCACATGAAACTCCTATCCAGAGTATGAAACGTGTACAGAGACAAAGGAAACGATTAAAGCGATACAAAGTGAATCAGATGCAAAGAATTCTCACGTTGGCATTTCACTTGGAAATTGGAATTATTTTGCTTTCTTGAGAAGGTTGAAGAACTATATTGTAAAGCGTTGGGACAAAGAATAAGAAATGTTTGCGCTGCAAATGGGGTGACCAGTGTGCCAATTGCAAGGGGTCACTTTGATATTGCAAAGAATTTTCTTACACAGGTATAAGGGGCCGCAGCAGGAGACATCTTTATTCAGATGCCTGATGTGTGGGTAAATCTAGCACATGTTTACTTTACACACTTGGACAGTCCGCCATTGTAGTGAAAATGTATCAAAATTGCTCGAGGAAATTTTATTTTGGTACTGATATTTCCAGGCAATTTCCCACTCCAAGATGAAGGTTCCTCTGGAAAGCTTGATTGAAATCAACCCAACCTCTCCGGAAGAATACCTAGGAAGTGTATGCTTGAAGGTGAATGCGATGAAAAAGATGGAGAAGTCGAGGGCATGAGTGACAATGATTGAGCGAGAGAAGAAGGCTCTTCACTTTTTCAGGAGAATAAGCACAAGAGAAACTACCGAATTAGAGGGTCATGTTGGGAGAGCTGCAAAGTATTCTAAATTCAATGATGCACACAATTCTGAGATATTAGTAAATATGTTGCAGGCGCCGTTGAAGTTTTAATGTTCATACAGGACGAGTAAAAATGGACTAATCGGTTGGATCTTAGCATTGACTTCGGGAAACTTCGTGGTTGATCTCGATAGTGATGGCTCGTGGCATTTCAAGAGGCTTGCCCAGAATAGATAGTAACCCTAAATAGTTCTCTCGCATCCCACAAAAGGCCAGAGCGAAAGCCCTAAATTCATTGGCAGGAGATGGCATATCGGCGAGAGTTATTTTGAAACTCCCGATGAGAAGTTTTTTACCAAGGCATATGGTCATAATGTAAACAAAAGAGTGAATAAAGAATGATTATAGTTAAAAAGGGGATGTCACATTTTTACCACGGCGAAGGGTTAAAGGTGGATATGAATATTAGAAAGGATGCTAATGATACGGGTAAAAATAAAAAGAGATTCAAATATGAAATTGCGGGAGTAATACAAAAAAAAGATTTATTGAATAAAGATGAAGGTGGAGATATATAATATTTTTCATCTAAATATGAAACATTTTATTAAATATTGTATGGGTAAAAGGAACGAAAGGTAACAAATCAAAATTAAAATTCACGAGGAGGTAAATGCAAAGGGGATACTTTTTACCTAAAGAAGCATTGAAGATACATACATGTAAAAGGTGAAGTGAAAATTTCAGCAAAGAAAGATTACTATTGGATTAAATTTCATAGATATGATTAAAGTTAAAATATTTAATTTGCAAAAGAGACAATTAATTAAATATTTTTGCCGAAAATAAGTAAATGAAGAGCTGCACCAAAGAGAAGAGTTGCATCAAACGGATGCTGTGAAGAGTTGTAACCCTAAATAGTGTAAATGTATATATGCCAAATCAAATCAGAGAAGTGGAATTAGAATTAGGAATAGGGTAGGAGATATACAGAAGATACTTGTAAAATGTTTATCATATAGATTATACAGTGGAGACCATGATGCATGTATGAAATTTTGGGGAAATCAATGAAAGATCTCCGATTTTGTGGCATCATACTGGTATCAATTGTTTGTTGAATTAATTGAAGATATTATCAGGTTGTCTCTAAGGTTGATATTTCTTTGTTATTTAAATTGATATATCAAGTATATACTCAGTTTATCAATGCACATTTGTTGTATTTGTGTAATATGATTAATTGGTTCTTTCAAGTAAAGATTAAATCCTTATAGTCATTCACAGTAATTTGGAAGTGTCATTTGGATCATTAAGAAGAACCTGGTAATTAAATCCTTGCATGTTTATACAAGTTATAAACCAATATTAGTATGCCAAACATTTAAAGTTTTTGCCAAATATCAGCGACTCATCTTTGACTTTCATCTGAATCCGCTTTACCCATCAAAGCACTGGTCTCACCCATTTTTATTTAGTTTTATCATACCAAATCCAAATTTCACATCTGTTAACTGAACATATTAAATTTTACCTTGATATTGCTTATACAATTTATACCAAATTAGGATTTCATCTTTCCACTCCCAATTGCCATTGTGGATAGATTGTTTAAGTAGGAAACTCACACTCTAAGTTTGCTCCACTTGCATAGGTATACCCACTTAGGTTTGGCAGAGCCTGAAGAAAAGAAGGTTCAAATTCATCATTTGGCCTTGTACATTAGCCAAAAACGTATCAAGAGCTTGCTAACCTCTTGTGGTTTCAAACCAACGTTTTTGAGACCTAACAGGTTGTTTTCTATTTGAAGCTTCTCCTCTTCTATACTCGGGTTAGGGTTTGAAAGAATGAATATTCATGTTAAAGAATGCTTTTTTGATCCCTATTGTATGAGAGAATGCAACAATAAAGGTTTGGAGGGTTTCTTTTCAAAGCCTTTGCAAGATTAATCTTTGAGTAGTGATAAAAAATCACTAAGTCTTGAAACCCTAGGTATTTGAAGAAGTGTCAAAACGAATAGCTTGTAGCAAGGAATAGTGGTTTGTAGCTTGCAAGAGACAAATCAAACAATAATAGTCACATTCCCTCAAACCCTTGTGTAGAAAGGTTTTTTTATGATGAAGAAGCTTTGTTTGGGCAGTTTTAGCATTTTAAGTTCATGATTCAACATGAAATGGTGACAGTGTGGGTGGCAAAGCATAATTATGCTAATGGGTCAAGGAGGAAATTGGTAGTATGCTACACAGAAGGTTGAAGGATGCAGTTGGTTTAGTGCATTTCTTTATTGATGAGAAGACAACAATATTTCTCATGACTATAGTAGTAGCAAACACATTAAGAGGAGCATAATTTAAAGATAATGTTGCTTAAAAAGGGAGCAACCCTTAGCAAGATGTATGTTTCCATGGTTAATCCCAAGAAGATCAACATGCCAATCACAATCATGTATGAGTGACTCACAGGAGGTAGCATTGTAACAATTCTCTAGGTCAAAGCATCAAGTGATGTTGACAATCAAACCCTTGATAGTGCTATTCAAGATAAAAGAACACAAATTTAAATCATAAGAATGCAAGTGTTATCTCAAAGTGAGAAGACAATGGTGTCTAAGACTTGACAGTGGGTAATGACAAGCTTACTATTAAAAATAGAGTCACAAATGTTAATATCAATGACATCCAAGCATTGATGGGAGGGCTTAATGCATAGACAACAATATCTCCAGGATGAGATTCATGATTATCAAGGTGATGGTAATAGCAAGGTGCAACAGGGTAGTCACCTAAAGGATCATTAAGTGGTTAGGCAGAGAAATGGAAAAATTATAACAATGGTAACCTTGAGTTTGAAGCATGATGTTGTGCTCAATGAGGTAGTCAAGAGAAAACCCTTAGGGTTTCATGGAGGTTAAAAACTTGATAGTGAGCAATGATATGTTCCCTATTGAAAATACAATACCAAGCTCCCCTATTGAAAGAATAACACAATGACAACCAAATTTTATGCATAATGAGGAACCATTACATATGATACAGATTTACTATCATAGTGGAAAAGATAGAGAAGACAGTTCATAAAAGGACTACATTATTGATACATCTATAAGTTTGTTGGGAAGGCAGATTCAATGATAGTGTAAGCATGTCTATAGAAGGGGAAAGATAGTAGGTTTGATGAGAATGTTATCACAATCAACAGATGGAGATCATAGTGATATGCCTATAAGAGAGCTCAAGGGATAAAATGTGATCGTCAAGTCACAAGAGCACTATACATTCTTGGTGCTTTGTGTTTTTTTGGGCATTTCGTCTATTTTGTTAGGCCTTGTGAAGAGTGTTGGGTGTGTCCCTGCTTTCTTGTTTCATTTGAGGTCTCACATGATAGTATGTGTTTGTCATTGCAAAGACTCTTTAAAGCCGCATGATTATTTATAGTGGAGAGTTATGGTGCATGAAAAGGTGCCATGGGGTAAATATCAAAAGATAGTCACAGTCTTTAGGCAATATGAGGTATAACACATTATGATCCCACTGAGATGGAGTTATTTGAGGGATAATTGAGGAGTGAAAGGTGATGAAGTAGTTACTCCAATGGTCATAAGTGTGAATACCTTGAGATAAAGTTTGTCACTGTATTTTTAGTTGTCATGGGATTAATAAGAGTTGCTATCCCAACCCTATTTCCTTTTTTTATGAAGAGGCAACAACCTTGCTTTGATATTTGACTTTCATAGCTTGAGAGTAGGATTGTGAGCTTTTGGAGTCAGGACAATGTCAAAAGGTAGCCACCTTCACATTGAAGAGGTAAATAAGCTATCATGATTCAAGGAGATGACAACCTCATGCAATATCACATGATGTTGATCAATGAATTCTCCACTGTGTATGTGAAATAATGAAGCAGTGATATATTAATGTTTTGAGTGTAGAACTAAATTGAATTCCTTGAAGTAGTTATGTGTGAATTCATGTCAAGGATCCTTCAAGTATGGTGACAGTGTTAGTATGCCATTACAATGTTGTGAGGTCAATAATAATGGATAGTCAGATTGATCAAGGAGAGTTGTAGATTGAAAATCATCAGTGATACAGGAGGATAGGGTTTTGAGGAGGAGCATTGTTGTGAGTGTTGATCATCAAACCCCAGGGCAGTAAGGCTTTTGAGCTTCATAGAAAAATAGTGTATAATCACAATAAAAGGGATTGTGCACAAGAATTTTAAAACAAAGATGTTTGATAAATCTTATCAAATTGCAAAGGTTTGAAGGAAGTCATGGGGGAGAAACACTCAAGGAAAGAAATAGGATACTATTCAACAAGTTCTCATTCAAGTGGTGATACCTCTTCACACCAATTGTTCTATCCTCAAAAGGTTTTGTTTTGAATTGTGTCTTTTGATTGTTTGAAGGTTGAGCTCTATAAAGGTCAAATATTCAGGAAAGTTCAACTGTCTTTTGAATTGTCAATGTTCATTATGGATATAACCAAGAAGACTCTCTAGTTTTTAAATCAAGCCTCAATAGACCATGGGTTATTTGAGCAATACATTTTCATACATTCACATTAGTGATCAGATGCAAATTTGTAGATTTGAGAGGTCATTTGAATGGGTATAATTACTTGTTTTGAAGGCAGATTTTATAAATTTGGTGTTAGGGATATATTTTCTTGTCAAAGCAACCTTTCTAAATAAAAAAAACTACCCAAAGGTCCTGATTTATAGGGATTTTAATAGTGGTTTATGGTAGGGGAAAATTTTGGGACATAAATTGGAAAAAAATCATTTTTCTTCAGCAACAAAGGAAGGCACCTAGATCTGGAAATCAGTTGTTTCTTTCAGTCCAGAAGTTGATTTCAAGGAGTTTGCACCATTTTGTGAGCATTTAGCAACCCTTGTCATGGAAAGTTGAATTTGAAAGTTTTCTTTATAAAGGCTTCTCTTGGCTCTTTCAATTTTTAGTTCTTACTTTCTTTTCATGCTCACAACAAAAAATATTGTTCTTGTAACTCATTATGAGATTCATTGTGAACCTTCCTTTTGGTTCAATATAATAATGACAACAATTCATTCTCATTTTGCTTTTGTCTCATATTGTAGATGAATTGGTAGATGATTTAGTTGTGATATGAGTTTTCAATCCTTTTGTTCTTTTCCAACTAGTGTTTTTCCAAAGGATGCATGTTTATGTGTAGGTTATATGTAGTGTGTCCATTTCAACAAATTGTAGTTGTCAAACTTGGCTTTCCTTCATGCAATAAGTTGAAATTAACACCTTCATATGAAATTGTGAACAAGTCATACCTTTGTTGAGTCACATTGTGATATGGTTAAAGTAGTTCATTATAAAGAATTTGGTGCATCACCTCCTAGGAATTAGTTTTTAGTTTCAAGAAAATCCTTCTTGGTGCAGGAGCACCTAGGAAGCATGATGCCACACTTAGCAAAATTTGGAAGGTTTAGGTGAATTTTTGTCTTTTTATGCTTCTTGGTCATGTTGATCATTTCTTTTTGGAGTTAGTAGAGTAATAGCATGTTTTCATTAAGGTTGATTAGGAGTTCATGTTTCAAAATGGAGTTCATGTTTCTAAGGATGAGTTTCTCAGCTAGGAGTCACTAGAAGTTGGAAAAAGTCCAAAAATGTTGCTTAGAGCAATTTTTACTTAAGTTGGTGGTTATGCCTGACCAAGGGAGGAGTAACTACTTGGTGAAGTTTTAAAAGGAGGCACTCGACCTGTTTGTGAGGTTGGAGAAGTTGGAAGATTTGAAACATTTGAGATTTATTGAGAATAATGGAAAAAGAGTGATTTTGTGTTGCATTTCCCTGTTTCCTGTTCTTGATTGCTGTATAGCTGTTAAATGACTTGAAGGGGACATTTTTGTATTCTTGTTTAGCATGTAGTGAATCTTTTCAGTTCTTGTTTTGGCATCTTAGATTATAGTTTCATCGCTTTATCAAATTCTTGTAAATTCTGTGTTTTTTTTCCATTAGCTGTTTTGACTGGTAAACTGTGCAAAATGGAGTTATTAGTTTGCACTCCCACCGTACCAAAAAGTATGGGATCATTGGGAATGAGGTTGAACTCCATTATTCTACATACATTAGCAGTAGGAGACTGTAGGAGGTTTAGCAGCATGCTCAAAGTCTTTTCCTAGGCGAGATTGTTAGTGTCCGACTTGGAAAAGACAGTAAAAAAAGGAGTCCTAACGTGGCAAGGGTGCTAAATCTTTGTTAATGCAAAGTGTGCAGTGGTTGCAGGAGTCTTCACAAAGGTTGGAAAGAAGGCAGAGCTCTTGAATGTTCGAGTGGAGATTGGAAAAGGCAAACAGACCAAGAAAATGGTCTAGAAAACCCTAGTTCTTGGGAAACTTGAGATATGCCTGTGTACGGACAGAGGGGGTCCTAAACCCTAAAAATCTTGTAGAGTTTGGAAATTGAGCCAGGGTTTTTTTTGTAAGTTTATGCTGTTCACCAAGTAGGAAGGAGTAATAACCTAATCTCTCGGGTTAAGAGACCTAATCGGGACTCAAGAGCTACTGGTCTTCTTAAACCCTAAGCTAGGTTTTGGTGGCAACGATGGAAGAAAGCAGACTTGTGATTGATCAAGAATCATAGTAGGATGGATTTGAAGCCATAGAAGATATATCACACCCCTGCAACAGAATTAGGAAGCATTGGAGGTTAACTAGTCTTTAGGGAGAATAAAGGCTAGTGAGTGAACAAGAGGAAGAGCACCAAGATTTGGTTGGTTGAAAGCATTGTAGATGATAGTAGGGTTGGAAAATGAACTAGGGGTGCCTGAGTAGTAGAGGACCTACAGGTTGAAGGTGGAGGAAGTGACACCAAGGGGTTATCAAAGGTGAGACCCGGAGCATTGAGATTGTGATTATCTCAATCCAACCCTATCCCTATCACTTCTTCCCCTTTTCCTTGTCAAGTTTATAGTTTTAGGAGGTTCACCAAGGGAACCATCTCATTTTGGAGATTCATCCTCGCTACAAGAAACCCATAGCTTGAGGATGTTTCCATGTTTCACAAGATAGTTGAGTGCACACTCAACTAGGGTGCAATCCTAAGTGATAACAGTTAGGAACAAATATACTAAACTGATAAAAAAAATTAACCTTCATGTGCTTCACCATTTCTTTTTTTGGAGTTCTTTGTGTATAACACCAAAATTGTAACAACTTTGGTGTTCTTCATAGTAAAATTTCCAATTTTTTCACCTTAAGTGAAAAAATCATGACACCATGACATAGCAATAAAAAAATTTCTTCCAATAATGTAAATTACATACATAATCGAAATAACCCAAATTCCAACCCGTCCTTGCATTTGAAAGTAATTTTACAAATCTTCCAATAACATAGATATCATATTGAAAAAATATGTTAGATAATATTCAATAGAGATTCCATTCTAATATAATAATTTCACAAATTACAATAATCCTTGAGAATGTACACAATTACAAAAACAACTCCACCAAGTGTTTTAGCAAAAGATATAGATGGTCTAGGAATCCGCCTTTGAAAACATTGGTCTCCTGTCACCTGCTAAGGAGGAGAAGCATCATTCAAGCACTTTTTCGCCAACCACAGACTCATATGCGATCCCCACACATCTATCAATGATAGATGGCCCTACCCTTCGACAAAGAGATTGGTTGGGTAACCCTGCATGACATACCACTCTAAGCTTAGTGTTGTGCCCTACATGGCTAGGATTTATAACCTACGCTAGGTACCCCTCATGAATTTAAATGGACACGATGAACTGACAGTGGAGCCTCGGGCAATCACACTACTTTGGCCAAAGTGTTATCACTCAATATAATCAAGCGATGGTCTACCATTCACTTACACTATAGCAAGATCATTTTGACTTAAGGCCATTATATCTATGCTTAGGCGATCCCTCTCCAGGAGCAAGCTACTCCCTAGGATAACCTATCTCTTTAACACAACCTAAGGAAACACAAATCATAAAGAAAAGTACTAGTTCCCTCCCTTCACTGGACAACAATCCCAAGAGCAAGCTACTAGTTCCCTCACTTCACTGGATAAAAATCTCGAGAGTAACCTACTAGCCATCTAGCATAATTAAATATCTAGGTATGATTGTTCCTTAAGCTTGTCTATGTTGATCATATCTAGTATAATAACAATACCTATGACAAACATCCCTCCTATCATGGAGTAAATACAAACACAATGCATGGCCTCAATCGAAGAGTTGTCATAACAATAGATGATTCCATTCAAGAGTATTACCTTTTTGACTAAAAGGGTTTTAGCTATGAATAAGCCTTATGCTTCATTTGTTTATTCATATCTAGTATGTAATACTTATGATAAACATAATCCTCCTATTATGGAGTAATTACAAGCATTTCACAAATATTATATGAAGCTTCTACTTTCTTTCAAAGTAAACAATACTTTTCTCTAAATGCATATAACCATAATAAATTTCAACACAAATAAGAATAACTCTTTCAAAACTAATACAAACAAAGGAAGAATATCCTCATGCCTGTGATAATCTTTCCAATTGACTGGTTGCAAACACAACACTTCCAAAACAACAACTAGCCTGGTATTGATCCTCCAACAAAGTCTCAATAATCACTATCTCACAAGTTGGAAAATACTCCTCTCATAATAAAAATAAACTCACTCTAACGCTCAAAGATTTCTCTCAGTATATTAGGTAGAATATTGCAAATAGAGATGTAAATAGAATGTAGAAACTTGCTCAAAGAATGCGTCCCAAACAAGTGCACTAGCTCCACTATTTATACAACAATTTGGTAGGTACTTAGCGTACAGTTTAGGCATGGTTTCTGATAACAACAAGCATGCACAACAACACATCTATCTCAACTAAAAGGTGGTAAACATATAATCACATACTCAACTTAACTAGCTACAGATCGACTTAGTTGAATGATATCAATTAGAGACCAATTCAAATCCCACATGATAGAATCCGATTTGCATTTCATAGTGGACATCTAGAGGTAAAAGGATTCAAAGGTGGCATGAAAACATCATTATTCATTCTCAGAGATTGCACAATTTCCTTCTTATTAGAAATAGTCAATATCAAGTATGTGACACCAAGCTTGTATCGACTTAGTCTTGGTGTGAGTCGATTCACATAATAAATTGATTTGATAAAGTCATTGACTGGTTTATACACCTTTACAGATGTTGGTAGATACTTAAAAACATGGTAAATAGAGTTTACTAAGTCCACAACTTCCACAAAAGAGGTGTTGACTTATTCTATCATCATTCTTTGACTTAATGGTTGCTCAATGTTTCCAGATTACAAACTCTTATTTCGTAGGCAACGAGAGTAAAATGTGGCTAAAGAATACAACCACATCTTTATCATATTTCGGCCTTTGATTTAGTTATAAATCAGCCTCAAAGCTTTGTCAATAATAATCAACTCCCAAGCAATAAAGAATTGGTTTTAAAATCCCCCTATAACTATGCATTGCCTTCTATTGTATACTCAACACACGAATGATAAGGCATTGCCTCCACTTTGATGACTGCCCTAATAAATTGGCATCATCTATCATTGCATTGAATCCTATGCACCACCTCAAATATGAGACATTCAAATAATATACCCATCCTCTACTAGAAACACTTAAATCCTTGCTTGTTGTGCTGACTTGGTGGTTTGCTAGACATGTTTACATATGCATATGGCACCTTATACTAAAAAATAACCAACTTGAATACTAAGGTTGGACATTCCTTAATGGTGCGGCTAATCATGCCTGTAAGGTTGTACCATGCATCTTTGTACTTCACAATATATATAATAGTATATATATAAAACAGTGCTACCATTAAACTATATATATATTATATATATGAATGTCTATACATTAAATATTCTTTGATATGGAACTCGTTTTGCAATATATATATATATATGTATATACTATGTATATATTCTTTAGCAAATAAGTTTATAAACCATTCAATATATGGAAGCATATATCCACTTAATCATTATCC
This sequence comes from Sequoiadendron giganteum, assembly GCA_007115665.2. Taxonomy (NCBI): domain Eukaryota; kingdom Viridiplantae; phylum Streptophyta; class Pinopsida; order Cupressales; family Cupressaceae; genus Sequoiadendron; species Sequoiadendron giganteum. The sequence goes on along the minus strand of CM021102.1, from coordinate 393,920,156 downwards.
ATCAAGCAATACGCATGTATTCATACATACACATATATACATATACATATATAAATATTTATATTTACGCACAATAATAATAATAATAATGCAATAATGTATATATATGTGCATTATTATTTACACATATATTAAATATAGGCTATCACTTGATAGTTAAACACACACACACACACACACACATATATATGTATATATATACACATTCTTCTCAGGCATGAATGCTCTTGTGTATATATATAGATACACACACACACCTATATGCATACTAGTATATATGTTTGTATGTATGTAATATCAAATATATGCACATACACCTATATATACCAATATACTAGCATTATCTAATATTTATAATATTAGACATATATGCATTATTCTTCGTCAATAAGTAGGTACAAGGTGTGTAGGTATATGTATAATTTGTAAGTGTGCAACCGATACTCCTATGTATATTATATAATCATATGCATGAGTTTCCATTCAACTGCAAATATACATATATACAGCTGATGTATACATTCTTATTGACATAGATACATACATACACTCACAATGAAGGTATCACTCATATGCAAAGAGACTCAGCCAAATTACAAACAAACAAGCATAGTAATAGAAGGAAGGACTCACAAGCTCAAACAAATGGAAATCATTTAAGCATGCATTCAATAGTAATCAAGACCCTTACTAATGTAGACACATTATGCTAAGGATGAATTACTACTTCCCAACTCAATGAATAGACTTAACCAATCTATTGTGAGTGTGTGTAAGCTCAAATAGGTTACGTTACTAGTTACTCAACCAAGATCTTCTCTTGAGTGATACTTCCCCTCTACTTGGAGGAATTAACATATACCTGCATCCACATTCTCAAAATATGCCCAAGGTAGTCAACTATTCAAAAAAATATGCATCACATAATACATCTCATAGTTAGAATATCAATTCAATAACCATCCATTTCACACATATGCATTTCTTCATTAAATGAAATAGCGTTCATTTATAATGCATTGATAACAAAGTGCAAGCATATTTTATTCACCATCAGAATACAAATTACATTCACATTCACCCTATATAGTAATAGTAAATAGTAATTACATAATTGGGGTGTAGCAAAAATCCCATATCATCATGCTTGAGTAATCTTGAATCTAAGAGGAAGGGTTCCCTTTCCATTTTGCACCCTTCATCTTTTCATCATTGTTAGAAAGCTTCTCATAATAAAAAAAGTTGTGAAATGATATGATATGAAATAGTCCAATAAATATTTCTCACAACTATCATTATTTATTAAGCTATAATCACAATGGAAATCAAAGTATCTCTTATCATTTATTGTTTCACATATTTCAAAAAGATTCAAAACAACACTATTCTTATTATGACCAAGAATTTTAAAATTATTAGGAAATAATGCATCATACCCACAATCTTAGTCCATTTCCTACATAACCTCATGAGAGATAAACATGCATGCAAGTAACCATAATGCATATATCAAATAGACAAGCCACAAGATAAAAAAGATATACCTTGGGAAAACCCTCAAGAGGGAAAAATTCAGCCTCCAAAAGAATCCATAGTCCATCTATTATTCAACAATAAATGTAATGCCCCGCCACACACACCCCAAAGGACAATAAAACAACTAACAATAACAACATATATTTATACAACTCTAAAACTGAAATCATGCATAAACAACACCTACAAGTCCCTTGGGTGACATGACTACATTACGTTGCGAACGTTCTAGCTTACTACGAAACCCAATGATGAAGACTAAACATAAGCATTCATTTGAAACCCTTACATAAAGCAAGCGAACAATAAACATCCATTCATAATTCTTTTCATAAATATACATACAAGATCACATGATAACATTCAAGATACATCCATTACACTAGTAATATGAATTACATCTCCAATCCAGGATTACATGATTATAAATATTTCCACAAATACAACACTTCATAAGTTCAATGTATGCAAAATAATTATACAACACCATATCTATACAGAGCATGAACAATAAATGGTACAACTATCTTCCCTTATAACAACGAGAAGGAATCCACAACTACAAATGAGGTACATCAGAAAATAATGTAGAACATAATATCAAAAATTTCACCAACACTGGAAAGCTCAGGAACCACTGCAACTAGTACATCTCTACAACATCACGATCATCGGTGGGGAACCTAATGGGTGCATAGCACGTTCCACCTAACCATGTGGACCCGAAGGTCCACCCGTTGTGCTAGGAGATGACAAGAGGACTGACAACACAAACAATCAAGTATACAAGGTTGACATGACTCCACAATCCAAAAGGCGACAAGGCAAAAACATGAGTACAATCATTTCCAGAGGTACAAGAACAACAAGGGGGAAACTAGAAACATACATAGTTGCTAAAGGGAAGTGTGTCATCACATGGCTCGACATGGATTACCCAATGCAGACCTTCATAGGTTATCGACCCCCATCTCGGGTTACCCTAGCAACCTCAACCGATCCCCGACCCCCATTCTTACACATGCGGAATCAACTTACCTTTCTTGAGGACAAGGTAGTTGATTTTCCATTCCAGGCCTTCTCGTCTCATCCTAAGCCCATACAAGTTCTTGAGCCATGAGAGAGGCATCCATTATATTTTGTTAGTGTGTTTACTACCCACCCCCTAACTATTTATTAGGTTGTCACTTATTTAACTCAACTTCCGCACAAGTTACCCAAGATACCACTTAGGGTTTCAGCCCTTGTGAGTAGCCACACTCCCTATTAGCATCAGGACCTCAAAACCACAAACGAGTAAGCCATTGCACAACAACCAAACCAATAAGCAAAAGTACCTAGTGGGGCAAGCTCCATCCCACGCTAGAACATCAAAATAACATAGTTCCAAGTACAAGGCTAAACCCACATAATCAAGTATATCATCACAGTTCACAGGAACCAACATGATAAACCAATTTATAAAGGAACATCTTTCCCCACCTCTGGAAGCTTAAGGAGAATACTGACTACCCAAGAGCTTGCAAATGAGGATAAATCAAGAAAAATGGGTATCAACACCAAATCTCAACATATAAAAGAAAACTCCTCTAATCTACATTAACCCAAGAGGAACACACATAAAAATGAAACCTTAAAGGTCATCATTTTAACACACTAACACATCCTATGTATCGATCATAAAGAACATAAATCATCAAATTAAATTTTATCTTTCCACTCAAGAAGAAATCATCAAAGCATAATTAAAGAGATTAAAAGAACCTGTTTTAGAATAAGCACATTTTATCTTCGCACAACCCTTAAGAATTCATTATAAAAAAATAATTTAAGAACTATATACACATATTTTGAGAATATCTTAATATACACTTTTACACAAACAAACTACTCTTTAATAGAATTGTGCTATATATATATATATATGAAATTGAATAAATAAGTATAATTAATTCGATGAATTCTGCTGGCTACAAACAACATAATTAAATCTCCTTCAAAAGAAACATATCACCAAGAAATACATGTACCTATATATATATATTAATAAGTAAAAACATGGTCAATAAATCTATGTAATAAAACATATATATTCAATGGCTATCTACAACCAACAACTCAATCAATTTACATGGCTAATATTGAAATTAACACTTTGATTAAACCCAACATATACATATTTACCTATAACATGGGAGTAAAATTCAGTAAAAGAGTGCATAAGCAGTGGCTATATATAACCGACAGTCTGGAGAGACAAAAGCAGAGGTTAAAACCAAATTGATTAAATATACACAGCCCCTCCCCATAACAAAATATTAACCAGAATAAGCACAAAGTGAAGGCGACTAGACAAATAAATGACGAGTAGGGAAGCTGAGGGTGCCACTACATGGAATCGATCACGAAAAAATAGAGACCACAAGATTTTGTGTTTCCATACAATGGGCTAGGACCGATTCAATTAAAACTAGGAGATCATAAGAGTTCTCTCTCAAATTTTGAAAAGATTCTGGAGGACCATCCTGTGAATTGTGAGAGTTAAAAGTTGAAGGCCAAATATATAAATGCTCAACGAGGGCGGGAAAAGAAGGCTTTAGAAATTTTAAGAAAGGCAACTCTCATATATCCACCCGATGCCCATGTATTCATCATGATGGGTGAGTTATTAGATCGACATACTCCAATGCAGTTCGAGATTCTCAAATGGAGGCATTAGGAAAAGGCATTTGGCTTGAATTCATAAATAAAAGTCTCAGCGCCAATTCTGCAGTTTTCTCTTTGTGCGCTTTAAGGATAAGGAATTTCTTTATCGACAAGGAGAAGGTGGTATTTCACTTGAGCTATCATGGAATTAAGTCGCAACACTTTTTAATCTTGTTGGGTTGTTTTGAATAGCTACGTGATACCAAAAAAAATACTTTTAATAACCAAGCAAATATCATTCAAGTTTCTTGATAATGGGGTAAATATCTATGTTTGCAGCCAATTCGAAGGACAGTTGCATGAGTTAAAGGATGCAACCAAAAAGAACGAATAAATAGGGATTCGATTGCAAAAAATAGACAAAGGTAACCCAATAAACATCAATGCAATTAACATTTCACACCGAATAAGATGGATGAATCTCAATACAAAACAATAGAAAAATATGAGGACAACCATTGATAGTTTTTCAATTATAAATTTGATTCGGACAGAACAATGCTCTCAAATAAATGGTTAAGGAAGATTTATGTCGCTACCCGGAGTCCTTCGCTCGAGAACCAGAGATAGAATGCTAAGTCGAAAGCTTCCAGACGAGTTTCATTCCTCCGAGACTCCAACCAAACAATTTCAAAAACCTCTTTCTTTTTGCTCTAGTTTTTTTTTTTTTTGAGAACCAAAACAAAATTACAGAGCCCCCAAAAACAATCCTCCTTTTTTTTTCCATTCTAATTTAATTAATTATTTTCTTCATTTGAAAATAAAAAATCAAAGCATAAATCAAAAGTTGAAAACTAAAATTAGTAATTTGCACTATCTTTTTCAGTTCAAAACTTTGCATGTATCTACATGTGAAACCTTTCCTCGATTTTATGAATTTTTACTATCTTTTATTAAATTTAACATTATCACTAAAAATTTCATTTAATTTTATCCCAAAATATTAATTCAAATAAAATAATATAATCCATTCCATGAATTTAAAAATAAACAATATTAAAATTAAAATATTATTTCACCCCTCTTAATAAGATATTTACCATTATCAACATAATAATATAATATATATATAAACTTAACAAACCATTCTAATTTACAAATTAATTTAATAATTTAATTTGATAGTCTAATTAAATCAACATAAAACTAATGAACATCGTTGAATCAAGCTAACTAATTAAATGACATTTATAAATAACAACTATAATAAATAATTAAACAATACTAATAAGACCATTAAAATTAGTCAACATGACATCACAAATAAATATTTACACAAATGATCCAAAGACCAAAGCAGAGAGGCACTACAATAAAGTAATACAAGAGTTACAATGAATACCTCTGAAGCATCAAGCCTCTCCATGCATCCCCATGTGTCCAAGTATGAATCCACACATTCCATGCAATGCTTCACATATGCACTCCTCATAAAGACTTAATAATGATAGTTCACTTACCCAACCAACCTTAATCACTAACCATGTGCTTGATTTTATACATACAAGCTCACACAAATACAACCAAGTGGTAAGATAAAACCATGTGCCACAAAACCACGTGAACACAAAATCACTAACCCATTATTTAATATTGGGTACTAAGTTTTCACTTTATTAAATATTTCTCAATATTAAATTATTATCCCATGTCTCTCACACATTAAATAATAATATAATGTTAGAATACAACATAAAGTGGTCCCCAAATAATTACCTAGTTTGATTAACCACACCATCTAGGTGCATCACAATTAAATATTTATTTAGTTACAACATTATAATATAACATTTTATGCAATGGTGTACAACACCATATCCTAACATTATCCCACTTATTATATACATTGCATAAGGGATCAATCAATTAAATACATCATCATAGCTATACATGAAACCACATGAATATCCAACATGTTCTTGTGCTCCATCAAGATACCTACAATAAGAACATAGTCACCACCATTTCAAGAAAGAACTCTTCCTATCCTCCAACGTTCCACCTATGGAAGAAAAGGAACATTCCAAGGTGAAGATGCGCCAATCCAAGAACACGAGTATCAAATCCAAGTGATAACAAAGGCTCTAAACAAGCTATTGTCAAGTAAAAAACCCACATGATTACAAATAGCATTCGTAACACATGCTAATACATCCAACCATCCATACCTCCTATGTATCAATAACATCAGTAAACTCATGCCAACAACATATGTGACCCATAAACTACAATCAAGCTCCTTGTATCAAACGTTTCAATGAAGAACATACATATTCAGGAACTCCCAATGCATGGATAATGTCAAAGCATATCAAGTCTACCAATCAACACTATATCAAGGTGTGACAAATGATCAACAATGAAGTACCAAGAACAATAACAATGATCTACACATGTAACACCAATAACTACATAATCTCTCACAATATGCTACCACCATCCTCCCAAATCATATCAACATGAACCTCCATGAAGGAACCATAGAATGAAGAAAGAATACCTATAAACCATAACATGTCTGTTGAAAATGAAGGTAAATTTGTAGCTTAAAACTTGTAAAAATATGTGACTGTAGATCTAATTAAGTATTCTTTGTATAATTAATTTGTTTGATCAATTTTATCATTTGTAGAAATAGACAGAAGATAGAAGTGACACAACATATACGTGGAGAAACCCTTTTAGGAAAAAAATCCACCAGAATTAATAGTGCTTGTATTATTTAACCTTAGAATAAGATTATAATAACACTGTATCAATCCTTGATTGATATGCTTCCTTTTCCTTCAACAATGCTTCTTCACAACCTGCAATAAACTCTCATGAAACTCTCGTACACTTGCTGCAATAAATAGACAATTATGAGCATGTAAAAATCATAAGAGTTTTCAATTACAAGAGCATAAAGCTCCTCTCAAAAACCTACGCCTAGATTTGGCAAGTAGAGTTCCACCATGTAAACAAAAGTCAAACCAAAGTCTTCCTCAAAGTTGGCACCCCAAACTGAACACTTAACTGAACTTTCGTCAAGAAGATATCTTGTAAAATCTACCTCAAAGTTGGCACCCAAGAATGGGCCCACTTAACTGAGCCTTGTAAATATCTTCTCATGCAAAAGGTGCTAACCTAAAGATGCCAACTTGGGCGCCCAAGGGTGACCTGAGTCAATCTTTATTAACTGAAACATATATTTCCATCAATTTATGCAAACAATATGCATGATTGATCATCCCCACTTAACTGAAAGTATCCACCTATTATCTATCATGCAAATGAAGTCATTAGTCAAGTCAACTATCATACGACTCAAAATAACTACATGCAATTGAAGATAACTAAACCATAACTGAACTGATATAGAATTGATACAGGACTGATAGTGCCACTTCACTCTTGTAAATATCAATCCCTATTTTGTAGGAATCTAGACATGCATTATTGAAGTAATATCAATCCTCCGAATAGTTAATTGAAACAAGGTGGGTTCCACCTTCCATGTGGGTGCCCCATGTGCTCCTATTATTTAGAAACCCTTCTTGGATGCCCCCACATGTTCCTATTATTTAGGAATAATTACAAATGTCAATTTACATGTTTATTTCATTCAAATTTAATCTCTCTTTAATCCCAATGTTGGGGAACACTTTCCAAGTACTTAGGAGATACATGAAATATGTTTAGGATTGCAATTAAATGACATCCTATTCCCAAAAATGTCCTTCTACCAACACCTCAAAAGTGCAATGTTGTGTCAAGTATGATCTCCTAACAACCCAAAATTTGAGAAGCCTCAACAACACCCAAAACAATGCTCAATCTCTTAGATCAAACAAACATATAAATCATGTAAATGCCAACATGGATGTAAGCCTCTCTAACCAAGAATATCAAACTCAAAGTATCCATTCACAAATCAGGAAATCAACCCATAAACCATCTCCTAAACTCCTCATCAATGAATGATAACATAAACTCAAATGCATAAGGAGATAACCATGCCAAACATCTCTCACAATGAATCCTCCAGAACTAACTGTCCATAGCTCAAGATCCATATATATGAAAGATAAATCAATATAAACTCATGCTAAACAATCCTCAAATGAGTCTCCCAAAATCAATCACCATGAATCAACTCATTCCCATAAGAAATCAAAGCACAACACATAATCACATCTAAAATAAATAATGGGCAAATACCTCTCGAATGATAAACCATCGAGTAGACCAAGAGTGGGGGATGTGAATGCTCCTCTAGGATAACCAAGTCATCACGATTCACTCCAAGAACAATATCCTCTATTGGTCCATCATGAACTCACATCCATATCTAGGTGAAAGCTCCTTGATCTTCCTACTTAAACCTCCAAAGAGTAACAATCTCAAAAAAATGTCTCTAATCCCAAGATAAATCCAACCTCATCCACGTCTCCAAGTATCCATGAGCACCTCCAACCGATCAATCCATTCCAAAATCCAAATGCAACACCGCACTATCATGAAGTAATCAAGAAAATGATCATGTATTGAATACCAAGAGAACCACCAAGATCAATGTCAAAGCTCCAACCAAATAATTAGGAACCTATCATAACATTATGATCTAACCATCTCCTCCTAAGATATCACATGCAACAAAGCATAAACATCCTAGTCTCAAGAGAACATGTAGCATACAAAACTCTAATCTAGAATCAAGATTATATCATGACATAATAACAATCACACTCTAAACCAAGAAACAACCATCTCAGATCAGATGAAGATAACCATCACCAATGATGAATGCATGCCACTGCCAAAAACTCCCACTAAATCATGATACCAAGCTACACATGGCACTATGACAACTATCTTGTCCATGAAGATCACCCAAGTCCACACACACAACTAAATTCAAATCATACCAAGTAGAACAAAGATCTCTAAGCCAAGAGGATACAACCGCCATTAAACCATCAAGAGAAAATCCTACACCGTCAAGTCATCACTATCAAAAGCTCCCACTAAAAGTGTATAACCAATTAATGTACCAAGCTATCATGATGTCATGATCAAACCACATGCTACAAGTCCCATAAATTGACCAATCAGGTACTTTAATCATCCATCCTCTCATCTCAGAGCAACATACCAATGTATAAATGACCATAAACAAAGCCAACTAACAAAGTCTATATCAACACTAAATCAATCCCATGGATATAAACAGTCCGCACTAAGTTATCCCACTGTAAGAAAATGGGTAGCTAATCTACAAACCTGCATAACTCGTAGATCCTAAACAATGAAGAATAAAAACTCATCATCAAATTAGTAACTTGGAAAGTGAGATATCAAAGAAGATAATCCTATAGACATCAAGACTCAAACACCAAATCAACCACAAATCTAATTTTTTAAACATGTCCACAAATGAGTAACCATAGTCAAGGAACTAATCAAGCATCAAGGATATAAGGATAACCTCCTAACACCAAACCAAATCACCACCAAACAACCACATATATGATCATGTCATGCCAAAGCATAAATGTACCTACATAACCATGACACCATAACCATAGCCAATGATGTACCTGCACTCAACTATCACCCATATGAGACTCTAAGTCTCCACTTGTGTCAAACCATGTCCTCAAAATCAAAGACAACATGTGTACTTGTCACCATCAAACGCCAAATTTTAAAAACACCTGTGAACCTATACCAGGAAGCACCAAACTGATAATTAACTATACCATCATAAATATCATATAGAAATGTGTACTCCCTCAAGGTTTTGCCTCTTAAGTCTTCCAAATGCTCACATAATCACACCTTGAATCTTAGGCTCCTACAAGCGATAAAACAAGTGTCATGTAATGCCCCGTCACGTAACCCTAAAGGAAGTTGCAATTCACTACTTAAGCATACAATTTTTTTTTTATTAAAGTGCAATTAACATACATGTTCATCTACAATTGACAACAACCTCTAAGGCTACATAACCGAGATTACATAAACCCACACAAACATCTATATACATCCATAGCATTTAATGACAATAAGAAATGAATACTTAAACAACATAAAGATACAACATAACATACATAGATATACAACCAAACTCCATATTCATTAACTTAATCAAAAGGTTACATCACTCATTCCAAGAATGAGGCAATAATACAAAAGTGTTACAATATACATAAATCCACCTCAAATACAAATGAGGGGTAAAATAACATGATTCAAATTGAAATAAATACATTGCTTGAAATATAAACAGGAATCACGAGCTCTCCAATCAGATATCTCGTCACCAAGTACTAAAGATCAAAGGGGGACCCAACGATGTATGGTGTATGTTCCACCCAACCAAGTGGTACCCGAAGGCCCACCGCCCATGCTAGGAGATAGTAAAAATGTAACATGGACAATCCCTACAACCTCTAACCACAGGCTGACTCAACTGACACATACTGACACGACTAAACACATGTACAACAAAAGTCCAAATCTAACATGGTCACATTGCTTCTAGACATAAAATTTGATCAAGTATGTTAAGAAAACCATACACATAAAACAAATACCACTGTTGTCCTAGACAGAGTGTCATCGCACAGCTCGTCATGAGATCTCCTCTGGGAATGTTCATAGGCTTCGATAATCTTGGTGACCTCAACCAAATCCTGACCCCCATACTCACTCATGCGAAATCAAATACCTCTCGTAAAGACAAGATAGATGACCTTTCCATTCCAGGCCTTCCCACTCATCCCAAGCCTAAATGAGCACTTGTGTCTATGAGTGAGGCTAAATTATCTTTCTTAGTGTGAAATAATATGTAAGATCCCTCCGTTTTTCTCTTTAGATCAAACAGTGTCCTGTTTGGTTATGCTGGGTCTTTTGTTAGTGCTTGGACCTTGGTATTCGATTACTAATTTATCATTGTCTGTAAAATGATGTGCTGGTTATATTTTGTCGTGACGGTATTTTATTGGATGTTATCATTATGACATGCTTTAGATTAGCATTGTTAATATTTGAAATAATGATGTTTTATGTTTGGATAATATTATTGATGTTAAATTCGTTAGTTGGTAATATTGTATTGGTGAAGGGGACGGGATTGCATCACTCGCTTGCAAGCGCCCTGCGATTCCATGATTCCCTCTTCACGGTGTGTTTTATATGATGCAAATATACATGTGTGATATTCTATTGCTCGTAGGTTAACAGGTACAGGACATCAACTCCACCTGATTTCACGGGGTTGAGCGTGTCCATTGCCAACGACATTCGATTGGGAGATAGTAGCTAGGTTTCTCGAGTCAAGCCATCACCCTAGTCTTGAGTGTGTCGTCGATTTTTGTCTGGTTCTGTTGATTTAAATGTTGTTTTTCTCTTGCTTTGATCTTATTAAATTGCAAGTTAGAAAATTTAAATAAATGGCCTTTGTAGTAAAGTTGTTGATTTAATTAATTTGGTTATATTGTGAAAAATGTTATTTTATTTATTGATTAATTTGATGTAATTAATAAAATAATTAAATCTTGGATTAGATTTATTTTATTAATTAATTAAATTAATTATGTTGGAATGACGTTAATTATGCATTTTGGAAATTATAGATATTTTTGAATTGGAATTAAGTTGGAAAATTTGAAAAAAGGTTTAAATTTCATTTTTGAAAATTAGAAAATGCAAAAATTTGAAAAATAGAGATATTTGGAGATATTTTCAAAAGTTTGACTTTGGGGGTTGAGTAGATATTTTTCATTTTGGCTACTATTGAGTTTTTTTTGGGTAATTATTTGGAGGAGGATGAAAAATGAGAAAAAAAATGGAGAAGGGAAGGAATTTCTGGTTTTGGGGCTTTTGGATTTGCTTGGAGGAACTGGATTTTGAAGAAGAATCATGGCACCCTTATGGATCTTTTCAGACTTCTGAAACCAAGTTCTTTTTATTCGATTTAAATTTATATATTTGAAATATTGTTTGCAAATGGTGTTCTTCAAAAGAAAAATTGCAATATGAATACATTTGTTCATTTCTAGAAAATTTATTGTTCAACTAGGTTATGAATATCTTAGATCTGTATATATATTTATATTTTTGGTTGGGCTTATGCTAAAGAAAACAAAAAAAAAAATTTAAACCCTATTCTAAATAAAAAGATTCAATTTTCGGATTTATTTTGGAATCCGCAGGTTATGGTAAAAAATAAAAAAATAAAAAAATGAAAATGGCGGAGGGTTTGGGGGGAAGCTGTGGGAGGCGCTGCCCCCACCGCCGCCCCCATACAGGGGACGGTTGTGGAGGCAGAGCCTCCACGCAGCCCCCCACTTCCCTCGCCCCACGTCGGCCACACCTTACCTACGGGCGCGGCTGTGTGTAACACAGTCGGTGCCCTTTAGGGGGAGCCGACTGTGTTACCCACAGTCGGCCCAAGGTTTGGGTTCAGCTGTGGGTTGAACCAGCCACGCCCAACCTAAAAGCCAGGCCGCCGCCCTGTGTGAAAGGCGTCCGCCGCCTTCCCTCCCAAACACGCGCGTGGATCCTGAGGAACCCGCGCCCTATTTCATTTGGGGTTTAAAAATAAATAAATAAAAATATTATATTTTCTAATATTAAAATATTGTTAAATAATATTTTAAATATTAGAATATTAATATATATCAAAGATGATTTAATTAGTGGTATGTGTAATATAATCAAGAAAATCTTATATCAAAATGTTATAGTCAAATTATGATTTTTTTATTTTAGAGTAATATATTTGGAAAGGCAAACATTGGTGTTAAGAGTAATATATTTTTATATCGTGATTAATTAATTTTAAAATGATTTATTTTAAGTCGAAGGAGTAAAGGTTATTTTATTATTATTATTTGCAGACAATTGAGGGTTAAATACTCAATTCCGAAATAATGGAATTAAAATGATATAGTTTGGAAAAGAATAAATTGTTTAAACATAAATTGTTAATAGACGAATTATTAGATTTTAAAATATTATGTTTTGTTAGAGCAAATATCTGATGTTAAAATAATAGGATTCAAAGGGCCAAGTATTTGATTTTAAAGTCATATGTGTTAGCTGTGGAATTAACAGTTTTTAAAATGATTTATTTTGAAGGGAATAAATAGATGATGTGAAAGTAGTATGGTTGAAGTAACAAAGTAAATAATTATTTTTATATTTACAAGTAATTGAGGAATTAAATGTTAGTTTAAAGTTCTCCTTATGTCGGAAAGGGACATTAGTAAATCAGATTTATTGTGGCAACAATCTATTGAATTTTATTAAATGAAGTGGATTTAGGAAATCCGAAGAAGATTTAATTATGATTAAATTGCTTGTTAAATTGTAATCCCTTATGTCATCGCTTGAGGGAAATCAATTAAAAAGGGTTGTTAAGTCTTCTTGATAAGTTCTTAAATATGTGGATTGTCATATCAAGTTACCAACCTGTTTGGAATGGATGAAGTTAATGTTGATTTTATTATTATTGAAAGAGCAATTAGGGAATTAAATATTTGGGTTAAATGTCTTCCTTTGCCTTGCCTGAAAGAGGCGTTATTTAATTAGTTTCATTGCGACATTAAACTATTGAGTTATACTAAGGAAGTCGATTTAAGGTATCCAAAATTAGTTTATTCCTCGCAAATGCTTGTGTGATTGATTCCTTTGTGTTCATGTTTGAGGAAGTGGGTTAAGTGTCGTTAATTGTAAGTCTTCCAGTGGACCCTACAGTTTGGGAGTTGCTATTTTGTGAGGTCAACCGTTTGATAATTCCCTGGGTTTGTGCTTGAGGTGATGTCAATGCTACTACTCGATTTCCACGAACGGGGGCTGCTTTGTGCCTCCTATGAAAGGAGTGGATTATGTGCTTGGTGGCTCCTTGTAAGGAGTGGCGTTGTTATCTTTGTTACCTCCAGTGTTGGAGAGGGTTTTGACTTATGTTTCCTCCAGAGTTGGAGTGAGTTCTTTTTATGTTTCCTCCTAGAGTTGGAGTGGTTGTGTTGTCTTGTTTGTACGCAATGGGGTTTCCTTTGTGATTGGTTATGTTTGGTATGTTGTCAAGTAGAAGAATGACTTCCGTTAGGGGCCAGAGCCGTGAAAGGTAAACTAGGTAACCTTTGGAGGTAAATTATTCGAGTGATAACTACAACATTGTAATCAATGTCAGTAATGTAATGGTGTACTTGCAATTGGTACTTGATTGTTATGTGTATGGTTTTCTTAACATACCTGATATGTTATTTCTGGAAGCGATGTAACTGTATTTGAGTCGTACGTACATTGTTCTTGAGTTGTGCGTACGTTGTTCTTGAGTTGTACTTGTGTGATTCATGTGATTGGTTGTGTTATCTTGGTTCAGTTATGTTTCAGCCTGTGTCTAGAGGTAGTTGGTCTTGTCTAGGAATCCTTGTTACTATCTCCTAGCATGGGGGGTGGGCCTTTGGGTTCCACTTGGTTGGGTGGCGTGCACCTTACTCCGTTGGGATCCCTTCTTGTTCGTGTTGACGAGATTTCCAGTCGGAGAGCTCGTGGGATCCAATTACCTTTATGCTTATTTCATTTCAGTTAATCTTGTAATTTAATTACCCCTCTTTGTAATCGAGGGGGAAAGTTGTAATTTGTAATCATGTTCTTGGTTTTACCTCATTCGGGGAATGAGTGTTGTAATCTTATTGTAAATGAGATCTTATGGTATCTTTATTTTCTTTGATGAATTTATCTTGTATGGAATGTATGGGTCCTTAATGCTTAAGTAATTATTGTTGTGGTTTTAGTTCTTTAATGTTGTTTGTGGGTTATTAAGTAACCTCAGTCTTGTAACCTTAGAGGTTGTTGCAATTTGTAGCAAACTTGCATATTAATTATACTTTAAAAAAATAAAAAATTAGTTCATTTGAGTAGTTAATTGCAACTTCCTCTAGGGTTGCGTGACGGGGCATTACATAATACCTAATCTTCTAAGTACATTAATTTAGTTATCACTTGATTAAACCACCTCTGAAGGTTATCCAGTTTACCTCTTTGGATTTTGGTGCCTAACATAAGCCACTCTTCTACTTGAAAACATACTATACAAAACTAAACTCCAAGGGTATCCCAAGTGCATACAAACTAGACAAAACAACCACTCCAACTCTAGGAGGCAACATATAATGAAACTCACTCCAAACACTTAGAGGTAACCAAACACATAATGAACTACCCAAGGGAAATAGAAATGGTTGACATAACAAATTGACAAACCTCATCCTTTAGAACTCTCTAGAAGACTTACAATACTTAAGACCCATTTCCCCAAACATGAACACAAAGGAAATAATTACTACAAAGCAATTGCAAGGAAATAATCTATTTCTGGATAATACTAAATCCATTTCCCTTTCAAATACATTTCACAGTAAATAAAACAATTGCCTTAACAAAATAATTGATTAAAACAATTAAATTGCCTCTACAGTAAAATCAAAATTTTAAATAACTTTTAAAAGCAACAAATTTCCTTCTACAAATAATTCCTTCCATTTTCCAATCTAAACATAAAATATGATATCCTTTGAAATAAAACTATCTTAAAAATTAAAATATATATATATTTAATACATATTCATAAAATATACATACATAATTATATTTTAATATATAATTATGTATATATACTTATGGTACATACTCATTAAATATATCTATAAATAACTGCTATTTTGTTCAAATCACAGAAATAACATATATAAATGATATATACCTATAGATATACACATTATATATATACAAAATATATATACATAATGTATATATATAAAAATATTATATCATATATAAATATGAATACCATTTGAAATTTGCGATTTTCGAGACAGAAATAAAATCAGACGAAATTAATACCTTCCATTTTTTGTTTTTTGTTTTTTTGTTTTAAAAATAAATCAAAGTCATATGGGCTCCGACTGTATAGAGTATAGTTTGACCACCCAGGAATGAGGGAGGGCAGCATCGCCATGTGACAGTGCGTCCCCCCAAGTGGCGGGTGCCCTGCCTCATGGCATGCGCTTCCCCCAAGAGGTGGGCGGTGGGAAAGGCTTTGACCTTCCCACCAACCACAATACAATTGAAATTTTATTCATAAATTTTTTATAAGGAATTCAGAATTTGAATAAAAAAACGCATTCCAAGAATTCATTTCAATAACATTCACCATATGGCGATTTCATAAAATTAATAAAATAAAATATTTATATATGTATGTATATATTAACATATATATACATATATATGTATATATAATATATAAAAAAAACAATTTCATCAAAGCAGGTAAAATGGAGGAATTTTTCCAAAACACACACCAAAACACACACCTACATGTGAAATTATAAAATTTTCTAGAGAACACCCAAATTCACAAAGGATTTTAAAATAAAATTTCTGAATAGCTTACTCAAATTACAACACTGGTAAGGAAACTACTAATTTCTTACAGAGGTTTTCAATCAACTCCTAATATCTTTTGGGTTTCTCCACCACAAAATACACATAGGTTTCATAATTTCCTTTTTACTACAGAGGTTTAATTTTCTAAAAATCTAAATTTATTTCACAATTTAGATCTAATAAAATTTATCAAATAAAACAATTCATATTCATTGGTTTTTACTGTAAATAATATTTTCTAAATTTCTTCACGACAGTCACAAAAGCTTTTAAATTTCATTTTTTTTAAAACAAATAAACTTTCCTTAATAGATCTAGCACAACAATTTTCTATAGCTATACAATTCCAAAACAAATTTTAAACAAAACCAAATTCACAAGAGAGGGACCTGTATCAAGAAGCTTTTGAAGAATTGAAGTTTTGATGCCAAGCCTCTTCCAAAGCTTTCACAACTTCTTCCCAGCAAACACAATTTTCCAGAACCAAGAATGTATCCAAATTCACAACAAATATAATAAAATAATTCTTTTAAATTTCCTACAGCCAAGAAACCTCTACAATCTTCTGAGCTTTTTTCAAATTTTTATTCCTCTCCAAAAATATTTTTTTCCAAAAATATCCTCACACTCCCGTGAAGAAGCTTTCTTCTTCTTTTACCAAGATCCCAATTTTTCTCCCGTGAATAAATTTTCAACAACCCCTTAATTAATCCGTCTCACACATGTGGCAATTAACAAATATCTTTTAACAACCAAATTTAATTTCATAAAATAATTTAATAATTTATAATTCAAATTCATTCCAAATTGAATTTAATTACTTCTAATTCAAATTTAATTCCAAAATTAGATTAAATTCCCTTTTTTCAACTTTCTAAATAAACATATTTAATTAATCAATTTTAATTACTTAATAAATAAATTTAACCCAATGAATTAATTTTAATTTACTAAATAAATTAAACTTAATTAATTAATTAAAATAAATAGCTTCTATCACAATGTTTAATTTTAATTAAATAAAAATTAACATTATTTAAAGCAATAATTTTAAACATTTATTTCCATAATCAAGAACCCTTCAGAATTAAATAATATTAAAACAAGGCAAACAATGACACAACAAATATGATTGACTACACACTATGGCTAGAGTGTAGACCTAACACATGTTACCTAGCTACTATCTCCCATTCAACTTACCCATTGGATCGACACGCTCAAACCTATGAAATCAGGTGGAGTCGATGTCATGTACTTGCAAACCTGTAAACGAAATAACAAGGATCATATATATATAAGCAACATAAAATACACACCGTGAAGAGGAAATCACAGAATCGTAGGGCGCTCGCAAGCGAGTGATGCGATCCCTTCCCCTTCACCAATACACTCATCATAAACTAACAATTCCATAATACTAAAATATCTCATATACAATAAACATGTTAAAGCATCAGATAAAGTATTTCACTCCAATTAAAGCATATCAAATAAAGCATCAGATAAGATACACTACATCACACAAATAGTCTGTTGCTCAATAAATAGCGATCAAATAACACACATGATAAAGTATGCAAAGTATCAAAGTAACTGAAACTAAAACAAAGCAAGGAATGTTGTCTGAACATGAAACTAAAACGAAGGGGTATTACATGTCATGCATTCATTGCACCACAAATTGATAAATAATCTAATCCACTATGTAGTATGATGTACATGCTCTCCAACGCCTATTCGAAATTGAAAATATGATTTTGTATGCAAAAGTTATGACCAAAGCTGTGTACAAGAGAACATTTGGCTTCCAAGCTCAAAAAGTTGATCAAAATTGAAAAATCGAAAAACCAAATCTATATCACTGTGTAGTTCTCAAAACCACCTTTCCAACAAGTATAAGAAGTTGAAAATTTGACACTTTGGGCAAAAGTTAGCTCATTTGAAAAAAATTCCGTTTTTTCTATATAAGCAACTCTTTGGTGTACCCCACTCAAAAATAAAATCCATTTTAATTTTGCAAATATTAAATTTTTAATAGTGGCGATTTTAATTTAATATTTTCAATTTAAAACATTTATGAAAGGGGGTGGGTGGTTTAGATCATTTAATGAAAGGTTTTCCTTTAAAAAAATTTAAAAGTTTTTTTTTAAACCTTCAGCGAACCTTTTTGCGACATGACAGAGCTGCAAGGGTGGGTACGGGTCTATGGACCCCATGCCCCCCAGTAATTTTTATAAACCTTCAGCGAACCTTTTTGCGACATGACAGAGCTGCAAGGGTGGGTACGGGTCTACGAACCCCATGCCCCCTAGTACTATTTTTTTTAATACATTTTCAAAAGATATTTTAATAAATAATTTCTATAGGATATAATTTTATTTATTTTTCACAGGTCGAAGATATTATTTTTCTATTTTTATTATTTGGCCTCTGCAGACCCATACAACCGTACGACGGGCTGTGGTGGTAATTTTTTTTTGTCTTTTTCCCAGCTTCGAAATAGGGAAAATTTTATGTCATTTTCGTTTCTCAGCCATTCTAGATCCGATGGTGAGGTCTGTTTTGTCTCAAGAGGTCATCCATGAAATTTCCTCTACAAAACTCTCATGAAAGCTCAATCCAAGAAACTCTCTTTACCAATTTTTTTTATGCCTCAGATCTCAAATAAACCCAACAAATCTTGACAACCCAAAATCTCAAATATGCATATAAACACCCACAACATGTTTTCCATATCTTGTAATGCCTCAGATCTAGCGTGCATGTCCATGTATTCAAATTTGAATCAAATCTACTCAAATAAAGATTATAACCAAAAATATGGAAGCTCGCCTCCCATCAACCATTAAAGTTCTAATACCACTTGTTAAGAAATAATGCATCATACCCACAATCTTAATCCATTTCCTACATAACCCCATGAGAGATAAACATGCATGAAAGTAAGCATAATGCATAGATCAGATAGGCAAACCACAAAATAACACAAGATATACCCTGAAAAAACCCTCAAGAGGGAAAAACCCAGCCTCCAAAAACATCCATAGTCCATCTATTATTCAACAATAAAGCAATATAAGAGTTACAATGAATACCTCTGAAGCATCAAGCCTCTCTAATGCATCTTTCCAAGCAAGAATCCACACATCCCATGCCATGCTTCACATATGCACTCTTTAGAAAGACAATATAATGACAACCCACTCACCCAACCAACCTTAACCACTAAATAGGTGCTTGCTTTTATAGATACAAGCTCACACAAATACAACCAAGTGGTATGATAAAACCATGTACTACAAAACCATGTGAATACAAAACCACTAATCCCTTATTTAATATTGGGTACTAAGTTTTCACTTTTTAAATATTCCCCATATTAAATTATTATGCCATGTCTCTCACACATTAAATAATAATACAATGTTACAATACAACATAAAGTGATCCCAAAATAATTACCTAGTGTGATTAGCCACACCACCTAGGTGGATCACAACTAATAATTATTTAATTAGATTATAATATAACATTTTATGCAATGGTGTATAACACCATATCCCAACAAAAATCAGTGACATTTTGTGTGTCAATTATTTTTGGTTCACTTGTTAGCTTTGGTAGCATATCACATTTAATAAAAATCAAAAATCAAAAATTGATTTTTCAACATCTTGGATAAGGTTTTTAAAGTTTAAATTTGAAAATATTGAAGAGTATATTTAGAAATTTGGATTTTAATTTGTTTTAAAGAATTTGATTTCTTGATTTTAACGTTTAACTTATTTATCGTTTAATCAATTTTAAATCACCATGGCTACCGATGTTTTCTTACTTCTTTGTAGGTAAATATTCACCGTACAATTTCAAAATTCATCCACTATGCAAATTGTTTGATAAAATTCCAAAAGGAGGATTAGGAAAGTGAATTTAAAATATAAATTCCATTCTTTATTAGTGTTCTTCCATCTTTCATTTTAGAAATGAGTATGGAAATCCATCAAAACCAAATTTAATTAGAAATTATGGTTGCAAGTGATTTGACAAGCATACATACAAAGTGTGATTATATGGAACACTATTAATATGCTCTTGAAATTATGACCAAGATCCTTAATTCTTTGTCATCATCTTATTTTATACATGATGGGATATAGCTATTAAAATTATACTTTATTAACTATTATGGTTAGAAACATCTTTGCATACATGCATGCAAAGCATGAAATCATAGATGAAACACCTAAATTGTTTGTATACAAAAAAATTTAAAACTAGGCTATGCCTAACCCTTCTCATACCCTATGGGGAATTTTTGGTATAAATACAATTATTAGTTAGAGCACATAAAATATTTGATAATACTAGCACTTGCACCCATAGGAGGTTCAAGGGAGACGCCATAGGAAACTAAAGAAAAAGCGTTAATGAATTGTTTTAATACGCAGTTGATTATATTAAAATATATTTGTATAGCTATATGCATTGTATAATACAAGTAGGTATGATATTTTGTTGGATTTATTTTCTATAAACAACGAAATCCCTCTGAAAAATTTGTAGAGAGCTTGCATAAGTGAAATTTACATAAGAGCATTTATTTGTCTTTTTTAAAGACATGGAAAGTCTAAGAAGTGAAACATAATGTTGATTAGATTTCTTTGAACAAGTAGTTTCAAGTTTGCAGTGACCACGTGTGGAAGATATCTTTTATTTTCTCCACCAACGATCGACCACCTGTAGAAGACAAAATGTGTATTTGATTAGTTTTGGTATTGATATTCTATTAAAAAAGGGGACAAAAAAAATGTATAACTTTGAGAGGGTGTGTAATTAATTGTACATACCTAAACATGTTGTGAGAGCAAGTGCAGGCGAGCTTCTTCTTTCTAACTGATAATTTTGTATGGATTTTTTTTTCATTCTGGAGTAGCGATCAAAACAAAATGTGGGTTCTATGCGAAGGCTATTTATGGATTTGACTCTAGACATTGTTGTAAACGTAAGGCCTTGTCTTTCAGTTTTACCAATATTGATTGTGGCTTTATTTAGTGTAAGGCCTTATGATTTGTGTTTATTAATAGCCCATGCCATGACTAGTGGTATTTGTCTACAGTTGTTGTGTGTTATTGGATGCATTGGTATAGTTTTTTGGGTTTGTTCCATCCCATGGTGGACCATTATAGTTATCGAATGTGATTGTAACATATGCTTGCAATTTAAGTGGTTTTGATCTAGCAAGATATATAATATCTTTGACTTGTCCAAGCGATCCATTTACAAGTCTAGCTTGGGTCCATAGGTTTTTTGTAAGCGTGACACATTGATATTTGCTTAGTAATACCTCTTGGGGAAGTTGCTCATCATTATTATCAACACCTAGTTTAGATTGTGTATTTACCGCACAACTAAGTGCAACAGGCACATTAATTAGTTTCAACATTTTTTGTTGTTTAATGTTACCAGCTCATTTGTAGCAAATAAGTGTATCGATTGGTCAAAATCTTCTTGTTTAGTCTTTGCTAGTTGCTTGTTGGTGTGAGTCATTAATAAGTCCCAATCATGTTTTGTTGGTTTTGTGTTGCGAATGTTTTGTAATGTTTGATGAAATTGTATTTGAATTGGATCATCACCTTCTTGTTTAAACATTATTTGTAATGTAACAACTGTATTAAATTTGTGCCATAGGTTTCTTGCAATTGTGTGTGATGCATAGATAGGTTTATCCATAACAGGTGGGAGTTGTGCAAGTTCTTCTATTAGAATATAGACATGCCACCAAAGAAAGTATGTTGTTGATGGGGGATTGATTCACGTAACCTGCTATCAATTTTCAATAGAAGTTTTGGCCCAATGAAGCTCATCTCATCAATGGGAATGTATTGTATATTTTTCATGTCTTCTTGGAATGTTGTCAATGTTTGTCCTTGCAATGGTTTCATTTCTCTAATTGGAATCTTGAGGGTTGCACATGTATGGTTGAGGCTTGCATATTAAATGTTGCAATTCTTGTTGGAGAAAGAACAAGGAGGGGGTTTACTCTTGTTGGTATGCAAGTTTGTAGTGCATTTTTTATGCAATGAATTAGATAGGATTTACAAGTGCTAGCAGTTCCTTGTATGACCATATGTAACGGTTGGTTAGAGAATTTCTCTATCGAGTGATTTGTTATTATAGTCACTGCTAGTTGTTGTTTCAATGAAGTTTTGGTGGTACAAATTTGAAGGGGAATGAACATCTTGTTTGTGTGCAAAAATTGAACTGCAACATCATGTAAATTTGTAGGGACATTATGATTTTCCCATTTGTGATTGTTATCAAAATCAAGTCGACCTAGCATTTCAAGCTCATTCAAATTGAGATTATTAGTGAGGCCCAATTGAGATAGTAACTCCAATTTGTTCATTTCTATAGTTTCTTGTTGATCCATATCATCATTAGAACAATGGAAATACTTGCACAATTGCTTGTTCCTTTCTATTCAACCATTTGCATCCTTTTCGAGAAGCAACATATGTGAAGGATCTTGCTAATTCAATTAGTGATACATTTTCTAGGTGACATGGCTGATGCATGGAGGATTATATGTAGTTAGATTGTATCTCACTACCGGCATCCGACAAATTCATCACCAACAAATTACCGAAGGAAAATTCACCGCCAGCAATTCATCGTGGCAAAAATTAATGACATTAATATTCACCGTGGTGAATTGCTGGCGGCGAATTTTACTTGGCAGTGAATTTTAGTTGGCGATGAATTTTCCATGGTGGTGAATTGCTGGTGGTGAATTTTCCTAGAGCCCTCACTACCATAATTCATTTTTTTTAGGAGGTGGAACACTTTTCTACCTACATTCAAGGACACAAAAATTCGATTGCAAATAAAGAGGGGTAATTTTTGTAGCATATGACATGTTTCTTGGGCTCGTATATCTCGTTCAATAACAATATTTTCCATGAACTTTTGATATGCTTTCAAAAATTGGTCTTCTAGTCTTTCATTTGAAGATATTCTTTCCAACATAGTAGCACAACTTTTTGATTTTCTTTCAGCTTTAGATGCATACTTGGCAATGTATTTGAGAACAAGAAGTCATGAGATGATGGGTTGACAATCTATATTAGCTCTCCATATAGAGAGCATCTCTAGGTTATGAATGTTTAACCTGTCATCATTTCTCGATGGTTCGTAAGATTTGTTTCTAGATTCATCACATGATAAAGTGGATTCCATGCATTCTTTCCATGGATATTTGTATTTTTCATTCTACATGATGCCCTTTTTTGTGCAGGCATGTGTGCTATGTGCATTTAGTGTGACTTTGTACATGGGTAACTAACTCTTCATAATCGATGGATGGGTTGGTAGATAATATTTCAGATGTGTTTAGTAGGCATGGATCATCCATTGGAGCTCTACGTATGATATTGATCACTTCAGATTTAGAGCGGGGGTTTCAAGTAGTGACATAATTATCAAATAATTCTTTTGCTCCACCCACTTGCAAATTGTCTCCCCAGTTGAGTGTATCCATGTTTGGTGTATTTTCTAGCCATATGAATCCATGTACGTGTGTGGAACCTCAATGTTTCCATTCATACCTATACTAATAATTTGTTACATGCAAGAGTTTCTCAATGACCTCTTCATGAAATATTGTGAAGTGTTGATGTAGATATAGGGATGTGGTGTGACAATTTTGAATCACACGATCTGTACGATGCTTCTTGGAGATAATTGTAGATTTATTTCTGGTTGAAAAAGCTTATGTAATGTAGGCCACTTAGTATCTACTACACTCAGTGTGAAGAAAATATTCAGAGAACCTATTTGGTTGATCATGTTTGTTAGATCACCATAAAACTTGTTCCAATACGTCTATGTCCCTTGTAAGCTAGATCCAAAATGCTTTAGTTCTTCAACCAATTGTTTATCTGGTAGGTTATGTAGGTGGGAACAAAGGTGTTCAATAGTCATAAGAATATTATCTTCAACTTTTCTTTTGATGAATATTGATGCAGTTGCTTGGCTATGATGCCTCATCATAAGATATAGAAGGAAGTATCTAAAGCATGGATGTTGAAAAAATCTATTATCATGATTCACATAAGATGCAAGGTATATTCATGCAGTTGCACTTCCCTAGCTCGAGGTTGCATAGGTAGTGCATTTCCATTTGGAAAAAGTGTGGGAAATTCCATGTTGAAAAGCCCCTCAGTAGTGTACTCATTTATGGGGTTTGAACTTATGTGGGGCCAATTAATGATGGTATCATTCTCATTTTCTATTTGCAAAGATTCCATAATGATTTGTAACTCACAATGTTTATTTGGTAGGCTTACCATAAATGATGTTGAATATTCAGTTCCACTTTCTAGATCATCTTGACTATTATCAACTTCATTATTTTTTGATATGGGTTCTTCATTTTTGCTTTTAATTGTATGAAACATTTCTGAAATGTCTGTTGTAGAATCAGGGAGTGGGGATAATGCATCAACATTGATCTCAACATCCTGTTAGTACGGGTCATATTGTATTTTGTAGGCCAATGCATTTTGAACGTGACTTCTACTAACATAGAAATCGTAATGCTTCCCATGTGTATTAGTTCTTTGAACTATTAATAAGTCCAAGTCTTTGATTTTATGTGGCAAAGATTTTGTTAATGTTGTGATTTCTTGTGGGAAGCTAATTGTCTGGCCACTATATTTTTATTGTCCACCATGAGCATGGGTAACTTGTAATATTGGATTGACACATGCAATATGCATTTGTTCTACTTGAGTGAGAATGCACAAAACGGGTGGTTGTTCACATGGATCCATATTGTTAATCAAAGAGAATCGATGTATGCCTTTCTCTGATTTGCATCTTCTACATGTATGATTATTGTTTGATGAACACAAATGCATAACAGGATATCATTCCTTACATATACAACATGTGTGTAAGTTTGAAAATGCATCTATTCTTTTGTGAAATTTTCTAGATGCCTTCATAAAGTTGGCGGACCAACTCATATCCTTGTTGTTTGAATTCATTTTTTGAGCCATTTGCATTGAAAGATGTGTTTCATACTGTTTTCCATTTCCATGTTCTAGATTTGAAGTAATTAATTCAGTGGGAATATGC
Source organism: Sequoiadendron giganteum (assembly GCA_007115665.2). NCBI lineage: Eukaryota > Viridiplantae > Streptophyta > Pinopsida > Cupressales > Cupressaceae > Sequoiadendron > Sequoiadendron giganteum. The sequence goes on along the minus strand of CM021102.1, from coordinate 393,894,332 downwards.
ATACTTGTAGAAGCTTGTGTGTGGTTAAGTATTGGTTGATCTAGTGTTTCTAGTAAGCAGTGTGTTTGTTGCATGTTATGATAACTACTTATTTCTTCTCTATGATGAGCATAATACAAGCGACTCTTACGAGATTCTAGGGTTATGGTTTTATTCTTGGTTGTTTGGCTTTCTAATTCTTGCATATTGAAGTCCATCATTTGGAATATAAACAAAAAGATAAAATAAATATAAATCGAGAAAATGTGTATATTGCAATAGCATAAAAATGTGAAAATTAGAAATGCTATTTTGCTTGAATTATATGTTAGATGAATAAGATAATATTAAAAAAATATATATGTATGAAAGAAATATGTTAAAGTGTGAATGTTCCAATTGTGAAAACTAGATGTGCATTGTGTTTTTTATTTACGGTAAAGGTATAAAATAAGTTTTGAATGGATCCTAAAACCTTGTACAATGCAAATTCTCAATCGTATAGCCATCAGTGCAAAAAAAGAACACAAAAAGGCAGGGGAAAACAACTAGCAATGGACAATTACAATTTTGTGCTAGTTTACTTTTTGTAAACATTGCACAAGTCAACAATTTGATTTAACAAAAAAATGCTTTCATTTGTGAAATCAATTGTACCAACTTCTGAGACTGTTGATTTCATTCATGATTCATTATTGTAGGTTTCATTTCTACTTGACAGGGTGAAGAGAAATTGTTTGAATAGTATATTTTGAATAACCTATTCACTACTTTCCTTAGCATCTTGCTTGAATTGTAGAATATATAGTTCTTTTGCAGGCATTCCAATGAGTTTAGTTGTTGCTTCTTCAAAAGCAATTGCCCATATAGTGCTTGTGTGATGGGTGCTGACAAGAAGTTGAGTCCAATTTTTGGCCATTTAGTGGAAGTGTTTTCCCTAATTTTTAGAATTTGACATGTTTGACCTTAAAATTTGAAACACTTAGAGATGAAATCTTGAAAAAAGACTAATCATAAAATGTAGTACTTGGAGTCTAGTTTCCAAATATGTAATTTACTTCAATACCCAGATGATACAAATTGATTTTCAATAGCCGTTTCTAAAAACCATTGTTTAAAAGTCATTTTTTTTACCATACCATACATGTGTACATCATCCATATTTTGACCTAAATAATCATATTTTTCTAAATCCTTTCGGGAAAATATTTGTAACTTAGAGAAGCATGCTTTCCATATTTTTTTGTAATTTTTTATTGAATATATTTTTTTGTTAATTTTTTAGTGGCCATATTTGGTGTTTTGAAAAATTGTTGTATATGTCATGCATAAGATGACCTAAACTTATCATTTTATTTTAAAAAAAAAAAAATTGAAAAAAATTGTCTGAAGTACGCTTTCGTGCAATCCGTTCATCAAAAAATTATGTTAATAAAAAGTTATTAAAATACCAAAAAACCCTGATAATTCAAGTTTATGGGCCCATTTCATTAGAAATTAAATGAAAAATAAAAAAAATTATATATTTGGAATCTACACTGTCTCATCTATAATGGGTTTTAATTTCGTCAAAAAGTCTTGCAAAATATCTTCAGACGTATGCCCAAAGTCACTAATTTCTTGTGACATTGCTAGGACCTTCAACTTGCAGGTCAAACCAGATCTAGGGCCTAGATTCAGATCCCCAAACCTTTTTCCGAACCAAAAAACAAAGCACAAACCTGACCAAAAATTTATATTTTAAAAAATGAGATCCCGTTTCATAACAAAAATGTTTTTTTTATGCTTTTACGAAACAAAATCCTGTTTTGCAAAATGGGAACCTATTTTCAAAATTGCCAAAAATGGAAACTTTTAAAAAGCGGACATTTCCAAAAACAAAAACTTTTCAAAATGAGATCCCATTTTGAAAACTTTCCAAAAATGGAATTTTTTTAGAATGGGATCCCGTTTTGTAGATCCCGTTTTTTGATTTTAGGCTTGGGATCTCGAACCTAAATGGGATCCCATTTATTAAAAAGCGGGATCCCATTTTTAGAAAGGCATGATCTCATTTTTTGCAATCCGATTTTGTTTTTTTGCCTAAGGCAAAAACTTTCATGTTTCGTGAACTCATCTTCTTTCTCTTACCCTAATCTTGAAGTTTAATTTGAAGAACATATCTATAATTACAATCTTCAAAGGTGGCTTCACACTTTGAACAATACCATTTTCCATCATCACTTTGTAGAGCTCTTTTCTTACATTGTTTCCTCTCAGTCTTAATGGGGTAAGTTGGATAACAAAAGGAATTCAATTTGATAAATACTATTGTTGCTTTTACAATGCATTGGAGGGGTTTTGTTGTATCCAAAGACTCTTCTTGGATATTTGAAATTATCTTTCATGTAAGAAGTAGAGGCACATCTAGAAGGTTTCTTGTGGATGTGAGAACATCATTCCCATCCTATGCAAATGAAGCCTATAGTTGTGTTGTTTCTTTGATTTTAGGGTTAATAAACCACTGGGTGGTAACTAAGGTGCTCACAATCATATCATCATAATCTGTAACACAACCATTTTTAATAGCAAACATAGGTGAATTTTGTCCATGGTACAATTCTTGAAGCTGTGCACCTTCCTTTTGAGTTGTTCATCCCCACAAAGTCACATTTATAGTGAAGATAGACACGTCTAGCAATTTGAGGCTCTTCCTAAGAACCTATGTGCCATATCTTCTTCTTGTTGTAGAGGTAGGGTCCACACATATAACAATTCCAACTAGATAAAAGAATTGTTATTTGTATTCAACATCTCATTAATGGGTGTGAAACAAAATTGATGTGTTGGAATTAAGTGGTCATCATCAGAAAGAGTGATCTTTGAATCATCCATCAAAGTGATTTCTATTTGACTATTCAACTTTTTGTAAAACTTATTTGTAGCTTTGATGGTCCCACCAAATAGTGTATATATAGACCCAATGTAAACATTTCTGAAATGGAGGTTTGCAACTTCATTGAAGCAAGTGACTCACACTTCAGTGTTCTCACTATCTATAATATCAAAGCTAAAAACTTTCCCATTCCCTTTCTTTGTGTTGAACTGGTGGATCTCTTTTTTCATAGTTACATGACCTTTTATTCTCCACCTTATTTGAAATGGATTCAAACTTTTAATAAAAGTGATGGTTGAGGTATCACTTTTCTTGCACAAAGATGCGTGTATCCCAAACATTATTTTTTTGGGTTTGGTTGCATGGATGTGCTACTCTAAACAACATTTGTGCATGATTTAGATGAAATCCCTAATGTTTCATGTATAGGTCGCTCTGGTTCTTTGAAGAGGAAGGTGGGATCACCAATGATATCATGGTGTGTGCATGCAATCTCTAATTTAGAGATTACAATAAACCTATATGTAATTAAAGTAAAATACACTATTAGTGATGCATAGTAATAAATAGAAATGTAAATGTTTTATTTGAGAACATCATTAGAATGGTTGGCTCACCTTAAGTTAAAAATAGTAGGGCAAGTGTATCCTGATAGTTGTACTATAGAACCATTTTGAATTAGCTCCAAAGTTAAAAAAATGGTTATACTTTCTTGGCAAGGTTACTTTTTGAAGATGCAATCCATCAGAAAATCTAATCTGTATCTAACGGTTGATTCATTATCATGCATATGAGAGGAAAATTTTCAATTCCTAACAATAGATGGATTAGCTATTGTCAGTAAACTGAAATAAACCTCTCCCTTTGAAATTATTGATCAAATATAGAAGAGAAAAATATTAAGTAAAGCATGTGCAACTTAAAATATGAAAATCTAATCTAAGTTAACCAACCACCATCCCATAGGGGGATTGGTGCCCCTTGATGTGAGAAGAGAGCCCTTTCCCAATCCCTGATAAGCAAATGATGTGATAATGGACAAAATTTGTTCTAAAATTAAGAGAATAACTTTGCATGAGCTTTTGTCCCCTGTTTGAAGGATAGGAGCCTTGAATTTATAGTTGAGCTTGAAAAGAGGAGAGTCCAAATTGATGAATGTGGGACTAATCCCCATCAAATAGGAGAGAGCCACTTGTCATAATGGGATTGGCCCATGATTGTGCAAGTGTTGGCTAATGTGCCCATTTCAAATTTGAAAATGACATTGAATGCATATGGTTGAGGGATTTGGGGGGAATTTTGTTTGAACAAAAAATTCAAACAAGGGGAGTTAATGAGGGCATATTCCTTGGGAATATGCGTTGTGAGGAAAATAGGTGTTTTAATAAATCAAATTAAATGATTTATTGTGCAAGTGGATAGGACATGGGTTAGTCTTAGCATTAATTAGAGATTTTGACTAATTAAGCTAGTGATTAGGTGGTGTGACATTTGATTTGCATTTTTGTATTTGTTTTAAATCAAATGAGAGGAAAATGAATGTTAATCATTTAATTAAATCAAGAGCCTTAGGAGATAAAAAGTGATTTATTTAATTAAACCTGATTTGTTTAATTGATGGATGAAATATGATTAATCAATGATTTTAATCAATAGTGTTAATTTTGCATGTCTACAATGCCCAAATGTTGCAATATTGAAGACTTGGAGATGTGGATATATGTCTTTGCTGTGAGTGTTCATCAATGTGATTGCATTTTGGGTCAAAGAGATAGACATAAGTAAAGGGAGATGAAGTAGTCCTATAAAATCCAATGAATTGATAAGTAGGGTATGGTTTATAAGTAAAAATAAATAAATTGAAAACTAGATTCTTTTGTAAAAGCATGAGGCAGAATAGAGCATGCAATTTTCCTTATATATAAAATGGATGAAATATTAAAATAAATAGATGTGTGCACCATAAAGGTAGCTTAGTTTTTTATCCTTGTTAATAAGAATGCTTAAATACATGCAAGAGCATAAAATACAGTTTATAGAATGAAGATGATTGAAGATAATTGAGAGAAAGAAAACATACCTATAGGTAATCATTATATTGTAGTTCTCACAAGGAATTATTTGGTCAAAACAAATTTGATCCTGTGGATGCAAGAAAGAGTAAAAAATGTAGTGAGCACAAGTCCATGACAAAACAAATAAATGGTTTAGTTAATTATTATTTTAATCGTAGGGTAGACAACCCAAATGTTATTTTAAGGAAAGGTGAGTTTTAATGTAAAATAATTTACATTCTATTATTGAAAAAATTTAAAATTTGGAATAAATAATGGGTTTATCTAAATTTGATTATAATGGAAAAAAGGGTTAGAAAATTTGATAGAGCATTGAAAACTTATATGTGTAAGGGTGTCAAATATTGATTGAAAAATTAGATGTATACATTTTAATAGAGAACTTCAACATGTTTTTTTGTATGTATGTATTACGATAGAAAAAAAAAAACATGTATACCTACTAAAAAAGAAAGTAGTTATTTTTTTCTACTTGTATTAGAAATAATAAGCACGTGTAAAGAAAAAGATAAGTTATTTTGGGGGGATTATTTGTAGGAATAAAACACTAGTGGCACTAGATGGCATAAAGTGTAAAAGCGAAAGAATGAAAGGAAAGTATCAATAATTTCCATCTGAAAAACTACAAGTGCAAATAAAACATATGCATAGTGAATAGAGGACATAATACCATTAGAATATCACATACAATTTACATAGATATGAATTAGATACGGAGTACATAGTAGTGAAGGACTTTTGAAATGCAGTTCTAATGCAAGGCAAACTGTCTTGTTCGTAACACAAGGAAAAAAGCATTTATCGTAGGAACTTCCATAAAAAACTACAAAATATACATAGTTGGTAGAACTCGTACACATAGTACAAAAGTAGATGATATATGCACATCTATGAAACTAAATTATTTCCAAACATTGTTCATATAGTTCTGAAATGCATGTTTGATGTACAGAGCATCACCTTGTCTATAGGTCTCATCATCCCGCATTTCTTGCAGAAAAGTGCAAAAGGAAGCTAGTGTGTCACAAGTTGCATGGAAGTATTTGAATGTTGTTTCCATTGAATAAATTTCAAAATCTTGCACATTACGTATCTTTGGAACAAGTTGTTATGCTTTCTACAAGATGTCAATGCAATTAATGGTGATATCACATGAAAAAACCTGAACGCCACTTGGAGGAGTTCCATCCCAATTGGTAGAGGGAGATGACTCAAGTGGAAGGTTGGGTGCACTATTGCTACTGGATATCTCAATTATGTCAATAGGTTGAATAGGGTTTTCCATTCCTGAATGAAATAAATTTGAGATTATACCTAATATTAACTAATAACAATATGTAAAAAACATACATAAGAAACATACAATAAAGTTGCATTGTTTCCACAATATAAAAAAGTAGTTGAACAATAAAAAAAATATAACCTATCTTTCATTTAATTTCCTAATATCAAATATATACAAACTCATAACTTACAGAGATGTATATACAAATTGTTACTCTTTTGGCCTGAGATTAGAGTTTTAGACACATCTATTAAATAGATGATGTAGCACCCCTCCGATTTGCTTATGTTTTCAAACAATGCTTTTATTTTGATAGACTATGATACTATTTGATGTGACACTGCATTGGTGAAGGGAACGGGATTGCATCACTCACTTGCGAGCGCCTTGCAATTCCGCTATTTTCTCTTCACGGTGTGATTGTTCATGATCTATATACATGTATGATATATATTTGATTGCAGGATTGCAGGTACAAGACATCGACTCCACCTGGATTCATAGGTTTGAGTGTGTCCATTGCCCAATGAAATAGTTGATTGAGAAGTAGTAATAGGATTTCCTTGTCACACCACAACTCTAGTCATAGTGTGTCGTCAGTTCTTGTTTTGGTCATGCTTTGTTGTCATGTTGTGCCCATTTGCTTTGTCGTTTAATTATTTTGCAAGGTATGCTCTGTGGGATATTAATGATGTTTATAATGTTTTAAATTGATTATTTATTTAATCGTGATTAATGTTGTTAGAAGCTTTAATTTGATTTAATTAATTAAATTAAATTTATTGTGTAAAGTAATTAATAATTTAGATTAATTTTTTTTTACATACTGGCTGAAATTAATTAGATTAAATTTAATATTTAAGTTGTTAGATTATAAAAGCTTTTGTTTAATTAATTATTGAAATTATTTAAATAAATTTGTGAATTTAATTGAATGGTTAATTAATATTAATATTGATTTTAAATTATTAAATAAACAAATAACTTGTAAATATCTTGGAGGAAATATCTGTGATTTGGTTGGAAAGATATTTTAATTGTGACATGTGTTAGAAAATTAATATTTGGTGACAGGAATTAATTCTCAGAGAGAATAATTGCATTAATTGAAAGAGGGAAAGAGGCTATTTCATGCCAATGAAAAAGATATTCTGGGGGTTGTTGAAAATTGGGAAAGAAGCTCTTGAGAAATTTTGGCTCTGGTTTTATTTTTCAACTTTATGAAAGGAGGGTTATTTTTGGAAAAGGCTTTGGTAATTTTGGAATTTGAAGGCGAGGCTCTACTTCAAACTTCAATTCTTCAAGCTTTTGGAACAGGTTCTTTATTGTCTTTATTTTAATTCAAATTGAAAAGGCTATTAGAATTAGTTATTGTTTTGGAAAAGATTGCTTGTACAATGAAGAAATCTTATTTGTTTTAAAGCTTCAGTATGTTTTTAAATTGGAAAATTTGCCGTGAAAGCTTTAGATCTTATGTAGAAATTAATTTAAAACAAAAGAATTTCCAGAAGGAAAACTATATAAATTTTAGAAAACCTCTATAGGAATGGATTTAAATCTTCGTGTCAAACTCTGTAGAAAATCCTCTGAATGTATTGGAAAAGATCTTCTTGTAGAAGATTATTATTTTTCTTCCAATGAAATCAATTTGGCTTGGGAAATTGAAAACCTCTGGTAAAAATTTGAAAACATCCTTTTGTAGAAATTTTTTGTTACAATTTGCCTTTTTTGGAAAATTTTGTAAATCTTCTCTTGTAGAGAAATTTGAAATTTTTTTGCTTTTGGAGCAATCATTTTGAAATATATATATATTAATATACATATACATAAATATATATATATATATACATATACATATATACATATTGTATATATTTATTCTTCTTGTACAAAAAAAATATTATGAGAAAAATCCTATTGAAATGTTCATACAATGAATTTAATTCGTAGCTTTTATATGAAAAAATTATAATATTAAATTTTTGTGAGGCTCGGGCTACCCCACACACGCCACCCCATAGGGGAACCGGTGTTGACACTCATGGCAATCCAAGCTGCATCCACTTACATACGACTTTAATTTTTTTTTTTTAATATATATTTAATATATATAATATGCATGGATATATGCATAAGTATATATATATTTATGTATATGTGTATATATTTATATATATATTTTATAATTGCTTTTAAGAGATCAAATTTTAATTTTAATATCACAATTTCATGGATGATAGAATACAATATAAAATATCAACTATAGTTTGGTATATGATTCATGAAGTGCAATATAAAATAAAATATCATGAACTGCAATGATTCACAATTTCAATGTTCATTGAATACAATATAAAATATCATCAACTACAGTTTGGACTTTGGAACAATGGAAACTGGTTCATGAAGTGCAGTAAAAATACCTAAAACCTGCTACTTCTCTTCCATTTCCCAAACGGAGTCAGGGTCCTCAAACTGATGCTCATCTTGAGATAAAGTAAAAGATTCATCTTGATTCTAAGTGTGCTCTTCACTTTCTTCGGCCTGTGTCTCAAATTCAACATTCATTGTGTGATTTGTGTCAATTTCAATATCATTGTCATCTGTCCCAGTCCCACTGCCACTGCCAATACCACCAGTACCAGCGCTCGGAATTGGAGTGCATGTGTTGCACAACCCAGTCCCTCTTCTTTCAGATGTGGACCTCCAGATTGTGAGTGCCTTTTGAAAAGGAATTTTTTTGACATTATATGCAGTTCCTTTCATCCTCAAGAAATTTTCCAAATTCTTGTCTAGTTTGTTTCTTAACTTTTATTTCAAAAACCCCAATGTACTTAAAACTCTCTCATCCTCCACCGACCCCAATATCATTGTTTGACATAAATCAACAAGTTTGAAATATTATAATATCGAACCACGCAATATTTCACTCTGACCTAAGCTTGTCCAAACCTTTTTTATTGATCCTGGTTCAAAGGCCTTCTCCTTGCCCATGGATTTATATTGGTCCCTCATAGCTGTTGCAAAAATCCTACATTGCTATCTAAGCTTATTTTCATTTAAAATTCCTTCTATTGTCTGCTCATTGCATGTTACCTTTTTCGAAAACTGTTCGATCAAGATTTTTACTTAATCATGAAAATATTTTGGGTTATCTCGGTTTACCCAAAATTGAGGATACACAATACCCATGGCTTCAAGTATTTCATGTCGAGGGAATCTTTCATGAATCTCTGAGGAAAGAGATTTTGTAATTTCCTTCAAATTATCACTAATAGATTTAACAATGTCGTTAAAATATTCCTCGTTAACAACTACTTCTCAACTAGATCGCTTGACTGTCTTACAATGGTACATTGGTATCTCATATCCATGTACATAGATACATAAGTGCCCACTTGCATTAAACTGTAAATAATTATCAGGATTATTCAAATCAGTAATTTTCTGCCACATGAGATAATTTGTACTTTCTTGTGTTAGATCTAGACATAGATGATCGAGGGCCAAACATGTAAGTTTACGTAGATTGGCATATTCATAAATTTACATAGTTCTCTCTTGGGCTTTCTTCACAAGATTGTTCATCTCATCTAGCATGGGGAGAAGACTAGCTAAAGTCAAGAGTGTCTCTATATCGCTTAACCTATGTAAGAGATCAAGAGCTTTGTCTACTGTGCTATGATGCTCATATATCACTCGAATCAAGGATTGATATTCTAAAAGAACTCGTTGTGTTGGTCCATGCAGGGAGATCCATCTGGTATCGACATCCTTGAGAAGCTTGTTTCTTGGTGTTATTCCCTCAGCAAAATGTTGAAATTCAAGGAAACGTTTGGGACTTCAGCAAAAGTATGGGTGGATCTTGCGAACTAGATTTTCAACTTTTGATATTATAGGAAACTTGCTTACAATTTTGAATGATAAATTCATTCCGTGGGCCATGCAGTGAATGCCACGCATGTATGGTGCACAAGTGGTTTGTAACTTTGTGCAAACACCGCTCCTTTGACCTTGCATCACTGTAGCTCCATCAACTCCTACACACACCAACTTTTTGGCAATTGTCAACTCATCCATACCTGCAATTTCATTAAAAAATTTCTTGACTAGTTCAAATAGATTTTGCGATGTTGAGCTGTCCTTCATTTTATGAACACAAAGAAGATGAGCTTGGTGAACATGTTGTTCTATAGTATACAAATGCATACAGACCCAAGAAGTATTGTCTACCACAATAACTTCATCTAAAGATAATGCAATGAAATTTAACTCTTTTACTTTCTCCTTTAAATCTTCCTTTTCCACTATAGTAAGACAATTCGCCCATTCCCATCCAGCGTTTACTGACCAATGTGAGAAGGGAAAGTGGGGAACACTTAAATAAGATAATAAATCAAAATATTATGGGTAGTCTTTCATAGGACGCCCTCTAGACAAAATATGAAAAACAACACTCATCTGAACAGTTTTTGACAAATTTGTTGCTGCGATGGCTTTTCCAAAATGAGCCTCAAGTATACCTTGACATTTATCAAACTTCAAAAATTTATGGTTATGCTCTTCATAATCCATGACATACTTAACATGAAGACATTCTTCCTTTGATTTCCATCGTATGGCTGATTGTTCCTTTCGGTCTATGATTTATTTTTCGTAAACTTTACCGATATGCTTTTCTATAGTGTCAAGCTTTAGCTACAACATCTTGTCTCTTCCACATTTCCAACAACAAATCGTACATTTGACCTATGTTTCCCTTTCAATATCATTTTTGTTTGCTACCCCCATTGGTACAATGAATGGGTACTTCGACAACCAACCAAGTTAAAAATTCCTTGTCATTTCCCACTCACGCCCCAATTTTGATTTGCTTTTTATTTTCTTGTTACCAACATCATCCTCATCCAAGTCAATTATCTCATTCTAGCTAACCAGGGTATCCCTTGGAACATCTTCTGCAGTATTGCTATCCTCATTTGATACATTTTGATTTAACTCAATGAAAATATCACCTTGACCTTCTTGTGGCAGTGAGGTCTTGTGAATGCTTTCTTCAATAATATTTGGTAGAAGAGTTGATGATGTAGCTCCACCTTGATCTGATGGATAAAAAGCTTTGCCAATCCTAAAGTAAGATTGTATGGTACCTCCACATTTTGGGCATTTTGATGGTCTCCTAGTCTCCTCATTATCCTAAGGATTCTTACCCTTGTTGTTCGACATATTGATCTCACTTCGAATAAAAGCTGGAAAAAAATGTCTTCTTGTTTAAGAAGGATAGACTAACAAAGAATATAGATCCCATTCCCTACTCAAAATCATCTTTAAGATTGAAGCAAGAATGGAAAACAGATAAAGAAATCTTATTATTATACTAATAACTAATAATAGTATGAAGAAATGATCACTCACCTTTAAGTCTATGTTTTCGGCTTTCGCTGACTTCTGAATCGAGAAGTAGAACCTCAGAACCAAACAAAATGTGTAAGAATAAATAACAGTTTCAATTGTATTTATATTAATCCATATTTGGCGAATTTCGCGAGATTTTTAAATGGTATGTTAAGAATTTGGCGAATCCCGCGTGCTTATACAACGATACTTTGTAATTTTGAAGGCAAAATGTGTCCTCAAATATAATTATTTTTAAATGTTATTGGCGAAATAGGTCCTCATAAGCAACTATTTATAAATTTTAATTGGTGAAATGTGTCTTCACAAGCAACTATTTGTAAATTTTAATTGGCGAAATGGGTCCTCATATAATGTTGTTTTAATAGTATAGGCGAATATGAAGGTTTTTTATGACATGCTCTTGGGATTCTAGGCGAAAATATTAATCGGTCCATTGGAAATGCGTAGTCTGTTATGGCGAATTTATTGCCTAAACATGCCTCATAAAAAAAAACCGTTGGTGAATGGACATGCATTGGACCAATATTTCATAAAACCCGGGCAATTTGGACACCCTATTGGGTTCGATAAATTCACCAATTTCGACTTGCCTGATTCCTAGAATTCGCCAATTGGCGAAGATTGGCCACTAAAGTTTTCCCTGGACTTTAATTTTTTTTTTTTGTAATATATATTTAATATATATAATATGCATGGATATATGCATAAGTATATATATATAAATATATTTTTATATATTTATATTTATGTATATATATGTGTATATATATATTTTATAATTGCTTTGAAAATTGTAAGTTAATTTTTAAGTATTTAAATAATATATTTAGATATGTATAATTATATATATATATATATATATATAATTATATATATATTTTAAATGAATTTTTATAATGGGTGCATGTAATTGCACGAATTAGATGATTTTAAAATGAAATGATTTAAAAGAGGAAATTGAATTTTTATATTGATGTAATTGGGAAATTGAATTAAATAAATAGATTTAATTTATTTATTATGTATAAATGAAATTGCATTAAGCTACTTTATTTGAGCAATGCATTATTGTTTTCTTGGAATGGAAATTAGATAAAGGAAATCCTAATGATAGTTTTATTACTTGCCTGAAATTGCTTATATAATTATGATGTCTTTTTAAGTTGGGAAATTTGTAGTTGTGAATGTGTAAGCCTTCCAGATGTTGTAATATTACGTGGGGGTTGTTGTGATATTTTTTTAGCCCTTTGTTTTCCTTGGGTAGTGCACTTGGTTGTGATTTAGTGTAGACACTCGGTTACTACGAATGAGATGTGTTGCCTCTGGCATTATGGTTGATATTTATTATTGGTTTTTGTGCACTTTGTTTACCCTTGGTTTATGGATTAGGTCCTTGTGTTGTCAATAGGCGAGTGGCTCTCAATGGGGGCTGACGCACAAAGTGGTGCCAAGGTAACTCATGTGAGAGTTAGATAATTTAGTGGAAATTAAATAAAAGTATTAGGAGAAAGGGTAGCTTTAAAACACATAACTTGTTAATTGTGCCTCGCTCATTGGCTCAAGGGCTCGTATAGACTTGAGATGAGATGAGAAGGCCTAGAATGGCAAGATCATTATCTTGTCCCTTTGAAAGATATTTGATTCTGCATCGGTTTGCATGTGGGGTCGGGGATCATGAGAGGCTACCAAGGTAAGCCAAGATGAGTGTCGGGGCCTAGGATGAATTTACAGGGCAACCCATGCTACTTTGTGATGACACTCCTCCTATGACAACAATTTGTATTATTCAGTTGATGTGCTTGATTCTTTTACTCTGGCAGCAATGCAACCTTCATGTATTGTATTGTATTGTACTTGTATAGTTTAGTCTTGTGATTGTCTGTGTCTTGAGGTTGTTGGTTATGCCTAGGAAGCCCTTTTTGTATCTCCTAGCACGGGGGATGGGCCTTCGGGTACCACTTGGTTGGGTGGAATGTGCACCTTACACCATTGGATTTCCACTTCATGTTCGTGATGGTGGGATCTTCTAGATTGGGGAGCTCACATGTTCTTGTTGCTTTGTTCCATCTCTTGTGTTCTATTAGATTAGTTGGATGCTTTTGTATATGTACTACTCCTCATTTGTATTCGAGGAGAATCCTTGTATCTTTGTAATTTTAATATTGAATGTAAGTGTTGTCTCATACCTTATAAGATGTATGCGTTAAGTATTGTTCACTTTACTTATTGTTAATTGCACTTTCAAATTTGTTTTGTTACACTTTTGTTGTTATTGCATCATCCTCTAAGGTTACGTGGCGAGGCATTACACATGGTATCAGAGCGCAAGTTTAAACACTAGGTGCTTTGGGATAATGTTGAACCCATTAAGTTGTTAGTTGTGTAGGATTTAAGTTTGCGTTACCTTGTCTTATACCTTGGTATGTCTGTGTAGGATCATGCCACCTAAGTGAGGTCATGATAGAGGTCATGGTTGAGCGCGAGGGGGCGACTATGGAGGTAGTCAACAAGATTCACCTCCCCATGTTCCCCATGACAGATCATGAGGAACAACAGGCTTCCCAGAATGTTCAAGGATGCGGTGACCAGAATTAGGATCCACCAGGGATCAAGGGCACTCAATTGCGTCGATTGTTAGAGGAGACTATTGCTCTCCTTGGGCTGAGGCAAGATAGAGATCAGATAGATATTGGTGAGGGAGAGATATCCCCTAGATGGAGAGAGGTTCCAACATAGCAGGAGGCGGTCCCAACCGCTCATATGAGAGATCTACTTAGAGCCTGTCTGTCCACTTTTGATGGTTCTGGTAGCGGACTAGATGTCAAGATATGGTTGATAGACTTGAACCGGTGTTTTGCTATGCACCATCATGGTAGCAACACCAAGGCCAGATGTGATATCATGCACTTGCGATACTTTGCATCTACCTGGTGGAGGTTGGATGAATGAAAGCTCTGTATTGTCATTGACATTGATAGCCTTGATGTACAATTCCACTGTTAGTTGTTTGCAGTGATAGTAGATGAATTGGAGTTGGGAGATGGTGAGGAGAAGGTTTCACTTGATAGCCACCCCATCCTTCAATAGGTATGTAGATGTATTTCCTAGTGATATTCCAGGGATGCCACCTTAGCATGACATTGATTTCAAGATTGATCTTATACCTGGATCTGAGCCTATTTCAGAAACTTTGACTGTATGACTACATAGGAGCTTAAGGAGCTCTGCTTGCAACTGGAGGAGTTGCTAGAGAAGGGTTTCATCCACCCTAGTGTTTCACCTTGGGGAGCACCATCAATTTTTGTGAAGAAGAAGGATGGAGCTCTCCGATTGTGCATAGACTATCATCAGCTGAATAAAGTGACAATCAGGAACCGATATCCCTTACCTAGGATTGATGATTTGTTTAATCAGATCAAGGGTGCTATGATCTTTTCAAAAATCGATCTTAAGTTAGGGTACCATCAACTACACATATTTGATTTCGATATTCATAAGATGAATTTTCGCACTCATTATGGTCACTACGAGTTCACAGTGGTACCATTTAGGTTGATGAATGAGCCATATGTATTCACGAGCTTGATGAACGAAGTCTTTCGCACATATCTTGATAGATTTGTATTGGTATTCCTTGATGATATATTGATCTATTCTAGGATAGTAGAGGAGCATGAGGAGCATTTGAAGCAGGTTTTGCAGTGTTTGAGAGATAATTAGTTATACGCTAACCTGTCCAAATGTGAGTTCTTTCAAACTGAGGTTAAGTACCTTGAACATGTGATATCAAGAGAGGGCATTTTAGTGGATCTTGCAAAGATCCAAGTGATCATTGATTGGCCTGTGCCCACTAATGTGGCAGAGATACGCAGTTTCATGGGGTTAGTAGGTTATTACAGACGCTTTTTTCAAGGTTTCTCAAGGATAGGGCATCCTATCACTTCTCTTTAGAGAAAAAGGAAGAGATTCATCTGGTCAGAGCAGTGTGAGACAATATTTCAGACTCTGAAGGAGAGGTTGACCTGTGCATCGATTCTTGCGATACTTGATCCTACAAGAGATTTTTTTGTCTGTGTAGACGCATCTTTGGAGGGATTAGGAGCAGTCTTGATGTAGGATGATCGAGTTATATTGTATGAGTCTCGCAAACTCAAGGATAATGAGTTGAATTACCCCACACACGATCTTGGGTTAGAAGCGGTAGTACATGCTTTGATGAGGTGGAGACACTTCCTTTTGAGGCACAAATTTGAGTTGCATAGTGACCATCAAAGCCTACAATACATATTCATGTAGCCCAATTTTAATGCCAAGTAGAGGTGATGGATGGAGTTCCTTTGCGAGTATGACTTCGAGGTGAAGTTCATTGAGGGGAAGGAGAATGTAGTTGCTGACGCTCTTAGCAGATGGAGACATGAGTTGTCTAAGGTGACTCTTGGTGTGGATTTGAGGAGTCAAATTCTTTCTACACTTCCTGCAGACAACTGGTATCGGGAGGTGGGATCACAGATAGATATAGGTAGGACTCTTGAGGGGAGATTCTTAGGTTATTCTCTAGAGTCAGATGGTTTGTTGAGACACATGGGACACATTTATGTTCCATCTTCTAGAGATCTTGGTACCTTGGTTATGAAAGAGACACATCAGGCACCTTATTTAGCTCATCCTGGAGTGAAGAAGATGTATGTCGATTTGTGACAGCTATACTTCTAGGCAGGTATGAAGTGAAATATCATTGATTTTGTGTCGAGGTGTTGGGAGTGTCAACGAGTGAAGGTTGAACACTAGCATCCGACAAGACTTCTGCAACCACATTTGGTGCCAGAGTGGAAATGGGATGTAATCTCGTTGGATTTCATTGTTGGGTTACCCAACTCTTCGTGACAACACAATACTGTTATGGTGATAGTGGATAGGCTGATGAAGGTAGCACACTTCTCGCCTATTTGTTCATCCTATAATGCTTCCTCCATTGCTAGAGTGTTCATGGGAGATATTGTTAGGATACACAATATTCGTCGTCAGATCATTTTTGATAGGGATCCCGTGTTGACCTCAACTCTTTGGATGTCATTGCAGCATGCGATGGGGACGCAGTTGAAATTTAGTTCAGTGTATCACCCTAAGATAGATGGATAGACTGAGAGGGTCAACCATATCCTTGAGGATATGTTATGCATGTATGTGATGGACCAACAGACACGATGAGAGGACTATCTCCATTTAGTGGAGTTTTCTTATAATAACAGTTTTCAGAGTTCGATTAGTATGCCTCCTTTCCAAGCATTGTATGGACGACCGTGTCAGACTCCTTTGAGTTGGGATTGGTTAGAGGACATAGTTCTATTGGGTCCTGAGATGCTTCAGGACATGGATCAGTAGGTGATCTGGATCAGGGAACATTTGGTTGCTACATAAGATAGACAGAAAAAGTATGCAGATGTGCATCGGGTGGACAGTCAGTTTGTAGTAGGTGACCGAGTCTTTTTGTGAGTGCGTCTGCGAAAGATTCCAATTCGAAATGGAAAGGGCTCTAAGCTTGCACCTCACTTCATCGAGCCATTTCATATTCTTGAGAAGATTGGACTAGTAGCTTATTGTCTTGCTTTGCCACCTAGTCTCTCGCGCATACACAACGTATTCCATGTTTCAATACTCAGGCCTTACCACCCTGATATATCTCACATCTTTGATTGGAATGTCTTACAGGTAGAGGATGAGTAGCTGGCTTTGGAGCCCTTGGCCATTACACAACATAGGAGACTCACCCTCAGGGGTTGAGATATTGAGTAGGTTAAGGTCTAGTGGGATCTGAGAGATGATACATCGGCTACCTGGGAGGATGCGACCAAGATGAGAGAGCTCTATCGCTATTTGTTCTTAGGCTTCCAAGAGTAAGCCTAATCCTAGGGGGGGAGGATGCAACGCTCCTCTGATTTGCTTATGTTTTCAGACAGTGCTTTTATTTTGGTAGAATATGATACTATTTTGTTGTTATTTGATCACTAACATTATAGCGATGATGGTTTTTTATATTTAGATGTGGTGGTACACTATATTGATGATTATTGATTATGACATGTTTTTGGTTAGCATAATTGATTATGTGAGTTGATATTGATATATGTTCATCTATAGTTATTTGATGTTTTAGTTTCATCAGTTTTGATGTGACACTATATTGGTGAAGGGAACGAGATTACATCACTCGCTTGCGAGCACCCTTCGATTCCATGATTTTTTCTTCACGGTGTGATTGTTCATGATCTATATACATGTACGATATATGTTTGATTGCATGATTGCAGGTACAAGACATCGACTCCATCTAGATTCATAGGTTTGAGCAAATACATTGCCCAATGGAATAGTTGATTGGGAGGTAGTAACAGGGTTTCCTTGTCACACCACAACCCTAGTCATAGTGTGTCATCATTTCTTGTTTTGGTCATGCTTTGTTGTCATGTTGTCCCCGTTTTCCTTGTCATTTAATTATTTTGTAAGGTATGCTCTGTGGGAAATTCATGATGTTTATAATGTTTTAAATTGATTATTTATTTAATCGTGATTAATTTTTTTAGAAGCTTTAATTTGATTTGATTTATTGTGTAAAGTAATTTAATTATTTAGATCAAATTTATTTTACATAGTGATTAAAATTAATTAGATTAAATTTGATATTTAAGTTGTTAGATTATAAAAGCTTTGTTTAATTAATTATTTAAATTATTTAAATAAAGTTGCGAATTTAATTGAATGGTTAATTAAAATTAATATTGATTTTAAATTATTAAATAAACAAATATCTTGGAGGAAATATCTGTGATTTGGTTGGAAAGATATTTTAATTGTGACATGTGTTAGAAAATTAATATCAGGTGATGGGAATTAATTCTTAGAGAGAATAATTGCATTAATTGAAAGAGGGAAAGAGGTTATTTCATGACAATGAAAAAGATATTTTAGGGGTTGTTGAAAATTGGGAAAGAAGTTCTTGAGAAATTTTGGCTTTGGTTTTATTTTTCAACTTTCTGGAAAGAGGGTTATTTTTGGAAAAAGCTTTGGTAATTTTGGAATTTGAAGGCGAAGCTCTACTTCAAACTTCGATTCTTCAATTTTCTGGAACAAGTTCTTTATTGTCTTTATTTTAATTCAAATTGAAAAGGCTATTAGAATTAGTTATTGTTTTGGAAAAGATTGCCTGTACAATGAAGAAATCTTATTTTTTTTAAAGCTTTAGTATGTTTTTAAATTGGAAAAATAGCCGTGAAAGCTTTAGAGCTTATGTAGAAATTTATTTAAAACAAAAGAATTTGTAGAAGGAAAATTATAGAAATTTTGGAAAACCTCTGTAGGAACAAATTTAAATCTTCGTGTCAAAATCTGTAGAAAATCCTCTGAATGTATTGAAAAAGATCTTCCTGTAGAAGATTATTGTTTTTCTTCCAATGAGATCTATTTGGCTTGGGAAATTGAAAACCTCTTGTAAGAATTTGGAAACATCCTTTTGTAGAATTTTTTTGTTAAAATTTTCTTTCCTGGAAAATTTTGTAAATCTTCTCCTGTAGAGAAAATTGTAAAAAATTCCTTCTAGAGCAATCATTTTGAAATATATATATATATATATATATATATATATATAGATATATTAATATATACACACATATATATTATTATATACATATACATATACATATATATATATTGTATACATTTATTCTTCCTGTAAAAAAATTTATTATTTAAAAAATCCTATTGAAAAGTCCATACGACGAATTTAATTCACAGGTTTTATATTAAAAAATTTATAGGTTTAAATTTTTGTGAGGCTAGGGCTACCCCATAGCCACCACCCCATAGGGGATCCGACACTGTGAAGGTAACGCCAGCGTTGCCTTCATAGGCCGCACCCCCATGGAGGGGACAACTGTGAGTGTAGTCGACACTCATGGCAACCAAGCTGCATCTGTTTACATACGACTTTAACAGGGAAAAATTTAAGAAACTCCCCTTGATGAAGGTGTAAAATCTTGGATAACCCTGTATACTTCTCCAAAAAAAAATAAAAATTATTGGCAATTTTTTTCATTTTTCGGGAAAAAAAAATCCCAATTGGCGAATATTTTATAATCCCTAGAAGTCTATGGGAAGTCATGGCGAATTGCAAATGTTTTTAAATGAATAAAATATTTTTCATTAGCGATTAAAACCATTTTTCAAATCAGAATTTTTTTTCCATTAGCAAATTAATCTTGTTTTCAAAATAGAAAAAAATTTGTTGGCGATTAAAACCTTTTTTCAAAGCAAAAAATATATTTTCATCGGAAAATTAAATAGAATCTCAAACTAATAAAAAAATTCAGTGGCGAAATAAATGGATATGCCAATAAAAAATCATAGGGACTGTTCGATGAATGTTTGATGGACGACTATAGTTGCATTCCGGAAGTAAATCTCTAAAGCACTAGACTTGCAAATTGAAACCTCTGGAATAACATTAGAACCGTTAGATTTCTAGAAATCAATGGTTGATATTTTATTACCGTACAAATGGTTATAGAGTTCTGTTTCTCAATGATGGGGCGACTTCGACGGGATGCACCGACTTCGACGGGATGCACAGGTGGGTGCATGGAAATGGGTAGCAATTTCGTGGACACCCTAAAAAAGAAGAAGTTGAAAACCATAACGCGAGCGCGTTATAACGTGCTCGCGTTATGTCTTCCATTAAACCTAGGCAAGGTATCGACGACTATAGCTACAAAGACATAACGCGAGCGCGTTATAACGCACTCGCGTTATCAACTGTGAAAAGAAAAATAAAAAATGCAAATCTCTCATTTGCATTTCGACTGGTTTTTTTGTTGCACCCATGGCCAAAAAACCCAGAATATCATGCTCGTGTTCTAGGAGGATAATTTCTTCACCAAGAATCCATATTTCTTCACAACGACGACGCCACAATGACGAGGAGCTGTAAGAGGTAAGGATTCTATGGTTTTTGTTTTGAATTTGTTAGTTTTAGGTTGAATTTGATATCTATTTGTTTGAATTTTTAGGAGATGCAAATCAACCTGCAAACCTTCAAAATCCTCAACATGAAGACCAACCAAATCCTCAAGATCAAAATCAATGACAACATAAACGTCCTCCACCAATCACTCAACCCCCTTTTGGCACTCAACAAAATTTAATGAGTGAAATTGAAAACAACAAAAAACAAATTGAGGATTTGATCAATAGGTTGAGTGATCCAAATGGTTCAACCACAGAAAGAATGACCCTAGCAAATTCATTGAAAGATATGTTAACAAACGTAGATTCAATTAGCAAACAAATAACTAGATGGGAAGATAGGAGATAGGTGGCTATGGACTATTATGAAAATAAATTATCATACAAGGATGTGAAAGATTTAAAAATTACAAAAGGTGATTTGTGCTCATTATTCACCGACCCATGCACAAATCAAAATCTTACCCTCAATGCGAAGAGGTTTCCTATCCATTGGTGCCACCACCAACAGATGAGGGAGCGATTTTATGATAGGTGGTACATGGTTTTCGATTACCCACCGTGCAACAATTGCGAGGTCCCGCAATATTTCCTTAGGAAACTATACAGTGAGTTCATATTGAACAAAATCCCAAATTATTTTGATATGAGGGATTTCCAGGGGAGAGGTGGGGGGTCAGCTCAGGATAGACTTGGTGCACAGCCAGATCCTACGCGGCAAGGTAGATGAGCTCTCGCTAGGCCACTTCATGAGCATGTTGTTATGCCTTCCATCGTGAAGGAAAGTGCTGACATAGAGACATTGCAGGCAATCAACACTTTGATCTAAAGTGTCATCCATCATACTAGCCCTATTCTATAACGTCATCCAGGGGAGTCTTCTATTGGTGGCCTTTGAACACGTGTGTCAATCTTGTGAGACTACTTGTTCACATGACCCCACCGACCGTTAGGAGACTGGTACGCACGATCCGTCTGCAGCTATGGAGATGGAGAGGGCAGCTGAAATTTTGCATGAGGCATATGACATTGATAGTCAGGTAAAAGTTAGTGCATATGTTTATTGAATTTAATTTATTAAATTTCGATTTTGAAATGCAAGATTAACTAAAAATGTTTTATGATTTTAATAAAATTGCAGGATCACAGTGTTGAGACTAGATACACCGGCCCCCCACCAACCTATTTTTGCAGTACACCTATTGCTAGGGTATGTAACTAGTAAACAGTTATAAGTTTATTGCATATTAATGGCATTGTTTTACGAATGGTAATTTAATATGCAATTTTGGATGTTGAACAGACTAATATTGGAGGTTTTGATGGAACACTTCCCAGTGGTAGTGTATTTACTCAAACCTTCACACAGTTAATAGAATAAAGAGTTTGACTAATGAATTAAGTACTTAATAGATTTGTGTAGTTTATACATGCACATCGTTGATTACGTTGAATAATTTGTTGTTTTATTTTCAGTTGTTGCGAGATGATACACCTCCGAATGCGACGAGGGAAATGGATATTGGTGTGACATCTACTATACAATCCTCGATGGCTCTGACAAAAGAGGTATGAGGCAAATTAGTAAATTTTAATTTACATTTGTTGTTATAGATGTTAGTTAGTGAAAAGTCAAACCATTATTGATTCATGTAGTTTTTTTCTATTTGTATGGTTTATACAGGGCTTGAGCATGCCTAAGCATGGGCGTGAGGATATTTCCCTCGTGGAGAGAGATCATGAGATGGCTGTAAGTGATTATTTTGTCAAATATATCATTTTTTATAATGTAATTTCTATATATTCATGTCTTTACTTCTTATTGTAACAGTTAAAACTTCACCATGAACTAAACCCTAGGAGGAGTAGCAAGAGCACTCCACGAGCACAGCAAAAATGAGTGACAGACATATCGCCATCCGAGCAAAAAGGAAAGGGAAAGATTTTGTTTCCTGCACATGGAGAGCAATGACTTTTGATTCCAGAGTCCTTTGTTGTATGCCTACATGGCAGTTTTGTACATATTTTTTATTGGACATATTTGACATTGTATGCCTAGATGACATTCTCGTAAACCTATATTGCTATTTTGTACATATATTTCATACTTATATCAACATATATTTATGTATGCCTACATGGCTATTTGGTTAATACAAATATCTTTTATCGATGCTTGTCCATATTTGCATTCTAAATTGATGGTTCAGTAGATATGAGTTAAGTGTATTCAAGTGTATACTTACAACTTACATGTATACTTTGTGACTTATGTGCATTCAAGTGTATACTTTGTGGCTTAAATGTTTTCATGCATATACCTTGTATTCGTGCATATACTTTGTTTTAATTTGTGTATACTATGTATTCGTGTGTATACTTTTTGAGGCTTACATGTTTTTGAGTACTTGTACTTCCCTTATTTACATGTACATGTTTGACTTATTCACGTGTATAATTATTAATTGGTTATCCCTAGCATTGATCTATGTCATCCTCAATGCATGATCCTTGAGATGGAGTAAGTACACCCTCAAGGTTAAAAGGAGTTTCACATGCATTCTTTGTAGGCTCATTTTGGTAGTGAAACCAAAAACCTCTTGCATCATTGAAATGGATTTTTTTTCCCTTTATAGTAGGTCTGAAGCCATTATCATTCTCCATCAGTTCTTCATGTATCCACTCCCCATTAATGGTTGTCTCATGAACTTCATGAAACCAAGCACTTATCTCATTTGTGATAGAAGAAATGTATGAAGATTTATCTTCCTCCTTATGAACCATTCATTATCATGAGAGATGTGTTCTTGTGAACCACTACTGATGAATCATGGGTCAATGAGTTTGACTTGTAAAACTACACGATTGAATCCTGATAGCAATATCACAATATTTATATATCTAAATGTGTTATTTCTTTCAACTAAAATTTGTGCTTATACTTATGTGATTGATGTATTTTTGTGTATGGGATCATAGTAATTTCTATTTGGTGCTGCTATTGTGTCTTTAAGGTTTATTTATTAAAGGGTGCATGAAACAAGTTTTAAATCCTTACAAATCTTTGAATTTCTTAGGTTTTTCTATTTGTCGAGTCTGGGCTTCGAGCTTGAGTCCAAGTCAAAAAATGGCTTGTCAAGTCCAAGGCAAGTCCTAGTCTTGTAACACTAGTGTGAACACATCGAGGAATAACGTATATGTCGATGAAGAGAGAACCCATCCTTGTTTCCAAAAAAACCATGGTATAGATATGGTTGGTCGAGATAAAACATCACTCTCTTGGATAGTTTGAATCATAATCTTTCATGGCTACAAAAACACCTTCATTATGTGTGTTATTGATCCTACTGAAGAAATGGTGGAACATGTTGTAGATCAAATATTGCAACCCTAAGTCCACAAGAAGGTTACTTGTCCTAATTTCTGCAAATGTCTTTAAGATGTTCATCCTTCTTGAGTAATGTGAACTATTGATGTTATCTAGATATTTGAAACTATCTACAATCATGTGCAATACTTTAGAAGCTAGAGCTATATCTAATACTACAAATGACTGCTCAATGGAATCCTGATAGCAATATCACAATTTGACACATTGTTGAAAATACCTCCTACTTATCAATTGATGAGCGAAAGGGGCTCTATAATGAATGTTTCATAAGGCACAACACTTGCTGAAGGTTTTGCAAATGGGGTTGCAAGCTAAGTGGGCTTAACCTTGGGGAAAAAACTTCATGGTTAAGTGCTTGAGCTGGAGTATATTGGAATGGGTGACCTCTCGGGAAGGCCTAGTGCCTCACCTCTGTGAGCATCACTTATATGCAATGA
Source organism: Sequoiadendron giganteum (assembly GCA_007115665.2). Taxonomy (NCBI): domain Eukaryota; kingdom Viridiplantae; phylum Streptophyta; class Pinopsida; order Cupressales; family Cupressaceae; genus Sequoiadendron; species Sequoiadendron giganteum. Next base: position 393,869,857 of record CM021102.1, on the reverse strand, counting down.
GTGTTAAGTGGGCCATTCAATATCATTTTAAATTTGTTGCTTTAAGCAACTTACAAATTTGCAACTTAAGACTCCTCCAACCTAAGGGATCGATCCGGTGGAACATAGCTCGAAGTGATTCCACGTGTTTCGGTGCAAAATAGGACCATGCCTAGCATAAACATAACTATTTGGACATTTTGGAACAGTCCGCTTGGTCACACAAGTTGTAGAACGAAAGTTGCACAACTCTGCAACTTTGCATTGCTTGCATTTGATACTTTTTCCATCAAGTGAAAATCCGCCAGCACTAGAAAACCACTCCAAGATAGCCAAAATTGAGAGAATGTTTTGTAGATAGGCTCAACGCAATCCTATAGGATCAGATGAGAAGTTTCTAAGTGTCATGATATCCGAGTAATAGCATGCTGAATTTTGCAGCTATTTTGCACTTTGGACCCTTAAGGGATCGATCTAGTGGAACATAGCTCAGAGTGATTCCATGTGTTTCGGTGCAAAAAAAGACCATGCCTAGCATAAACATACCTATTTGGACGTGTTGGAATAGTCCGCTTGGTCACACGAGTTGCAGAGCGAAAGTTGTAGCACTTTGCAACTTTGCACAACTTGAATTTGACACCTTTTCCATCAAGTGAAAATCCACTGCCACGAGAAAACCACTCCAAGATAGCCAAAATTGAGAGATTTTTTTCTAGAGGGGTCGAACACCTTTCTATAAGATCAGACGAGAAGTTTCTAAGTGTCACATTATCCGAGTAATAGCATGCTGAAGTTTGCAGCTATTTTGCACTTTAGACCCTTAAGGGATCGATCTGGTGGAACATAGCTCAGAGCGATTCCACATGTTTCGGTGCGAAAGAGGACCATGCCTAGCATAAAAATACCTATTAAGATGTGTTGAAACAGTCTGCTTGGTCACACGAGTTGTAGAGCGAAAGTTGCACCACTTTGCAACTTTGCACAACTTGAATTTGACACCTTTTCCATCAAGTGAAAATCTACTACCACGAGAAAACCACTCCAAGATAGCCAAAACCGAGAGAGTTTTTTCTAGAGGGGCGCAGCGCCTTTCTGTAGGATCAGATGAGAAGTTTCTAAGTGTCACGGTATCCGAGTAATAGCATGCTGAAGTTTGCAGCTATTTTGCACTTTGGACCCTTAAGGGATCGATCCGGCGGAACATAGCTCGGAGCGATTCCACGTGTTTCAATGTGAAAGAGGACCATGCCTAGCATAAACATACCTATTCAGACATGTTGGAATAGTCCGCTTGGTCACACGAGTTGCAGAGCAAAAGTTGCACCACTTTGCAACTTTGCACAACTTGAGTTTGACACCTTTTTCATCAAGTGAAAATCTGCCGCTACGAGAAAACCACTCCAAGATAGCCAAAACCGAGAGATATTTTTCTAGAGGGGCCCAACGCCTTTCTATAGGATCAGACGAGAAGTTTTTAAGTGTCACGGTATCCGAGTAATAGCATGCTGAAGTTTGCAGTCATTTTGCACTTTGGACCCTTAAGGGATCGTTCTGGTTGAACGTAGGTCAAAGCGATTCCACGTATTTCAGTGCAAAAAAAGACCATGCCTAGCGTAAAAATACCTATTCGAATGCGTTGGAGTAGTTAGTTTGGTCACACGAGTTGCAGAGCGAAAGTTGCACCACTTTGCAACTTTTCATTGCTTGAATTTGACACTTTTTCCATCAAGTGAAAATTTGCTGCGACGAGAAAACCACTCCAAGATAGCCAAAACCAAGAGAGATTTTTCTAGAGGATCCCAATGCCTTTCTATAGGATTAGACGAGAAGTTTCTAAGTGTCATGGTATCTGAGTACTAGCATGCTGAAGTTTGCAGCCATTTTGCACTTTGGACCCTTAAGGGATCTATTTGGTTGAACATAGCTCAGAGCGATTCTACGTGTTTTAGTGTGAAAAAAAACCATGCCTAGCATAAACATACCTATTCAGACACGTTGGAGCAGTTAGTTTGGTCACACGAGTTGCAAAGAAAAATTTGCACCACTTTGCAACTTTGCACTGCTTGAATTTGACACTTTTTCCATCAAGTGAAAATCCGTCGCCACGAGAAAACCACTCCAAGATAGCCAAAACCGAGAGAGGTTTTTCTAGAGGTGCCCAATGCCTTTCTATAGGATTAGATGAGAAATTTTTAAGTGTCAGGGTATCCGAGTACCAGCATGTTGAAGTTTGTAGCCATTTTGCAGTTTGGACCCTTAAGGGATTGATCCGGTGGAACATAGCTCAGAGTGATTCTACGTGTTTTGGTGCGAAAGAGGACCTTTGCCTAGTGTAAACATACCTATTCCGACCTGTTGGAATAGTCTGCTTGGTCACACGAGTTGCAGAAAAATATGTACAAATTGTTTACATGACCTTTATATGACCTTTTTCACATTGTTTACATTTCAAAATTCAAAGTTTGAAAATTTTCCTAGTCAAGGCATTTACAGAACAAGGTGCTACTACACCAAACATGAACTCTAAACTTACAATATTTGAGTATATCTCATTATGTAATTAAATCTTATTACAATGCCTCTAGCACTTCATTCTCTCAGATCTTTTACAATGTCACTCATACATTCAAGATTCTCTTTAAATGTCTACATCATAGGTGCTCATTATGAGGTTAACTTCAAATGAGTAACTTGAGATTCCCTCGCTAAGCTTCACATGCTCTCTTATAATGGCTTGAAATCAAAATTGAGATTTGTCAAAATCATCAAAATAAGTATGTTGCATTGCTTTGTTGGTTGAGATTCTCTTTGATGGCTCTTAAATCAGCATTTTCTGCAACGAAAGATGAATCAATCCTTAGTAGTTTACTTAAAAAATAGGCAAAGTAAAAGAGAAAAAGAAAGAGAATCCAAAATGGAAATGAAATAAAAATAGATGGAAGGCACTTACAAATGTTGCATGCAGGCATCAAAATAAGGATGTTGCATTGCTTTTCTAGTTGACATTCTCTTGGATGGCTCATATATCTGCATTTTTTGCAAGGGGACACCAATCACTGTAAAAGAAGATGATAGCATTGGCATCAAGCAAATTAATGTGCATACAAGTATAAATTAATAAGAACCAATGTGCATATACTTACAAATTAATCCAACGAACCATCCGGGTTTGCTCTACTCTTTATTGTGTCAAGTATTGCCTCATGGTCAGGCTTACGGACCTTCCATAACGTCTTGTTCAAAGGTCTACCCCCATATTTGGTCAAATGAACATTGGATGCCACGACAAGGTTCGAGTAATGAAGAATCTTACGATGCATGTCAAAGTCCTAAAATAGCCAATGTTTAACACTTGAATGTGGGTACCTTCTAAGCCATGTTTCTGTAACCACAACTGAGCCTGTAGGGTATTCAATGTTTTCTCCATCTATAACTGGGGCCTGCAATTTCTTTTTGGTCTCAACACAATGACACAAGTAATAGTTTGTTCCCTCTTCATTGTCTTCATCTGCAATAACTGCATAAACATGTCCTGCATTGATATGTGCAAAAAATCTCTTGAAATTTGTCAACATTACGAATACAGTACAAAGTAAGATCTAACGATATGGAATTTCAACAACTAAGAAAGTAGATATATCACCTCGTTGAACTAGATCTGATATGTGGTCAAAGTCGACCGATGATTCTATCTATGTTAGTTCCAATGCCGTCGGAGGGCGATACGTGTGAAGTGGGCTAAGATAACTTGTGAACCATTTGTCAACCCACTCCCCTGACTCACAATCATTCTAGTCTTGCATTGTACATGAAGAAAAAAAGCATGACATCTTTCGTGTATCGATACTCCATGAACCTGTATTTGAGCTAAGGAAAGAGTGCACCTCACTCGATCCTATTAGTGTACAACAGTATTCATATGGTGCAATGTTACTATCATCCATCAACCAAAAAAATCTATGAACTAAAGACATACCTTCATTACTTGGACCCATCAAAGCATTACACCACTCGACGATTGATTTTTCATTTGTCAACTTTGCACTATCTTTATACTTTAACTCTTCTCATGTTAATGCTCTTTTCATGCATGCTCTTGCACCATCATGCTCCCTCTTTCCATGTCCAACCTCACAAAAGTTCCACATATGTTGAACTCCTGTAATGACATGCATCCTGCACAACTAGTAGAACATGCGTGAGTTCTTGAACTGTGTTGCACAGTTATCAGACCATATTATATGTTGATCATATTCTATGCCCCTCTGAGCCAAACCACTATAGAACATCTGGAAGGAACCTTGCACGAACTCTGGAGAATGTGTGTGATCATCACTAATGTAAAAGTAGTACTCCCTCAATACCTTCCTTTGCTCATCTGTACTATCAGATGCATGAATGAATGCTATGTGTACAAATATCAAAACTTGTGTTGAGTTGTAATACTGTGACTGCACCTCATGTTGTGGCTATAGAGTGTAGTTCTCTGCAAAGTCAACCACGGATACTATGTTTCCAACTGGAAAGGTGTCCTTGCATAGCTTGAACTGCGTGTCCAACCATCGAGCTCTATGGGTATGCATTGCATACTCAGACAATATACTGTCACGAAATGTGGTCATAAATTTGTACACTGGAATCTTCTCAATAACCAAATCACACCTTTTTGCTTGAGACTCATCTTTTGTAGCATATGCCACTGTTTTATACTTCCTGAACTCTACTAGTTTTTGTCCCACCTCATCTGTGCTTTCCATATGTTGACATACTGGCATACGCTGGAAGCCACCGCAATGCTCTCATGAACCATCCAAGCATGTTGTCCTATAGAATATCTGGCCATCCTCTATTTCACATAATTTTTTTGATAAGAACTCTCTTGAAGATTTTGGTGGGGCTTCTATGCAACAATCCTGCAAAACATCGTTAGTATGAAAATCTAAACATATAGAACGATAAACATCATAATGGTTAGAAAATTCAATAGGTAGTCTACAACAACAAGTAGTGCATGTGTGATTTATCTTGACATAAAAAGGTTTAAGCAGTTCAAAAAATATTTGAGAAATACTAATTTGGGGATAATCATTTTCAAATTTCTGAAAAAATTGGGTTTGAGTCATATCCAAAAATGCTTTGGATGTGGCTCATGATTCCGACTACTGATTCTCCTTACCACATCCCTTTGATTCAGAGATGGCCTTGTGTTATTCTTCCAATACTCTTCAATTAGTGTTCTCAAGGCTTCAACAACTTCTTTATCTTTTTGTGACAGTCTCCCCGAGAATTCCCATAATTCATTTGTATCATTGCCCTCAATTATTTGCCACCTTTGAATGGCTCTTGATAAAGTTTTTCTACTAATTCCCGTTTCTTCACTAGTCTTTTTAATTAGGCGAGCTCTCTTTGTTTGATAACTTACCAAAGTCGATGTAATGACATGTCGGGTGACATTACTATCCTTTGAGCGTGAGGTCTTACCCACACTCTCATAAGCATCCATTAGATTCTTCACAATAGTGTCTTCACTCAATGCATTCGATGTTCTCAACCCAAGAGTCTTCATGATGTTCCTATACTTTACACCCCGCATCATTTCAATAAATAGTTGACATCTTGCAGTCTCATTTAGCCTTTCAAAGAATCATTTCCAAATCTTATCAACATATCTTCTACAAGTGCATGTTGAAATCTTACCTTCCATGTGCTGCAAAATCTCATCATCAATATTAATCAAATACTTTGGCTTTCTACACAAAATTCTTGGTGGTGTTCTCCTAGGTACATACATCTCAACATTAGGAATTTCATCAATATTTAATTGAGGTGGGCTAGATTGCATACCTTCGATTGAGGGTGGAGAAGAAGACATACCTTGAGGTTCACATGGGAATGATGGCATATCTTCTTCGTCAATTTTGAGTGATGATGTACTCTCAACTTGAGATGTGTTGGATGGTGTCCAACAATATTCACTTGCAGTAAATGGTGTCCCTCCATATTCACTTGCAGTAGATGGTGTCCGTCCATATTCACTTGTGCTAGATGGTGTCCCTCCATATTCGCTTGTGCTTAATGGTGTCCCTTCATATTCACTTTTCGTAGAGGGTGTGTCTCCAACTATGATATCTGAATCTGTCTTACGATAATGCTTTCACATTCATGCTTGTTCTGCTGCCAATTCCCGTTCTCTTTTTGATGGTTGAGGTTCCTCTACAATCAGTTTGTTTTCATCAATCATTTCCAATTTCTTCTTTTCACGATATGCTGCCACATGAACTCTCTCCTTTTCTTTCAAGGTTTCGTTCTCTTCGTCTGTTAGTTTCCTCTTTCTCTTTTTCTTCGGCATGGCGGATAATTTTATTTGTACCATGGTAATGAGACGAATATTAGTTCCTAAAAAAGTGTTGAAGGAGTGGTCTATGTAATGAAATTTTGACCTTGTGCAGGGTATTTTGAGGATTTTTGATGCTTTGGAATGGTCTGGGAAGGCCCGGGTATAGGAGTTTCTATAAACCCTCCCTCTTTGCATTGAAAAATGGGGGTTTTTGTATTGGAAGCCTAGTTGAGCAGGTAAGGTCCTAAGACCTAGAAATTATCTTGTTTTGAGACCTAATTAAAGACTGTTTTTGGGTTTGGAAGTCTGGTGTGAAGATCTGAGGGTAGTTCCTTTTTAAAATTGGCCTACTTTGAGGCCTAAAATAGTGAAAAAGGTCAGTTTTCTTAATGTTGTCCCAAAGGAGTCATGTGATGGGTTAAGGTATGTCTTGCAACTCTGAAATTGGTGCTACAATCATTCTTTTATTTTCTTGGTTTTTTTGAAAGTTTTGGAGTTAAGGGCCCAAAATTGGTTTTGCACAGTAACTAGATTCCAAGGGTGAAATTTGGGAAATAATGTTTTTGTTTGTTGTCCAGCTTGGAGGAGTGTTAGGATTGGTCCATTACACCTTTTTAATCTTCTTAGATGGCTCTTGAAGGCAAGTTGACATCTTCAATGGTTTTGGGTCCTCTAACTCTGCATCACAAATGAGTATCATAGTTTGAAGTGTGTGCATGGTTTGGGAGATACATGTGACAGTTTGTAGATGCTTGGCTACTAGTAATGTGGACAGTGAACAAAGGAACTGAGTTTGTGTGTAAGGGAAGACTTTTGAAAGGTTTCATTTTTGTTGTACTAACTCAAACAAAGATTTATTAAGCAAATAATGGTTTGGTTGTGCCTTAAGAATTATAGTTTGTGTTTGTAAACAATGGTACCGTTATGGAAGATTTAAGACAAATTGTGAATGACATAATCATTGGTTGATGTTTTGAGGAACCTAGTTGATTGTAATAAGTTATTTTCAATATTTTCAAGGTGTTTTGAAGGTCCTTAAGGAATTGAGAACTCTTAATGCTAATTTGAGTATACGAATCAAATGTTTTGTGAAGGGAAATATAGTTGAATAAGTGTGTCAAGAAAGGTGTTGATTTATTCCTTTGTACTGCATCAGTTTGTGCAGAGGTATTGGAAGGTGTTTGGACCCTTCAGAGGAATGGGAGAGGCTTGGATTTGTCTTAAAGGATGAATTTTGGTGAATGGTTCTGAATTTCTATAATTGGCAAGTGTAAAATGGTAATTGGCAAGTGTATATAATTTGGTAATTTAAAATATGCATTGAAAACCTAAGGTTATAATGAGAAACAAAAATGAAAGCAAGCCATAATAGAATGAAAGAAAATTTGTAAAGACTTCACATACCTTAAAAACCAGACTTTCAAATGGAGGAGTTCAACCCAATTATGTAGCCTTAGCTTCTTCTTTCTTCAAACTCCACAAAAATTTGACTTGTTCAAAAGCTTGTTCCCTTCCACACTTCAATTGTATATCAGTTTCCAATGGAATTCAAACTTCAATTGATATTATATGTCTTTCAATGTGGAAACTTTGCTATTTCATGCAAAGGTGGTAAAAAGATCATGGAAAAGGTGATGGAATGTGAAAAATATGCTTGCACACTTCACAACATCATCAAAAAGCTATTTTTTGTCGGAGCACGCGTAGAACTAGGGGAATATGTAGACTGTGGGCCTTCAAATCATGGGTATATAGAGTTTTTTTACCATTTTAGTGGAGTAAAAAATGTGCTTGCGTTATGTGAAATTTGGTTTTCTTAGTATATAGAGAGGGAGAGAGGGGGAGAGTGGGAGAGAGGGAGATAGAGAGGGAGATAGAGAGGGAGGAAGAGAGGGGGAGAGTGAGAGAGAGAGTGGGAGAAGGGGAGAAGCTGGGAGTGGGAGACCGAGAGAGTGGGAGATAGAGAGGGAGGGAGAGGGACAGGAGAGTGAGTGGGAGAGTGGGAGGGAGAGAGGGGGAGAGTGGAGATAGAGAGGAGGAGGGAGAGGGAGAAAGGGAGAGAGTGGGAGAATGGGGAGAGTGGGAGAAAGAGCGAGTGGGAGAGAGGGTGGAGAGGGAGAGAGGGAGGGAGAGGGTGAGAGGGAAGTGGGAGATAGAGTGGGAGAGAGAGTGGGAGGGAGAGAGGGGGAGAGTGGGAGAAAGATAGAGGTCAACCCCTATACCTCTAATCCTCAACCCTCAACCCAACCTTTCTAATCCCTCAATCCCTCAACCTCAACCCTTTAAACCCTAATCCTCAACTCCTATAATTCTTAATCCCTCAACCCTAAACTCCCTCATCTTCAACCCTTAAACCCTAATCCTTCAACCCCTATACTCCTCTAATCCTCTCAACTCCTAAACCCTAATCTCAACCCTAACTCCTCTAATCAACCCTTAAACCCTAATCCTCAACCCCTATACCCTCTTAATCCTTGAACCCTCAACCCTCAACCCTTAAACCCTAATCCCTCCCTCCCTCCCCATCTTTCTCTCTCAATCGATCTTTTTCTCTATCTCACCATTCTCTCTCTCTTAGTCACACACACACCTCTATCTCCCTACCTCTCCCTCCCCTCTGTACTCTTTATCTCTCCTCTTGCTTTCCCTCTCTATACATACCTCTCCCTCCATCACTCTCTCTCTCCATCCCTCTCTATCTCACTTATGCCTCCTTCCCTACCTCTTTCCCTCCCTACTCTCTATCTATCCTCTCCCTTCCTCTACCTACCTCTCTCTCTATCTCTTCATCCCTCTCTTTCTCTCTCACTCTCTCCTCTCTATCTCACCATTATCTCTATCTCTACCTATCACCCCCTCCTCTCTCCCAGTTTCCCTCCTTCCCTCTCACTCCCTCCTCTCTAAATCACCATTCTCCCCCTCTCTCTCTCCCTCTCTCTTCCTTTCACCCACCTTTTCTCTCTACTTCTCGCTATCTAACCTATCTCTCTATACATATTTCTCTCTCCCCCCTCCTTCCCTCTCTCCCTCCTATCCATCCCTCTCTCCTTCCCTCTCTCCTTCCCTCTCTACCTACCTCTCACTCCACCACCTACCACTCTCTCCCTCACCCATCTTTCTCTCTTACTCTCTCCTTCCCTCTCTACTTTATATCTCTCCCCCTTTCCCTCTCTAATCTATTTCTCTCTCTCCCCCTTCTTTGTCCCCTCATTTTCCCTCCTCTCACTCTCTCTCCCTCTCACACACACTCACCTCTATCTCCTCCTTTCCTCTCCCACCATTCCTCCACTCTCCACTTCTCTCTATCTATCATCTCTCTCTACATCTCCTTCCCTCTATATTTATCTTTATCTCCCCTCTCCCTCTCTTTACCCACTTCTCCCTCCATCACTCTATAGGGTTGAGGTATTAAGGGTCAAGGGTTGATAATTGAGGGTTGAGGGTAGAGGGTAGAGGGTAGAGGGTAGAGGGTAGAGGGTAGAGGATAGAGGGTAGAGGGTAGAGGGTAGAGGTTCAAGGGATTAAGGGTTGAGGGTTGAGGGATTAGGGTATAGAGTTTACTTGGGTTTAAGGGTTTAAGGATTGAGGGTATATGGTTGATGGTAGAGGGTATTGGGTTTAGGGTAGAGGGTATTGGGGTGCGGGTTGAGTGTTTAAGGGTTTAAGCGTTGAGGGTATAGGGTTGAGGGATTAGGGTAGAGAGGGAGGGAAGGATGGAGGGAGATGTGGAGGGAGAGATGGAGGGAGAAGTGAGATAGAGAGAAGGAGAGAAGAGGAGAGAGGGATAGAGATATATGAGGGTTGAGGATCTAATGTATAGGATAGAGGGTTGAGAATTGAGGGTATAGGATTGATGGTTTAGGGTATTGGGTATAGGGTATAGGGTAGAGGGTAGAGGGTAGAGGGTTGAGGGTAGAGGGTAGAAGGTTTAAGGGTTTAGGTTTGAGGGTAGAGGGTTTAGGGTATAGGTTTAAGGGTATATGGTTGAAGGATTAGCGTTGAGGGTCTAATGTATAAGGTAGAGGGTATAAAGGTTTAGGGTTTAGGGTTTAAGGGTTGAGGATTAAGGGATTAAGGGTTGAGGGTTGAGGATTGAGGGATAAGGATTTAATGGTTTAGGGTTTAAGGGTTGAGGGTCAAGAGTTTAAGGATGAGGGTAGATGGTTGATGGTATCGGGTTGATGGATTAGGGTTCAAGGTCCAACATATAGGGTACACGGTATAGGGGTTGAGGTTTTAGGGTTTAGGGTTTAGGATTGAAGGTACAGGGTTGAGGGATGAGGGTTTAAGGGTTAACAGTTGAGTGATTAGGGTAGAGATTTTAATTAGGTTTTAAGGGTTTAAGGGTTGAGGGATTAGGGTTGAGGGTATTGGGTTGAGAGTAGAGGGTAGAGGGTTTAGAGGTTTAGGATTTAAGGGTTGAGGGTTGAGGGTTTAAGGTATAGGGTTGAGTGTTCAAGGTTTAAAGGGTTGAGGGTATAGGGTTGAGGGATTATGGAAGAGAAGGTGGGATGGAGGGAGGGAGAGATGGAGGGAGAGTCTTGAGAGAGAGAGGGATGAAGTAGGAGAGAGATAGAGGTTAGACGGTTAAGGGTAGAGGGTAGAGGGTTTAAGGGTTTAGGGTTTAAGGGTTAAGGGTTTAGGGGAGAGGGGAGAGAGATAGAGGGAGTGAGTTAGTGAGTGAGAGAGAGACCTGAGAGAGGGAGAGGGGGTAGCAGGAAGAGTCTTGAGAGAGAGAGGGAGGGAGTGGGAGAGAGATAGAGGGTAGAGGGTTAAGGGTAGATGGTTAAGGGTTGAGGGTAGAGGGTTTAAGGCTTTAAGTGTTTAAGGGTTAAGGGTAGAGGGGAGAGACATAGAAGGAGTGAGTGAGAGAGAGAGACTTGAGAAAGGGAGAGGGGGTAGGAGGGAGAAACTTGAGAGAGAGAGAGGGGAAGGGAGTTGGAGAGATATAGAGGGTAGAGGGTAGAGGGTAGAGTTTTTAAGGGTTAAGGGTTAAGGGTTTAGGTTAAGGGTATAGTGGAGAGAGATAAAGGGAGAGAGAGAGAGAGGGGGAGTGAGTGAGTGAGTGAGAGACCTAAGATTCCCTCTCTAGTTCTCTCTATCTCACTTCTCTCTCCTTCTCTCCCTCCCTCTCTAATTTTCTCTATATCCCCCTCTCTCTCCTTCCCTTTATACTTCTCTCTATCTCACCTCTCTTTCTCCCCCTCTCTCTCTCTCCCTCTCTCTTCCTTTCACCCACCTTTTCTCTTTACTTCTCGCTATCTAACTTATCTCTCTATACATCTTTCTCTCTCCCCCCTCCTTCCCTCTCAATCTCTCCACGTTCCTCCTTATCTCTTTACTTTTCAGCTCCATCATACATCTCTCCACCTAGACCTCTCTCTATTTTTGTCTCACCTCTCTCTCCATCCCTACCTCTCCCTATATCTCTCCTTTCATATCTACTTCTCTCTACCTAGTTGTCCCTCTATACCTATTTCTCTCTCCCTCCTTGCCTCCTCTCTCAATATCTCCACCTTCTTTCCCTCTCTAATTCTCTCTCTATCACCTCTCTCTATCTCTCTCCTCCCTCTCTACTCTCTCTATCTCTCCCTCCCTCCCCCTCTTTCTATCTCTCCTCTCTCCCTCCCCCTCTTTTTATCTCTCTTTACCTTCTCTCTACCTATATCTCTCTCCTATCTATCTCAACTATCCATCTTTACCTATCCCTCCATCCTCTCTCTCTTCCACCAAAATTTACTCTACATCTCTCTGTCTAGCCTACCCCTATATACCTCTTTTTCTCTCCCTCTCTCTTTCCCTCTCTCAATCTATCTACCTTCCTCATTACGCCTCTACTTATCTCTATCACCTCTCTCTCTCCCCCTCCCCTCTTTACTTTCTTTCTCTCTATCTCACCTCTCTCCTTAAATATCCCTCCCTCCCTCATCTCTCTCTCTCGCTCTCTCCTACCCTCTCTCCCTCTCTCAAGTCTCTCTAGCTCTCTCCCCTCTACCCTTAACCCTTAAAACCCTCTACCCTCTACCATAAAACCTCTACCCTCTATCTCTCTCCCACTCCCTCTCTCTTTCTCTCTCTCTATCTCACGTCTCTCCCTCCTACCTACTCTCCCTATCTCAAGTCTCTCTCACTCACTCACTCACTCACTTACTCACTCACTCCTATATCTCTCTGCTCTACCCTTAGCCCTCTACCCTTTACCCTTAAACCCTTAAACCCTCTACCCTTTATCTCTCTCCTACTCGCTCCCTCTCTCTCTAGTTCAAAAAATTCATTATTCATTAAAAAACCCTAAGCTTTTCCCCTTTAAATTTAATATTTTCCATCAAAATATTAAATTTTTATTCATTTATACCCTATACTTTCCTTTACTCTCGTTCAAAAAGGCTAAAAAATGACTTATATCCTATACCGCTGCCCTAAACCCTTTAAATTTTTCTCCTTACTGCTTTACTGTGGATAGCCTTCAAATAGTTCACGGTTGTGCGGTAGAGGGTCAGCTTGGTAGTCATCAAACAACCACCGCTATACCGCACGCAGTAAAATCTATACCTGCAGTAATGTGGTAAAATTTGTATGTGGCCCTTATTGTGTTTACCGTTATACCGCAGTCGTTATCTTTCTACCCGGCAGTATGGCAATCTTAACCATCAAGGTCTTCTCTCGACTATTACTGCGCTACCGCGGTCTCCTTGTAGACTATCTGTGGTACCACGGTAGCCGTCTTGCTGCTTGCATTGACAGTTTACCATAGTCACCGTGGTCACCATTCTCACCGTGTGCGGTACCGTGGTGACTGTTTGCACTGCTGCTACTCCGATGACTTACCGACCACCGCGATACCGCGGTCTATGTTTAGACCGTGTGCGGTGGCGCGGTAAACATTTTGTGCCTAATCGTTTAGCCGCCGATTGTTTTTGCTGACCATTACTGCCACCTTCTAACTGCTACCGCTCTACTGCGACCCTCGAGATTACCCTCCGTGGTGCAGTGGTAAGGGTTTCCTTGAATGCTCTTTACCGCTATACCGCGGGCTAGTTTGTGGAAGCTGCGGTTGGGCGGTGAATAATATATGAAGTGATCACTAAGGGAGTGGTAGAGGTATAAAATGTATGAGCATTTTTGGAAAGGGGAGAAATGAATTTTAAAGGAAAAGATAGGAAAATAATGAGAAATTAAATGGGGGTAAGGTGGTAAATGAAATGTTATGAAAAGATAGGAAAGTAATGGATATAAACGAATAAACTCCTTTAGGGTATTGATGGAAAATTTAGGTTCAAAAGGGAAAATCATTCAAGTTTCTTTAATGAATTTTTTTTTGGTTCTAACAGGGTAGAGGGTTTAAGGGTTTAGGGTTAAGGTTAGAGATGAGAGAGAGAGAGAGAGAGAGAGAGAGAGAGAGAGAGAGAGAGAGAGAGAGAAGAGAGAGGGAAGAAGGTAGAGATATTGAGAGAGAGGAGGCAAGGAGGGAGAGAGAAATAGGTATAGAGGGACAAATAGGTAGAGAGAAGTAGATATGAAAGAAGAGATAGAGGGAGAGGTGGAGGGATGGAGAGAGAGGTGAGATAAAAGAAAGAGGGTAGAGTTAAGGGTAGAGGGTAGAGTGCTTAAGGGTTTAAGGGCTAAGGGTTTAGGGTTTAGAGTTAAGGGTAAAGGAGAGAGAGATATAGGAAGTTAGTGAGAGAGAGAGAGAGGGAGGGAGTGGAAAGCGATAGAGGGTAGAGGGTAGAGGGTAGAGGGTAGAGGATAGAAGGAGTGAATGAGTGAGAGAGAGACCTAAAAGACGGAGAGGAATTAGGAGGGAGAGACTTGAGAGAGAGAGAGGGAGGGAGGGAATTGGAGATAGATAGAGGGTAAAGGGTAGAGGGTTTAGGGTTAAGGGTATAGTGGAGAGAGAGAGGAAGAGAGAGAGAGAGAGAGAGAGGGAGTGAGTGAGTGAGTGAGTGAGAGACCTAAGAGAGAGAGAGGGGTGTGAGGGAGAGTCTTGAGAGAGAGGGGGATGAGGGAGAGTCTATATATCTCCCCTCCCTCTCTCTCTCAAGTCTCTCCCTCCTACCCCCTCTTCCTCTATCAGTTCTCTCTCTCTCTCTCAGTCACTCCCTCTATCTCTATCCCCTCTACCCTAAACCCTTAACCCTTAAACATTGAACCTCTACCCTCTACCCTTAACCATCCCACCCTCTTTCTCTCTCCCAAGTCTCTCTCTCCTACCACCTCTCCCTCTCTTAGGTATCTCTCACTCACTCACTCACTCCCTCTAGCTTTCTCCCCTCTACCCTTAACCCTTAATCCTTTATCCTTAACCCTCAAAACCTAAACCATTAAACCCTTTTACCCTCTACCCTCTACCCTTAACCATGCCTCCCTCTATCTCTCTCCCACTCCCTCCCTCTCACCCTAATCCCTCAACCTTTATACCCTCTTAATCCCTCAACCTTCAACCTTCAACCCTTAAACCCTAATCCATAGAGACGGAGAGAGAGAGTGAGACAAAGGGAGGGAGAGGGGGTGGGAGGGAGAAACCTAAGAGAGAGGGAGAGGGAGAGATGGTGGGAGGGAGACACTTGAGAGAGAAGGAGAGGGAGAAAAAGTGGGAGAGAGGGGGTGGGAAGGAGATACCTAAGATAGTAGGAGAGAGAGGGAGTGAGAGATAGAGGGATGGGAGAGATACAAGGAGTGAGAGAGAGAGACTTGAGAGATAGAGAGGGGGTGGGAGGGAGAGGGAGTACTCGGGGGAGAGGGAGTACTCAAGATAAAGAGATTAGAGAGAGATGGAGGGGGTGGGGGGAGATACATGAGATAGAGGGAGAGAGTGAGAGAGTGGGAGGGAGATATCTGAGAGAGGGAGAGAGAGAGGGAGAAAGATAGAGGGAGTGAGAGAGAGAGAGAGGATGTGGGAGAGAGATAGAGGGAGTGAGTGAGAGAGAGAAAGAGAGGCTTGAAAGAGGGAGAGGGGATAGAAGGGAGAGACTTGAGAGACAAAGAGGGAGGGAGAGTGGGTGGGAGGGAGAGACTTAAGAGAGAGAGAGGGAGAGAGATTGGGAGATAGATATAGGGCATGAGAGAGAGAGGGAGAGGTGGTGGGAGGGAGATACTTGAGAGAGATGGAGAGGTAGACAGATACAGATAGAGGGAGTGAGATAGGGAGGGAGTGGAAGGGTTTAGGATTTAAGGGTTGAGTGTTTAAGGTTTTAAGGGTTAAGGGTATAGGGTTGAGGGATTAGGGAAGAGAAGGTGGGATGTATGGAGCGAGAGATGGAGGGAGAAGTGAGATAGAGATAAGGAGAGAAGAGGAGGGAGGGACAAAGATAGATGAGGGTTCAGGATCCAATGTATAGGTTGGATGGTTGAGAATTGAAGGTATAGGGTATAGGTGCAGCGGTAAGGGTTTCCTTGACTAGTGTGTTACATCATGTATGTGATTGTTCCTACTTTATAGAGTTGGTTAGTACTTCTCCTTTCCTATAGCATACACGTACTTCTATTGTCCATGATCCCCATGTTGCTTCTATTTTTCATATTACTAATGATAGTGATGTACATGATTCTAGGAATGTTTAATTTTACACATATTTCCTTCTTATACTTTAGCTCATTTTGATGATACTTCATGTCCTTGGCATCTCATGATGGCTCTGTTATAAATTAGGATCTTAGAATACTAATCATTATAATCAAGATATAAAATAAACAAAATGAGAATCATACAAGCATAGATTTTACACATTACACAATATATACATGGAGAAGACTCTTTTAGGTAAAAACCCCATAAAGCATAATTTTATTCAAACACTTGTAATAATGGTCTATTATAACATAGACCGAACTTGGGGAATACTTCTCCATACTTCCACATGGGCCAATAATATTGCATGTGCATAGTGATACAATTCACTATCAATCTCTAAATTCTTCATCTCTCAAATGAAAGGGAGCCTCCTTAAATATAGAAGGAAGGATGGCATGATACCTGTAGTGTAGTAAAATGCATACCCTTGCATTTTCACACTTGTTTGGGCTTGCCTTGCTTTATTTATCCTCATTTATGGCTTAATTGGTCCTATTTTGTGTCAACAATCCCTATGAATGGAATCTTTTTGTAGCTAACCTGACATTCTCCAATGTATAAATGATATTCTTAATGATTTTGATCTGTGTGTCTTTGATTTTTGGTTGGGACTAAAACACCACTTAGGGCGTCTTTGTCCCTCTGAGGTCTTGGGACCTTGATTTTCAGGCATATTAATTGGGCTCCTTTTTGGTGTCTATGCCCCAAGTTTCATCACTCGGGACTAAGATACCACCTAGGGTGTCTTAGTCATCCTTGAGTCATTTTGGGGATTTAAATTCAAATTTCAGCGGGATTTAGCCTCCTTTATTTAATGAATTCATATGTCGGCTTGGTGTGATATAATTCAGAGGGAGGGAGAGAGGGGGAGAGTGGGAGATAGAGAGGGAGGGAGAGATGGTGAGAGTGGGAGAAGGGGAGAAGCGGAGAGTGGAATATAGAGAGGGAGGGAGAGATGGTGAGAGTGGGAGAAGGGGAGAAGCGGAGAGAGGGAGATAGAGAGGGAGGAAG